>JAJOZX010006749.1:0-263589 GCA_023014485.1 Bathynomus jamesi
ATCTCAAAGTCCTTTGCATGTTACTTGGGCAGCAATTAGGATACACTAAGATGCCATGTTTCATCTGCGAATGGGATAGTCGAGCACGTGACCAGCACTGGAAGAGGAAAACTTGGCCTCCTAGAGAGAATCTTACCCCAGGATCAAAGAACATTTTACATGAACATCTAGTTGAACCAAATAAAATCCTCCTACCACCCTTGCACATTAAGTTAGGCTTGATGAAGCAGTATGTCAAAGCATTGAATAGAGAAGGTGAGTGTTTCAAGTACATTTGTTCAAAATATCCAAAGATTAGCTGCGAGAAAATAAAGGAAGGTGTTTTTATAGGTCCTCAGATTATAAAGTTATTGACAGACGATCATTTCCTCAACACAATGACCAATAAAGAAAAAGAAGCATGGCTTGGTTTCGAAGGTGTTGTTGAAAACTTCTTGGGAAACTACAAAAGCCAAAATTATGAAAGACTGGTGGAAAATATGCTTAAAAAGTTTTGCGCCTTAGGCTGCAACATGAGCCTGAAAGTTCACTTCTTATTTTCGCATCTTAACCGTTTTCCCGAAAATCTCGGAGATGTCAGTGAGGAGCAAGGGGAACGACAAGGGGAACGACCAAGACATCAAAACCATGGAAAGAAGATATCAAGGAAGATGGCATACAAATATGATGGCGGATTACTGCTGGTGTCTGCAACGAGATCAGCCTAACGCACAGCATAAGAAAACATCAAAGAAGCACCGGTTTAGTCGTCAATAGTCAGATCTCCCTTCGTAGTCTTAAGTCTTTGGAATAAGTCCTGAAATGTTTGCAAGTAAAGAAGGTAAATATATTTTGTTTCTTTCAGTTATTTTTTTATTCTTTCATAAACAAGAAATATGCTTGTCCAAGAGCTAGGAGGTATTTAATTCTGCTTTAATTAGGTTTTACTCTATCACCTAAAGATTTCGTGCTGCAAGTGCAAGGGGTGTTGTAATACCTCAACTGTCCCCAAATGTTAACCACCCATTGATGGGAGGGGAGAGAGTATTTTGCTGGGAACGGGACTGGTTGTTATATATATTTACCCTACATTATTATGTAAGCGTTACTGTAGTCTATAACAACAAAATTTATGGTTTAGCATGTGCAATCCAATGTTGGTCTCGATAAGATGGTTCACATTTGGGGATAAATGGGGGATTTATGACACACCCTGTAGTAGGAAAACCATACGTGATAGGGAAAAACTAACTATATTTTTGAGATCAGCGCACTCAAATTATATAGAATCACCAACTAGTTTGTAAAAATCGATCGACAAGTTTTCAAATGTGTACTGGTGTTATTAATGAACAAACAAATATATAAACCTCAAAATATAAATACCTGGTAACACAGAAAATTGAATGAAACTTGTTTCATTGAATTTTCTGTTGCTGAAACTCTTGAGAAAGTTATTATTTTTATCATAATGAAAACATTAATATTAATTTTAATTCTTATGCATTGCCTGCCATAATAGTAATATCACGAAATTTGAAAAATTATGTCATATATTCATAATTCTATATTATATTGATAGATTAACTAAATATCCGCATCCGCGGATATCGAAATTAAAAATCCGCATCCGCAGATGTTGAAAAACTGACATCCTGTCCACCACTAATATATATATATATATATATATATATCAGTGGCGTGCATTCAGAGTAAGCTAGGTAAGCGCCGCCTACCCTAATAAAAATCTTATTAAAGATATTAACTACAGTACCGTATTTTTCAGAATAGTCTACAGTACGTACCCACTACCCAGGTATGAAGTTTATCATTAGCTACTATAATTATATAATATGTACAAATTGTACATATAGTGCGTGTGCTCGCACGCAATACCGCTTACCCTGTGGACATACCCACCGCACGCCACTGATATATATATAATATATATATAATATATATATATATATATATATATATATTAGGGTGGCCCTTAAGTGGTGCTAAAATTTTAAGTTACGATTTTTTTTCCTTTCATCCTTCAGTTGGATTCTATGTCACTAGAAAATAACACGCACAAAATTTTAATGAGATATAAGTATATATAGGGTGTGCTCAAGGACTTCAAACTTTCTCTTTCGACTCTCTCATATATTATCAAATAGGCGTGATGGGTTATTGGTAGAATTTTCTTATTATATGACGTGCCATATTATATATGTCTAATTTGAAACAAATAGTAGTGATGATCTTATGTTCTTTTATGCTAAACGACATTACGCTTTCTTTTTATGTAGGTATATAGATTTTTTTATGATGGCTAGTGGAACTCGGAAAAAACATACGGTTTATTTGCTTGAACATACTCAAAATTGTTTATCAGGTGCAAAATCGCCAAGTAATGGGGATGTTATGAGGTACTAGCTACATTTGCTTCAGTCGATTAAGAATAAGCACAAGGCTGCTCAGATGACGATAGCGGAAGTGGAGACTTTTTGGAAGGTGGCGAGGATTCCACTGCGGCCAGTTCAACATGCAGTGAAACAGTTGGAGAGTCTGATGAAGTGGGATCTTTTGTAAAAAATCAGTCCCGGAAGACGGATACACAAAGGAAGAAAGAAGAAGAGCTGAAATCCTGCTTTGATGACCTTTTCGACGTTGCTCACCAAAATGCTATGGTGTTCATGACGAATGAGGAGGATAAGGCGTTCCTTTTGGCACAAAGAGAGAAGAGCAGAAGAGGCTCCATTGCTGGAATTGATATGACTTTGGCTAAAAAGGAGGAAGCAGCTACGAAGAAGCGAATTCGGAATGATGAATTTAAGAAGAGACATGAAATAGAGAATCTCGTACTTTACAGAAAAATCGTCCTGGAATCTTCTTCATCTTCCACAGGTGAGAACACCACGGATTCAGAGAATGAAGGAGCTGTTGGAGGAGTCGTAGTGTCATCACCTCATCCAAAAAGAGGCCGTAAGAATATCCTCCATCCAGAAGTTCTTTCGTCATTGGACCGCACTAAAACTAGTGACCGTGATGCGTCTTTACCATCGCGTCAGTGATCAGTGCTTTCGGTCAGAACGTTGGGGAATACAATACAACATCAACAGAGCTTCTCTGCGACACACCTGCGGCAAAAGGAGCTCTCAATAAAATCCTTGCTCACTTATGGTACTTGAGTGAAGATCTGGTGGGCCTTGCCTTCTTTGACAGAGACTTGGATTTGCAAGAAAAAAGCGCTATGGTTAAGAATCTACAACGGGAAGGACAACATGACGCACCAAAACGAATTCATCTGAATAAGAGTGACATCCAAGGTAAGAAACTCAGCGACTTCGTGTCTGCTAGAACGAAGGTTTTGTTCACTCTTCTAAGGCTTGAAGTCGAATTCTTGCGTGATAATCCAGAGATGTGGATTGAAAACCCTGAGTACCTACTGGCAGAAGCAGTGGTCAAAGAACTTCGAGTAGTGAATGACACTGCTGAAAGGGGAGTTGCATTGATACAGGAATATAATGGACTCCTTAGCAAGAACGAAGAACAGACCCAGTTTGTGGTTCAAATTGTTCAAGAGCATCGGAAGAAGTACCCCGATTCCAAGAAGGATATCATTCTGAAAGACATATCACACTCTTTTCGCAACCTTTAAATAAGGGTTGTGTTGTGCTAACTTTTCAGTTCAATTTCTTACCACCTTTAATTTTAATAAAACTATTTTTTGTTGTTTAAAAATCTTTTATTAATTGAATGAAATCAATAAAAAAAAAAAGATGGGGCTTTGCAAATGATATGGGGATCTAATAAGCTAAATTTCATTATCTGCAAAGTCGTGCCCAGCTCAAATCACATTATTTTGAGTCCCATCACCGCGGAACTGCATTGGGATAATGTTCCAGGGTAGCAGTCATACCCACTATATATGTAAAGATTATTAATTTTATACATCTAGTTCACAAAATTAAGTAAAATTGTAATAGCAACCAAGCTTGTTGTTAGAAATATATTAATAAATACTAATTGTACAACTTTTTTATGTTAAATGAATACTGGATTTGAGTGTGAGTGAATCCGTAATGTATTATAAAAGGCAACTACAGAGTTAGGATGCTTAAAATAAATTTCGGACAGCTTGAGCACACACTAAATATTGTCTAAACGCTATAACATTTTCCATGAAAAACTTTCTCAATAGGAAGCATCAAATGAAGGGGTGAGAAACAAAAAAAGAAAAAGTGACAAAATAAGGGCCACCCTAATATATATATATATATATATATATATATATATATATATATATATATATATATATATATATATATACATATATATATATATATATATATATATATATATATATATATACAGGAAATATTACTATTATTAATTCGAGGTAGTGGCCCTACAAACGGAACAATTTTCTAGAAGTCAAAAACTTTTAGGAGAAATGCTGCGAAACAACTTTTCATTTAATCATAAATAAACTTATATTTAATAAAATTATGTTTATATTTATATATTTATACTCTTTAACTTTCCTGCATTAGACATTTCGTTGTTAGTCATCTCATCAAACATTTCATCAAACATTTCAGGATCTATAAAGATTTTCAAGTAAAATGTATCTCTCATCAATAGAAAATAGAGTTCTTTACACGCAGCACTCAATAAACATATACTATATATATATATATATATATATATATATATATATATATATTTGCATACAATCTGGACCCCACTATGCACTCGTACAGCAAGCACCACGCTGCTCAAATTGGGTCTCTCTCTCTCTCTCTCTCTCTTTTTTTTTTTTTTGTAGCAGTTCTCGAATAGTTTATTATTAATGTTATTAACATCATTATTATTTTTATATATACGTAATAATCCTGGAGAACAAACATTTAATAAATTCTAAAAAAAATCTGAGGGATGCATAAACCAAATTTGAGGAAAACCACGACCACAGAGGCGTCACTGGCCAATCAGAAAGCCTACGAGTTGACAATTGAGCTAAATCTAAAAAATTATTAAGTAACTTAAAAAGAAACAATTCACCAATTATTCGGCAGAAATAAAATAGAAAGCAAATCAAAAATTTATTGAACTCGCGTCAGCGTTTATGCGATTTTGGATTCTATGTCAAAATTAATATATGAATATAAATGTACACCAATATAAGTATTGTATGAATATAAGGATTATATAAATATAAGGATTATATAAATATACGAATTATATAAGAATTATACGAATAAATATAATGTAGGACTTATTCATTGTTCATTTTTACATGGCTCTTCCCTCTAGAATGACATTAATACAATAATGTAACATCATAACTAATTCTAACTTGATGATAACTAATGTTTTTTTATAATACAGATTTATGTGCAACACGTGAGTTCGGGTGGTTAAGTCTAGTTCACGTGGTCTGGGTACGCACTCTTGGTCGTGCATAAATAGTTTTACATCGTTCGGTGTCTCTGGTTTTCCTTTGTGCCAAGAATGATCTTTTTACTACAAATATACCGAGGATAACAGCACACACAATAATGATACTAACGGCAGATGTTGACAAAATTGTTACAGGTTGTAGTATTTGTAAAAGGTTATTCTGGTTATCATCTGAATTTTAAAAAGACTCAATTGATCATTTCATTTAGGAGCATGGAAAACGGGGAGGATGGTTACAGGGTTCATGGAGAGATTTAGGATTTCTATGACGGGTTTAAATTTAATTTGCGACGGGAAGGGTATGAATCATTAATGGTAACATTATAAGGGTTGAATATTTGGAAGGTTTTTGAACGCAAGGAACAACCAATTGGTAGCCGGATAACCGTAAGTATTTTGATGAGGGAATAATTTGACGGACAATCGAAAGTAGCGGTAGTCCTTTTCGCGAAAGAAACCCAGATGTCTGGTCCAATTCGAAGTTGGACGGTTTCAGAGGAATGAAATTTTTTAAACGAACATACCGGAGCATGACAGTCACGAATTAAGTTGATAAAGCAGGACCTAGTCGTTGGAAGAATTACTGGCTTGAGTGTAGGGCAAACGAGTTGCTTGTTCGTTTGCGGGAATCTGCAATGCCGGACGTCGCTATCTGACATCGTAGAATATGCTGAAAGGTCTTTGGTGAGGAAAGGGTAAGGTGGTACTGTGGGTAGATACAATCGATAGATATTAGAATTGTTTTGGTAGGGTGTTGGGAAAGGGTGAAGTTTGTATACGTCATAAGTGAGTACATCGAAAAATGGTACAATCATGAGGTACGTGTAGAGGCGTGGTCCATATACAGTCGAGGTGTATTCGAGAAATAGGGGGTAATTAGTATGGTTGAGTGGGAATATGGGTGATAATTTTAATTGTGTCTGAGAGGTGTGCATCAAGGACTGAAGTGTATCCCATGGTATTAGTGTGGAAAGAGTGATTTTTCTATGAGCTAGCTGGGTCGCACGCAAAACTTTGGAATGAATCGTAATTATTTGTTGTAAATATTTATCGATTAGGGTTACTTGTAGGTTCATTATTTCTACTAATTCCAGATATCTATCGTGTTCTTTGTATTTAGCTAACAGGGATTCAAGGTATGTAAATTTGTCAGAAAGGGCGTGGAGGAAGCGATTGTTTTTGTGTAGTGACTCGATGGTTTGTTCTAAATTGTGTCAACTATATTGGCGATTCCGTGCGAAGAGATTCAATTTGAGTTAATTTCTCTTAGTGTCTTCTTCGGTTGCTAATCCGAATAAACTTTTGAATATTTTTCCTCCCATATCTATCAATCCCCTTTTATTTCTTTGATTAAAGTTTGCTGAGTTTTGCGTTCAAGTTTGTAACCATGGTAATGCTAATACAGGGTGCCCCATAAGTCTGGAACCATAGGGTAAAATAAGTAATTCATGTTTTTCCGTTTATGCAAGTGCCCATGATGTCTTTGAGTAAGGAAGAACGCATCCAGGTAATTCTGCTCGTAGGAAATAGGAGTCATAGGGAGGTAGCTGAGGAATTTAACAGAATGCATCCGGACCGCGCGCCGATAACACACAGCTGTGTCGGCAAACTTGTAGCAAAGTTCAGGGAAACGGGATCCATAGGAGATAAACCACGCAGTGGACCTCCGAGGACATCCACCGACGATGACACAGCCGCTACCACCCTCGCTCATTTCACAAACAGTCCCCAAAAGTCTCTTCGGCTTTTTTATTGCCGTTTTTATCATTTTTCCCTATGGTTCCAGACTTACGGGGTGTGTGCTGTAATTTGAATATTTTGACAGTAGGAGCGGGTAACATATCCTACTACCACATTGACAGACACAAGACCTCAGCGACAAACGGCGTTAAAGGCGCGACTAGTTTTACAGCAAAAAACAGACGCCGGGGAATTGTAATTTCATCTTCTAACTTTCACTTTTCCTTTTCTTATGGTAAAGACCATGAACAGTTTCATCCTATGGATGTATATTTTCTCTTCTAAATAAATGCTACATCTTCTCCATGAGAAGGTGAGGATAGTCACTGTTGATCGGATTAACAGACACTTACAATCAAATAGTTAGCTAGTCTACACTCTGACATAAAAATTGGTGACAATGACACCAAGATTTTTATCTCTCGGGGCCCCCAGTATATGGAAAACCGATACATGTAGGTATTTGGGAGGTAACAAAAATGGTTCACTGAGTAGGTAGGTAGTTAATCTATGAGGTGACGTGTGTATTTAAATATATATGTATATAGTCTAAAGTCACTAAAGGAAAAAGTCACTAAAGGAAAGCTGAATGGCAACACAAAGGGATAAACGGAGCAACGCGGGCTGTTCGTTTGGTTTTGGCTGAACTAGAGCATGGTTATTCATATCTGACTAAATTGTTGGTGCTAAGTTTAATTTGGTGATGTTTCTAAGTGACAAATGGGGTAGGAAGTTGTCAATAAATAATAATAGTTAGGGGTAATGTCTATAGCTTCTAAATTAGTAAAGTTAGAGAGTTTAGGCAGACTGCTTTGTGGGACGCAGGAAATCTATGATAGGCCCTAAAGAATATCTAATTCAACGCACCGGTAAGTGCCTTTATTATTGTTTAGAAACCTAGTAACTTAGCGGGATCACTAACCCCAAGTTATTACATTTGGCGACGAGGATGGGATTTAATTTGGCTTATTGGATTCAATTTGGCTCATTGGATTAAATTTGGTTCATTGGATTTAATTTGGCTTACTGGGTTCAATTTGGTTGTTTGGAAAATTGGATGTAGCCTAGCTAGTGGGTCGTCCGATTTGGTTGGTTTGTGTGGGTAAGCTACTGTATTATAGCTTGGGTCCCGCCGGCCTAACTCTAATACTAATTCCTACGCAGCCCTAATTCTTATACTAATTCCTACCCAGCCCTAACTCTAATACTAATTCCTACTCAGCTAACTGGGGAGTAACTAGATCAAATTTAAACCAAATCTAACCTACTTCACGTTATTTGACCTAAATCGGTTTTGTTCTAGCATGTCGGTGATTGGCCATATAAGCCCCTACGAAGACTCTGGGGAGGACTTCGAAGCTTATGCCACTAGGGTAAGGTTGTTTTTCGAGGCAAATTCCATTCCTCATGCTAAGAAAGTACCTACCTTTTTAACTATAATAAGCCCTAAAACGTTTGGCTTAGTTATGGACCTAGTTGCTCCTAAAGCACCGGAAACTTGCACCTATAGTGAATTGGTACAGGCCCTAACCAATCACTACAAACCTCGAGTAGTTCTCATCTATGAACGTTTCAAATTTTACTCGAGGCAGAGTTTGTTGTAGGAATAAAAGCCCATAGCCGTACTTGTAAATTTGGGGACAAATTAGACGAAATGCTAAGAGATAGGTTTGTAATGGGTCTCAAGAGGAGTCTACCCAGAGAGCCCTATTAGCTATACAGGACCTAACTTTTAGTCAGGCTGTAGAAATAGCTGCGGCTATAGAAGCAGCTGCTAAAGATGTTAGAGCTTTTGGCAGTCACAGTAGTAAACCCCAACACGTAAATAACTTTAAATCTTCTAGGTCTGGCAGACCTAATGAGCCTACTAGACAAAGAAATAAAAGGTATGCGTCAAATACGACTAAACCTACTAATTCAAACGCTAAACAGGAGGAAAAGCCTTCCAAGCCATGTACTGGGTGTGGAAAACACCATTGGAAGAAGGACTGTCCTTTTAAAGAAGCAGTTTGCCGAAACTGTAGTAAAATAGACCACTTAACTAAAGTTTGCTTTTCAAAGAAAACAAGGGGTGAAAATTCTAATTATAACATTTCTAGTGTAAATCCTCAAAAGGGAAATACTTCGAACATTGGAGTGAAATACCTATTTTATGAGCAGCAAAGTGGTGATAATACAGGTCCATATATTGTAGAGGTAGGCCTAAATGGAATTACAGTTCCTCTAGAACTAGATACAAGTGCTGCCCGAACTGTCATGTCCAAAACAGTTTTTGACAAAACTTTCAAAAATGCACCTAAACTACATGCATCTAAAACAATACTAAAAAAATATGGGGACATACAAATACCTATTTGTGGAGAAGCATCCATCACAGTTACACTCAAGAAGAAAACTTTGTCTCATCCCTTAACTCTTTTAGTGGTAGATGAGCAAGGGCCTACTCTACTAGGCCGTGATTGGATTGATGCTTTGAAAATGCCATTGACAAAATTTTGCCAAGGGGTCAAGCAGATGTGCATACACTCTCATATCCATCTGACATAGATTCATTGTTAAGGGAGTTTTCTTCTGTTTTTGGACCTGAAGTAGGCAACCTAAAAGGCCATCAGGTCTGTATAGAGGTAGACCCTAATGTAACTCCGAAATTTTGTAAGGCTCCTTCGATTGCACATGCACTGCGGGAGAAGGTAGATTTAGAAACTGACAGGCTGCTCAAAGATAAAATTATCGAACCAGTCACACACGCTAAGTGGGCTGCCCTAGTAGTTCCTGTACTAAAACCTGACAAGTCCGTGCGGTTATGTGGGGATTACCGTTTAACAGCAAATAGAGCAGTCCTTCTAGATTGCTACCCTATACCCAAGCCTGATGAATTATTTAGCTCTCTTGCTGGGGGTAAATATTTCACAAAACTAGATATGTCCCAAGCCTATGCTCAACTAAGTTTAGATGAAAATTCTAAAGAACTAACTATCATAAATATGCACCGAGGCCTATATAAGTACAATGGGCTATGGTATGGCATAGCATCAGCTCCGGGTATTTTTCAGAGGACAATGGACCAAGTTCTAGGTCACATTTGAGGGGTACTTTGTTTTCTAGATGATGTCCTCATTTCAGGTTCGTCTAAAAAAGAACACCTAACTAGATTAACCACAGTTCTAAAAAAGACTCCGTGATGCCGGAATTAAGCTAAAGAAAGAAAAGTGTTCGTGGGTCACTAATGAGGTTTCATATTTAGGGTTCCGCATAGATGCCTCAGGCATTCATCCAACGGTGGATAAACTAGAAGCAATAAAAAATGCACCACCTCCACAAAACATTACACAGTTACAAACTTATTTAGGTCTCCTAAACTTTTATAGGAAATTTTTGCCTACTGCATCGACTTTCCTTGAACCCCTAAATAAACTATTACGATCTGGGGAACAGTGGAGATGGGAGAAGACCCAAAAGGAAGCATTTGCGGCTTCCAAGGACGTACTACTAAAGTCGACTCTCCTAGTGCATTATGATCCTAAACTTCCTCTCATAGTTGCAACAAATAGCAGTTCTTATGGAATTGGGGCAGTGTTATCTCACCACATTGATGGTGTAGATAGACCTATCTCTTTTGCTTCTAGAACACTAATTGAGACTGAAAGACGATATGCACAACTTGAACGTGAAGCCTTAGCCTTAGTATTTGCAGTAAAAAAAATTAATTTCTATCTATGAGGTCATGAATTCAAACTATTTACTGACTATAAGCCTCTTTTAGGTTTATTTTCTCCTAATAAAAATATTCCAGTTATGGCCTCAGGTAGGATTCAACGATGGGCACTGATTCTACAAGCCTATAAATTTGACTTAGTACATCGGTCAGGCAAACTTCTAGGTACGGCTGATGCTCTAAGTAGGTTGCCTTTAGAAAATCCAAATGAATGCGTACCTATACCTACAGAATGGGTTCACTTGGTGGAGTTTTTGGAATCCACTCCAGTATCTGCAGTACAAATAGAGCAGTGGACAAAATCAGACCCTATTCTGTCTAGGGTCATCCATTACTGCTCAGTTGGTTGGCCTACTAAGGTTGAGAGTGAATTACAGCCTTTTTATCAACGTCAGTCTGGACTCTCGATCCAAAATGGCTGTCTCTTATGGGGCCACAGAGTGATAATTCCGTATGAAGGCAGGTCGAATTTAGTGAAGGAACGTCACGCTGAACACATGGGGGCAACAAAAATGAAAGAGCTGGCGAGAGCTTATTTCTGGTGGCCGGGTTTAGATGGAGAACTCGAATCATTGGTTCGTTCCTGTCTCGACTATTGAAGCTCGACTATTTATTTTATTTAATTTGGCCCTTAAGCTTTAGGCTTTACTGGGCTCTTAGTAAAAATAAGCAGCTAGTTGTTATAAATTACTAATAATAAATAAATAAATAAGTAAATAAGTATTATTAATAGTTAAAACATGTATTACAATATTAAACAATATTAATGGACAATATTACACAATATTAGTGGACACTAATCCTAGATTTTTGTTAGTATGCCATTCTTAATCGGGATTTCAACTTGGTTTTAAACAAATTTACATTCACAATATTTTTTATATCGGCATGCAAGTCATTCCATAGTTTCAATCCAATGAAAATGGGTAGTTTTTAAGATGAAGACAATCTAAATTGAGGTATAACAAGCTTTTATCTATTTCTGGTTTGATACGAGTGGATTTCTTGATGAGTTACAAAATATCTATTTACCCATTGCAAATTAATGATTTTGTTTTTACACTTGTAAATAAAAATAAAATGTGCCAGTTTGGTTATATCGTTGAGCTTTAGTAGGTTTAGCTCTTTAAATACTGCACTAGAGTGATCAAGGAAATCAGCATCAGATAATAACCTTATTGTTCGTTTTTGGATGACAAAGATACCGTTTAATGCGTTGTTAGCGGAGTTTCCCCAAACAAGGGTGCAGTATGTTATATAAGGAAGAACAAGAGTATGATAAAGAGTCAATAAAACTTGTTTAGGGACTACATTTCTAAGTTTAAACATTATAGCAACGCTCCTCGAAATCTTTTTCGCGATATAATTTACATGATCGCTCCATTGCAAATTCTTATCTAGCATTACACCAATAAATTTTGTTACAGTACACTCCTTTATGGCGATTTCATTAACATTAAGTTCATCAAGATATATATTTATTTTATTAGTAAAAGCCTGAAATTTGTTTCACTAGTATTTAGGAAGAGTTTATTGGTGGTCAACCATTTCATTACATTGATGAATTCTGAATGAAATATATTCTTAGCTGTATTAACATCTTTGCAAGAAAAAGAGACAATTGTATCATCTGCAAACATTATGAAGTTTAGTATATCAGATGAACATGGAAGGTCATTTATATAATAAAAATAACAGTGGACCCAGAACTGAGCCCTGTGGCACACCATGTTTGACAAGCGCTTTAGTTGAGCAAACCTTTACTGATACAAAATGATATCTATTGGACAAATAACTTTTAAACCAATCACTGATTGCTTCTCTAAATCCGTAACAATATAATTTATTAAGTAGAATATTATGGTCTATTACATCAAACGCCTTACTCAAATCCATAAATATTGATATAATTATTTCTTTGTTCTCCTTAGCTATATTTACATTTTCCATAAGATTTAAAATAGCCATTTCCGTTGTTTCATTATTACGGAAGCCATATTGATTTGGAGATAATAAATTGTAGGATTCTAAATATCGCTGCATTCTACTTTTTACAATTTTTTCAAAAACTTTGCTGAACACAGATAATGAACACACCGGCCTGTAATTTGTTGCTAGTGTAGGATCATCCCTTTTAAAAGGGGGTGCTATACAACCAGTTTTTAGCATTGATGGGAATATTCCTTTGGAAATACTTTGATTGATAATTTTAACCAAAGTTACAGATAGCTTATCTTTAACAACTTTCAATATAGGTACAGGAATGTTATGAATTTTATTTTTTGTATTTTTTAATTTACCAATAATATTCTGGACCTCAGTAGAAGTACAGTAGCAGGAACAAAAGAAAATTAATTTAGTGGGCTGGGTGGCATATATTCTAGAGGTGAGTGATCATTATTTATTAATTGTGAGCGAAGCTTATCCGCTATTGAAGTAAAATGTGCATTTAAAGAGTCTGCAGTAGCAGTATCATCAGTAATTTCTTTATTGTCAACATTTAATTTCTCTATTGAATTTTTCTTAATTTGTTTTCCGAAAAGATTGTTTATGGTTGTCCAAGTGTTTTTCATGTCTCCTTTATGTTTGGAAAATTGATTGTTATAAGTTATATTTTGCAATTTTGATTATTTTAGTTAATTTGTTTCTGTATTGAGTATATTGTATTTTAGGAATTTTGCTCTGTAATTGCAATTTGAATAATTTATCTCTGTTCTTTATTGAAGTGATAATTCCTCGAGTGATCCATGG
Organism: Bathynomus jamesi; assembly: GCA_023014485.1. Classification (NCBI taxonomy): domain Eukaryota; kingdom Metazoa; phylum Arthropoda; class Malacostraca; order Isopoda; family Cirolanidae; genus Bathynomus; species Bathynomus jamesi. The sequence goes on from JAJOZX010006749.1 coordinate 13,640, forward strand.
ATTTGCGACACTTTTGGGTGAAACTGTTTTTCTCCTTAAAGGAAAGCAAATATTAAAAATATGGAATAAGGTGTCATAGAAGAACTGAAACAAATGGTCTGTGTCATTTAAAGGTTCGTCACAGTCAAGTCGAGTATTTCCTACAGCCCCAATAAATTTTCTTTTGTTAACCTCTGAGAATATTCTGTAATCAATAGTTGTTTTGTCTGCAACCTGAACAATGTTATTGAATATAGCGTAAGTAGGAAAATGATCACTGATGTTTGTGGTTATAATTCCAGAATTTACGAGGGCATAGCTATTTACAAATGTATTATCAATCGTAGATTCTGTTATTCGGTTGCCATAGCTGCAGACTCGAGTGGGTTTGGTAATAGAATGACTGAGATAGAAAGAATTCATTAAGTTTAAAAATTTATGAGAGATTGCTTCAGATTGCAAATTGATGTTGAAGTCACCCGCAACTATGGCATTCGATTTATGAAAGTTGCATAACATGTTATCTAAGTGAATTAAAAAGCTATTGATATTAGTATTAGGTGGTCTAATATTACATGGACAGAATATACATTACTTTTGTCTTTTATATTAACAATCAGGTTTTCATTGTCACTATTACATACAGAAAATACTTTGATAGTTAGAGTCGTAAGTTTGATGCACATACACAGAGATACCTCCACCAATCTGACCATCTCTTACAGTATGATAAGCAACGTAATTATCTATATTATACAGGTTTTTAATACTACTATTTAACCAGGTTTCCGTGAGAATTATAACACTAAATTTGACCGTAGAAGTTTTCAAAAGGGCTAATAAGTAGTTATAGTTCCTAAGTAAGCTTCGAATGTTTAGCTTTAGCACAGAAAAAATTTTATAAATATCTTTTTGTAATACAAAGGCATTAAACTCATGCAATTGCAGTAGTATAGCCGCAAAAAGGTAGAGTGCAGGAATGTTGCAAGAGATAATGATCAATGGTGAAAAGGGGGTAGGGGTTGCAAAGGGGGGTGGGGGTATGCAACAACTCAATGCTGCAAAGGGGGTGGGGTATGCAACAACTCAATGTTGCAAAAGGGGTGGGGGGATGCTGCAGGTGCAACAAGGGGTCATGAAACTTGGAGGCGGCGTTATCCCCCAAGAGAAAGACAGGAGGAGGAGAGAAAGGAAGAGAGGTGTTACCCATCGAGCAGAGCGGTGTATGCGTATCCAAGTACTGTATCAAAATAAAGCATATCCGTAACACGCGCGTCTAATATAGATCTCAGCTTGCGGAATCCGACGATTTCAAACATTCTGTCGAGGATGAAACGGTTTCGCGTAGGAACAAGAGCGTTATTATCAGAAGCATTCTTCCACATCAGCCGTATATCAATGCATGGCCGATCGTTATTTATACACAACGTACATACAACGGCGTATGAGGGGGTGTCACTAATCTGCTCTCTTCTTGTACCTACGTTAGCAGGTATTTTATAACGATCTTCACTCCACTTCTCAACTATCACGAAGATTCTATTCATCTTCTCGACACTTAAATAAACAACATTCCGTTTGTTTGTTTGTCTACATTCCGTTTCCAGTACATAGCTAACGGCACCGGATTTACGCCTGAACACGCGCAACGATTTCGTCACGGACACATCGTACGAGGCGTTGAGAATGCTGCTCAAAGGAAGTTCCATCGTATTCGAGGAGCGCACGTCCACTCGGTTCAAGCTCTGAGATAACTATGAGCCGCGTGAGGCACGCAGGTAGGCAGGAACGGTTCGATGGGTGGTTGACTCACCCTGATGATACGTGAATGGGTTTGTTCGAATTCGTATGATCCGTGAGGTGCGAGTCGCACCATAATCTAATGAAATGTGTGCGGCGCTGATCGAATTGTTGTACCCCATTATATTGGGTAGGTGTTTTTTTCCGGTACAAGAATTAATTTCGGTTTTAACGTTTTATCACTACCACTTCCCTGAATACACACCAGACAGTTTTCCTCAGGGTAAATTTCACGAACTAGGCACATTTTATAATGTTTTATCTCTCCTAAACATCTTCACACTCCGGCGCACTATTTGAGAGGAACATATGCCCATATTTTTCCTTTTTGCCTAGCAAACGATACTCGTCTCTAAAGTCTGCTAAAAACTCACGCAGGGCACTAGCCACAACCTCACTACGAACCTCATCATGATATACATTAATATAGTGATAAAAATACTTAAGATTGTCCATGATGACGAGATTCACATTTTCAACCGAAGTGTACGAGTACTCGGTATGGTGTAACATGATATAATACCGCTTGTCACACCACTCATCCACAAGACTCACTATCCATATCTGCTGCTTCTCTTCTGCACGCGTTGTTTCTTTTACTTCACGGTATATGTGAGACTTTATAAAGCTTAGCTCTACAGCATACTTCAATACATCGTCTGTGCAACGAAAGCCTACAACGCTCTCACCAGAATAACCATAGAGTATTTGTACATCTTGCTCCTTCGCACGATCCAATGTGGTTTTAAAAGAGGCAAAGGAGGGGGGAATAGGAAGTTTTTCGGTATCCACCACATCTTGGAGCTTTGCAGAATACCATTTCATAAACGTTGAACAAGCAATATTAAAGGTAGCCATTTTCTTCTACGCGGGCGAATACACGTCTGAGTTCAAGGGCTTACTGCAATCAACTGACCGCGCAGGGAAGCCCAGGTAGTAGCATGACTCACGTTGCTGGTCTTTCATCTGTGCATACAAACACACACACACACACACACACACAAACACGCACACACACACACAAAGGAGAATGTGAAACGCTAATTGAAACATGATTTATTTAATAAACGAGATATTCAAGTTATATACAGTATATTTACAAATACGTGTAATAAATAAGTTAACAATAGACACATCAAAGATTATATACAAGACATATATATTTACAAATACGTGTGAAAAATAAGTTAACAATAGACGCATCAAAGTTTATGGTATCCAAAGGGTACGGTATCATAGGTACCAGGTAACTGGTAACGTTTCCTATAGGTGTTACGGCACACCTTCGTTCCCTTAAGTTCCTTCACGCCCCCCAGCTTCTGCGCCCGAAAATTGTGGGTGCCTACAGTTAGTTGGGGAGGCCGATCGCTCTCATCGTCCAAACACACTAGATCATTCAACGATTCAAAGTTAACAACCCGCCGATTCGCATGGTTGAGCGTAATACCCTTTGCCTTCACGATATATTTCATATCCTCCCCCACCCTCACCCGTACCCCATAAGTTTTAGGTCCTGTTGAGACAAAAGAGTCGGCGTATGCGTTGTCCCCATACTCATCCTTGATCTCATCAGTGAGCTCGCCGAGGAACTCCCCAATAGCAGGCATGTATTCACCCTCCCTCTCTGTGAATATCACGCTATCTGTATCGGCATACAATACTCTCCGCCCAAGAGAATGCAATAGACCCCAAAGTTTTATGGGGCGTAGGCTGTTGTGAAGCTGGCCACAGGTATGTTTGTAACCCTTGAGGTATCTGTGGCCAATTCAGTGTTGTTGTACTTTATTATGTAAGTATTACCTACATTCACGATCTCCATGACCTCTTTATCGGGAGCATTGGCATAATCCCAGACTTCACTATAACTTTGTGCCAAATGAATGTTCCCTTTGCCGGTATTCTGTGCAAATTTTCCCCATAGACTGTTTAGACACAACTTTGCACTAAAGCGCTTGCCAGGATTCTTTGCAATTTGGGCACGATCAAGTTGTATACCTTCGCGGTCGCGGTAACGTTGAATATAGGCAGACTTTTCATCTTCGGTATCAACTCCTCGCGGATACCCTGATGCCTCAACCTTATCCTTCAAAAATGCGTTTATATATGGTGTGAAAAGGTTGGGTAGCTTCTGAAACCTCCACACCTCATGTATCTTCAGTATTCTATACCCATGGCGTACGGCTAGGGCCAGCTCGGACTTGTATATACGCCTCTGATCTTACGCTGGTGGGGTATATGGTTACAATTGCCGTTATTCTCTTCCGCGCACTTCACGCACAGGGGAAACATGAGCTTGTGGTCGATAACGACGGGTAAGATCGGCATCCATAAATTGCGTGGGGGGAGTACGTCTACGAAAGAGAGCCCAAAGTAACGATCATTCAAATTTCTTGAAAATTCATTGATGGAGGGCAGGTTAGGTCCCACCAGTTTCTCAGGAGCGCCCACGGGGTACGGATTGTTCTTCATCACGTATGGGTATAAAGAACAGAAATCGTAGTAATGGAGCTTCACACCCTCCGTAGGTGGAAAGTATAGCCTGAATGGATTTGTACGTCCTCCAAACAAGCTATCACCACATTTGAGAGGATCCAGCACCATTGAACGCTTGATCGTGTTTATTTCCTCACGGTACACCTCGTCTGTCTCCATCCGTGCATCATATTCATGCTCCCACAAGACTTTGTGAGTGAACTGGGACCCTATAAGTTGATCACGGGTGCGGGTCCATGCAAGACAGTCGGCAGGAGATCTACCGTGGATATCTCCGGCGATTCCGCACTCAGGACGGGGGCATCCATGCCACCAGCATCCGTTAAAGGAGTACACAGTCTTCACACCAGTGACACGGTTTTCACTTAACCCATCAACCCAAAAAACACGACCATTAATCTTAATGGGTACTTCACCCGTGTTGCGGGCGTGCTTTATGTATACACCTGTCTGTTGCTGTAGGTGTATGAGCCAGTAAATAGCCTTGTGGCCGTAACTGCGGGGGTTGTTTCGGTGAATAATGGCTAAGGTGGCTTTAGGCATGAAGTTATTTTTGAACACCGTAAAACATAATGACGCGATGGTGGTTGCGACTTGCAGCGGATCGCATTTGAAACGGCCTATGTACATCCTTCTAAAGGCCTGGAAACATACTCTAAGCACTCGCACATCATTCACGCAATAACGCTCACATTCATCAGCTATATTATAAGGATTACGTTCATTAAAACTGTTGTAGTATCGATCAAAGTCTTCACGTTCATCTACACTCATAAATCATAGTTAAAATAATGTTTGGGTGGTGGTGGGCCTACGTAGTTTAAAGTCTCGCTAGTGAGGAAAGTGTAAGGGAAATATCCTTTTGAAACTTCAGCTGCTACGCCCATCACCTTGGGTAGCTTTGCTAATTTACAAGGTGTGAATAATAAAGTGTCTTTAAATTGTACATTACCTCTTATTTGCATCTGTATTAATTTGTTGCCTCTTTTCAATGGATCACCTGTAAATATCTCAGAGGATTCGTGCTCAAGCAACTCCTTATAAAGGAACTGCGTGTCAAACTTTGCACCGTTATGGGCGAGAATATACACAGTCATTTTCTTGAACTTGTCGGCTAACTTGACAATATAGGACACAAATAGTTTCACAGGACTATCGTGGACATTCGTTTTAAAAACGTTTGTCCGTTTACCGCATTTGGGGCACTCGTCACATTCGATCTCCATACACTCATCGCAGATAGTCTGGCTCACAAGTAAATGTGGAATTACCTCTTTGGTTTCAGCATTCGTATATGTTTCTATATCGTAGTATACAGTTATACAGGGTTTGTTTTAGGCTTGGCGTCTTTCATATAACATACATGTTTTACTCCATCCGCCTTATATTCCTCCTGGCATGTAGGACAGTGAATTTCGTCACATTTGTGCTTAAATTTTCCCCAATTATCCATTGTGTGAAACACCACATTCACAGATTCTCATTTTCCTGCACGTGCCAATTGATTTATGGAGATCAAAACAGCTATTATTGAAAATGTGCGTCTACACACATTACAATCCCTCTTCTCAGCTTCAACTACACGGCTTTCACATTTGGAGCTTTTACACTGTTCACATACCATGTGACATTCTTTACAATGTTTCACTATATCATCCGCAAACTCGAGGCACCCCTTACACAAATCATGATGCCGTCCATATTTTCGACTTTTATCGTAACTCGCGTAAAGGCACCTTATATTACGGATGGGGAGATACGTTGCCCTGACAGACCTAAAATAAGTAGGGGCCTTGTACGATCTCTCACACAGCTTTTAAAAACATACACAGTCCTCGATGATCATCCAGTCCAAACACACTATACGAACATTCATTTCCTGTTCTACCATTCTCAGCTCTTCAGGGCCCATATTACAGTCAAATTCAAGTTCACAGTCTACAGCTAGTTTACGGGCACGTTCCACGACCGTAGGCAGCCAAATTTTTTGAGCCCGTGTATTTTGTACAGTAAACATGCGAGCCAAGACTACTGCTATAAAGCCGCAACCACGATCGACGTTTATATGCCGTCTATAAATAGCTTGAGAATTGAGGTTAAGAGTATACGGTATGGCACTATGACCCGCAACACGGAATACAGATCAATATTTACCGTGAAGTTGTCCATATTGAAGGCTATACTACTTTGAGAGGCCTGCATTATACGTCCTAATATATATTCTACATCTTCAGCCGCCAAACGTCTAAATGGCACTACTACCCAATAATCATCTACATCACCGTCATCTGACCCGAATCCGAAGGACAGACTCGTCCTGACTTCACGCTCGTCGCGGTTCTGAAGAGCAAACTCTACAATACGCTGTACAACCCGGCGTAGCCCGCGCTCAATTCCATTGCTATACATGGCTCTAGGGTCGACCCTGACTCTATACCGATTTCTAGTCAAGGCTGGGGTGGGGGCTGCGGAGCGCACCAACTCAAACGTTATATCATCCTCAACAGAACGACTCACCGCTGTGGAGGATGAACAAGAGTTTATATTGGATGATGTGGGATTGGTTGCGTAAGACGTTGAGGGTTGGGGATCTATTATTGCAGACTCAACAGAAGGGGACAGCTGTGGAGGATGGACAAGGGGCTATATCGGCCAAAGATGCTGATGTGGGGTTGGCAGCGTAAGACGTTGAGGGCCTGGAGTCTATTATTGTAGACTCAACAGAACGGGGGGCAACTGTGGCGGATGAATAAGGATATATTGGCGGAAGGTGCTGCTGGGGGGCTTGTTGCGTAAGACGTTGAGGGTTGGGGCTCTATTACTGGTGGTTGGCTAACAACAGGCGCGTATTTCGGTCGCTTTATACCTGACGTGGGGTTCTCTTCATCATACCTCCGCTTTGAACGTGCTACCGGTATCGCTGGTGAGGGTTCGTCGGCAGGGGAGGATTCTGTGATCACAACTACACTGTCGTCGGGGTCATCCGTAATGTCGATGATGGGGTGCTGTACCTCATCGTCATTCACGGTTCTGTGGGAGAAGAAAACAAAATATAAGGAACAGCACTCAAAATTTGTAATATTTTGTAAATGATCCACTTAGGAGTGTGACGTGTTAGAAATGACTCTGTAGAAAAATTCAGTTCACGAGCCCATCCACATGTATTATATCTGGACCTACAGGATGTGGTAAAACTGTGTTATGCTTAAAATCATTAAAGAAAAGGGAGAGATGTTCTCGAAATTTGTGCATAAAGTTATATGGTGCTATTCGACGTATCAATCAGTGTTCAACGAGTACCAAGATGATATTTTGTTCCACAAAGGTGTATATGACGTTAATTCGTTAAAGGGAAATGAACATACAGTCATTGTAATTGACGATCTCATGTTGGAGATGGATAAAACGTTTGCCGAGACATTTACAGTATTCTCCCACCATCTTAACATAAGCGTGTTCTTCATCAATCAGAATCTATTTTTCAAAAATAGATACATGCGCGATGTGTCGTTAAATACACAATATCTAGTCTTATTCGCACAACGTAGAGATGTATCACAAATTGGGGTATTAGCCAATCAAATGTTTCCGAATCAGCGTAAGAGTTTTTGGAAGTTTATAAAGAAGCTACAAGCACGTGTTACGGATATTTGCTTTGCGACCTTCATCCGCGAAACACGTTTCGGGTGCTTCTAAGAACGAATATATTTCCAAACGAGCCTGAAACGGTGTATATTCAGAATGACAAAGAGACTAAAGAAATACCGTGAATTAATAAAAATCTATCATCGACTGCCCGGGCAATGCAACAGATGTTTATTAAAAATATCGACTCCGACTTTTTAAAATGCATCTGTGAAATTGTCTTAACGTTATAAATTGCAATGTATCAATGAAACCATCTCAGAAGGCTCGCCTACGCCGTTACAAGAACATAATACGTGCACTGCTCGTAAAAGTCAAACTGTAGCGAAGAAAAAACGAATTAGTGCAAAGAGGATTGTCATTCTCCCCATCTTATTTTCAGTTTTGGGTCCTTTACTGATTAGATTAATATAATGAAGAAAGTGGTAGTGATTCTACACGAGTGTACGCTTCACTGCAAAGGAATCCAGACACGGATCTAGATCCCCGTAAAAGCAGACTTAAAAGAATGGAAAGCGAATTGCTAGCCCTATTAAACAGTAAAAAACACCTGATGAGAAAAGAATCTTATACCAAGAAGCTCTGCAGAAATTTCTTCACGAGTACGAAAATTATAAGAACCCGACAGAGATTCCTGTGGTTATTGGCACAGCACGGGGGACGATGGACATGGCGACATAGGACCGATACAGGCGAGATCATTGTGGAAGGATCAAAGGTACAGGGGTCGAATATCGTAGACATTGTCCATGATCTGGTGAGAAAGTGGGATAGGCCATCACCATCAGGATGGAAGCATATTAAAGCAAGACTACAACAAATAAATGTCCCTAAAACGTTGATAGGAAATCTGAACAGGTTAAAAGACTTGGAACATGCAACGCATGTCACAATTGAAGACGCCGTACCCCCGGCGGTAACACCTTTGAAGAGGAGAAAGAAGAGGATAAACAACGGTCAACCCTACCCACGTGCCTCTAAAATACGCAAATGGCTAACGTATTAAGTAAACGCTATTATGACATTTCTAACCCAGCCTCCTACGGCGGCGTAGATAGACTGTACAGAAGTGTTTACGGAGTAGGAAAAAAGATGTTGAAGATTTTTGCGGGAGCAGGACGCTTATACGCTTCATAAGCCTGTGAGAAAAAGGTTTAAAACAGCCAAGACAACGGCTTCCTCGATTGATTCTATTTGGCAAGCAGATTTAACAGACATGCAAAGATATTCTGTGTATAACGATGGTTACCGTTACATTCTATTCATAATAGATGTATTCTCTAGATATCTGTGGCTAGTTCCTCTGAAAAATAAATCACCTGAAACAGTTGCTAAAGCCACCAAAACGCTAATGTTAAAAGAAAACAGGGTTCCTGGCTATTTTTGTACGGATATGGGGAAGGAATTTATAGGCCGTGCTTTTCAGAACATGTTGACAGAGTTTAATATCAGCTATTACACAACCAATTCTATACATAAGGCTTCTTTAGCTGAAAGAGTTCAACGTACCATAAAGGAACGCATGCACCGCTATTTTACACATAAAAACACATACAGATTTCTAGACATTCTGGAATCATTGGCATCATCCTACAACCGCTCACACCATCGCACGATTGGGACAACACCTAACGAAGTTTTAGAAAGAGGTACGCTCCCGAGAAGAGATGGATCACCAACACAACCACACTCGGCGCGCTTCAAAATCAATGATTATGTAAGGCTGTCGCGTTCGGGAAATAAATTCGCAAAGGGTTTTGAGCAAGGATGGACACGTGAGATTTTTAAAGTTAGGGCTATGAGACCTAAAGGTGAGATAATGATGTATTACGTTGAAGATTTGAATGGGGAAGAAATCTCAGGAGGCTTTTACCGCGAGGAATTGCAGAAAGTGGCATTTAATTTAGGAAAAAATGTGTTTAAAATTGAGAAAATTTTAGGAAGCAAAGGTTCAGGAAAGAGAAAAATGTACCTGGTGAAATGGCTAGGGTACCCAGAAAGCTTCAACACCTATATAAAAGCTGATGCAATAATGAAGCTTAAATAGTATGCAACATGGCTCCTAACCATTTCTACGTCACACTCCCGTCCTCCTCGTCCCTGTCTGTACACCCTAACAACACACTAGCCAACTTTGTATCAGAGCTCCATGGACCCATTGAATTGGGTCGTGATTCGTATGAGGTGGGGTTATGTGAACTCCAGTTAACCACCAAATTTTTAACTCTTGAAAAAGCACAGGTCATATTTCTGATCCTTAGAAGCACCGATGAATGCGAAAAATTAGGCATAATCTTAGACAATACTGTACGCTCAACCCTGTGCGGTGAGGGACGGTTCTATAGCATAAATGTTTCGTTAGGAATCGGGCATTATGATACAGCCATGGATATTGTGGAGGGTTTAAACAAGAGTCTTGAAAATTCGTACTGACAAACGATTTACTTTTTGAAATCGTAAACATAGACACGCCCGCATGCACATTGAGGTTAAAATCAACGCTTAGTAAAAATATTAGAGATAAAGAGCTGTTCACAATTGCGGCTGAGGGCCGATATAGCGCAGCCTTCCAAAGAGAGACATTTCACGAGGCACAACGTGACTTGTCCAGCTTAATGTTTCAATTGAAGATGGAGAAATTTGCTGAAAGCTCTCAGTCCCCAGACATGTGCTATATTTACAGTAATATAGTGGAGCACCAGTTTGTTGGGGATACCCAGGCACGCCTGCTGCGCATTGCCCACATCCCCAACCATAGAGGAAGGAGTTTGAGTATTACATATGACAGACCCCATTATGTGAATGTCGCAACTAATTTAATAACCAATATCTCAATATATATAAGAACGATTGAGGGTGAAAACTTCCCATTCGGTAACGGGAGCTTAACAGTGAAGCTACACTTTCGACGCACTGAGTTATAATGGATAGAAAGCCTTTCACCGTCTATCGAGGGGTGAGATACCAGCGCGGTAGTGGACTTGGGTCCATTTTTTCATCCATACTACGTACGGCTGTTCCTTTGCTGAAGAGGGGTGCCAGATACCTCGGAAGGAAAGCGCTACAATCAGGTCTTAACACTGCAGAAGACATATTGGCTGGGCTAAACCTAAAGAAGCTCTAAAAAAACATTTAAAGCGTACACGGGACGAAATCATCAAAGATGCAAAGAGAAAAATGCGTGGTGGCGGGAAGAAGAAGAGGGCTGTCCGGAAGAAGGGGTCACGTGGTATTAAACGTAAAAGGATATCAAAAAAGAAGTGCTGTAAGCGAATGAAACCTATGGTTGACCACTTTTTTGACTGATATAAGCTAAGGACATTGATCTCATGAATCATAGTTTGTTTACTACTTGTCGAGAGAGGAGGCACTATTTCTAACTCGTCATGGCACGCTTCACCCATGTAGTTCACAATGCTGTAAATCGGAGCTATCCCTTTTTGAGATGCCTCCAACTCAAGTTTCTATTGAGCACAGTGACTTTATTACAATTAACCCTTTAAACACAATTAGTTCCCCGAGTGCTCCTATAGAATTCGTGATACCCAGCTCAGGCCCTTACTTTTTTGATCCAAGCTGTGTGCACATGTACGCTAAGCTACGTATAGCCCATTCTGATGGAACGGACTGCGATGACAAATATGCTGTATACCCTGAAACAAACTTTCTGCACTCCATATTCAACCAGTGTGACGTATATTTAAATCAGGCCAACATATCGTCAGGCACGGGATACTATCATCTACGAGCCTATCTGGAAAATGTCCTCAACTTTTCCAAAGAAGCGAAGGCTACCTTTTTAAGTGCCGAGGGATATTATCAAACTAAAGACGAAAGTAGTATAAAGGACAAATTTAAAAATTCTAAAAAGAAGATATACGAGTGTTTTGGACGTCTGCACACAGATTTCACTTTCCAGGAGAAGTTGCTTGTCAACGGGGTGGATATGAAAATAAAGCTCACCCGCACGAGTCCTGAGATCTGCTTAAATCTGGATGCTGATCAAGAAGAGGGAGCAAAGCCCGTTGTGGTTCACATTATGGAGACATACCTCCGCGTACGGCGAGTGAAATTAAGTTCACCAAAACAACTAGAAATTGAGAAAAATTTACTAAACGCTACAGTGAAATACCCTATTAACAGAGTACAAATCAAACTATATACGGTGCCTGCAGGGTTGGCGTCGAAGCAGATAGAAAACATCGCCCTGGGAAATCTTCCTAAAAGGATATTAATCGGAATGCAGGACCATGCTTCGGTGAATGGAAAATATAAAAAGAGTGCCTTTAAATTCGAGAATTTCGGACTTAAAAATATAACTCTATACGTTAATGGCATTGCTTTGGGTGGAACATTGGATACGGACTATTCATCAGACGCTGTGTTACCTCTTTGCGCGAGAGCCTATAGTAATCTGACCCATATTGCAGGTGATTGTGATGAGCTTGGTAATGGGGTAACGCAGAAAGAATTCATTGATCAATTTAACCTTTATCCGTTTGACATTACACCTGACTTATCTGCTAGCGTAAATACGCATTTAAGCCCACAACAGAGCGGAAACATCTCAGTGAGGTTGGAATTCACCAAGCCTATAGACGCGCCTATTAGTGTACTAGTATATCTCGAGTCGCAAGCCCTAATAGAAGTAGATAGATTTAGGAGCGTTATCACTGACTTTTAAAATGGATGCTAATACACTTCAGAGAGTAATGAATAGTGAACGAGTCACACGTTCCAAATTTATCGGCGTGTTTGCGAAGAATGAAACATTGAGTTTGCCAAGTACGCGAGAATGCGGTAGTCTTATTGTGAACACAGATGTCATCGGTAATGAAGGGATTCATTGGTTTGCAGTCTATTTTAAAAATAGACACCGCCTGTACTATTTTGATTCACTCGGTACTCAACCCTGGAGTGACCCTGTTATTGTAAAATTTCTCGCTCAGTTACATATTCCCGAAGTTGTATGGAACCCGTTTCGTATACAAGGATATTTTAGTAATACTTGTGGAATGTACTGCATTTCATTTCTCATGCATATGTCACGTGATAAAGAATTTATAAATTTTTAAAATTTATTCGACCCGTGTCACACTCGACGAAACGATGAAATGGTATGCAGACAGATAAAAATCCGTTTTCCAATTGTGCGTACTCGTTGTATAGTATAATGTATATTTGTAACGTTAGTTTGTATATTCTGTAGTTTAAGATGGTTATTGTACTGATTTCTTTCATTTAATAAATTGATGAAAATATATTGTCTTCTTCCCCCCAAAAAAGATCGAAAAACACTTACATTATTTCGATGTGACATTCATTATGCTGACTGTTCGGTATATCCTCCGTATTCAGGTCCATGACACGAGATTCTTCAAAAGATTGTATAACACGTGTCAAATCCTCATCGGACCTTAAAGGAGAAAGAATAATGTTCATATTGAATCTTTTTAATAAAAACATATACAGAGTATACATATTGTAAGACAGACCCCATTATGTGAAGATATCTTTGGTTCGCTCAGAGAAGCTCATTTAAGAGGTAATTCCGAATAACATTTATAAAAAACATGCAAAAGATTGCCATAAAAAATTTCGATTTTAGCATAATGGTGAGTATCTAAATGAAGTATTTGACGAGATACTACATCCCTCCATATATATGAAATCATCTTTCTGACAGTTTGTGAATAAAAATAAAAATAAAATTATAGACACTTACATTTCTATGGTAGTCCCTTGCGTCGGATGTAAGGAGCGTCATTGCAAATATCATCAACGGTTTGCGTTGGAAATAATCCATCACGGTCAATCGCGTTAAAAAGATTAATTGCAGTCAATGCTGCAGTGTCACCTTCTTGATACAAATCCGGAAAAGTGTAAAGTTCGTGATCCATGGCGGAGGGAATGTTTATTCACTGGCAGAGGGAATGTTTATTCACTGGCGAAAATAGCTACTTCTCAACTGAAAAATATTTCCTTTTATATGCACAATCACCAAGCTCCGCCCCAAAAGATCAAGAGCAGATGTTCGTAATGATTGGTTGGCAGTGTAACTGGGTGGAGCTATGATAAGTTTGTGTACCAATCGTAACACCGATATAACGGGTCCATGCTTTGGACGACTAATGGCATCTTTATATTTCTCCATAGATTTAATGCTCGTATTACCCTTGCATTCTCCGTCACGACAATATTTGTATCTATACTTGGTTTTCTCCAATCCATCCCTTTATGCAATATCATCGCAACAATATCTTATAAAAGATTTCCAATGTGCAATTATTTTTGCGCCATACTAAATTGAGTTCAATTTCGGTTGCAAGTTATTTTGCGCCCATACTAAATTGATCCTCAATTTTTCGGGTGCAAATTATTTGGCAACCATACTAAACACAGCTTTCCCAAGATTCCTGACTTGTGGATTTTTACTTCTCGCATAGATGTGTAAATAAATAACCACCCCGCCAGTGCTGAAGCTTAGTTCGAATTCCACGTTAAACTGTAGGTCTAAGGCAGAGTGAAAAGCTTAACCATTGTTACAATTCGGCGAGGAGTTAGTTATTATTATTATTACTACATAGAAAAATCTACATTGATATGCACATTGCAGCCACACTATTCCCGGATCAATAATCACTAATGTAATCGAGGGATTTTATAATAAAGAAATTATAAATATATCCATTCCTTTATTTATTTAAAAAAAAAAAAGAATAAACAAAACTCTCTCTCTCTCTCTCTCTCTCTATATATATATATATATATATATATATATATATATATACACGAGATAGGTGTACGCCTGGTGTGAATGAATTCTGTATTTTAAATGAGTCTAGAGTTTCATTGGTACGTTTTATTTCCCATAACTGTGTACACGAGATAAGTGTACGTATGGTGTAAATGAACTCTGAAGCTATTCTTTTTTCATTACATACAAGGACAAGAACTACCACAATAAGTAATGCACCCAGTGCAATTTCTGCCCGCCCGTGCTGCAGTTTAGTTCGGTTTCCACGTTAAACTGTGGGTCTAAGGCGGAGTGAAAAGCTTGACCATTGCAATTCGGCGAAAAGGGAGAAAGTGTAAGGTGTGTAATGATATTTTTTCTGTTTCTGAAACACAAGGAAGGTTTGTCAAAAGAAAATAGACACAGTTGATGTGGTCAATACATCACTAAAGAAACTTAACTCTTTCATTTGAGAATAAAAAGTTATCTCTCCAATTTATCCCTTTGGTGAGAAAATTAAAAATACCGAAATTGATTCTTTATATATATATATATATATATATATATACTAGAACATTTTTGTGCATCACCATGTTTTGCGCCCATACTAAACTCAGCTTTCGGACGCAAGTTATTTTGCGCCCATACTAAATTGAGTTTCAACTTTGATTAATTAATGTATTCTGTTTGACTTCTCGCGTAGGCGTGTGGAAAAATTGTATTTAGTTATTGAATTTCTGCTTGGTTGGCTGATAAATGGGTACCCTAGGTATCCTACTGGTGGATTAGCCGGCGGTTGAGAGATCGGGGCGATGACATTTCTACCCGACCGGATTAATGTATTCGGTTTCCACGTTAAACTGTGGGTCTAAGGCGGAGTGAAAAGCTTAACCATTGCAATTCGGCGAAAAGGAGTTAGCTATCATTATTGCTATTGTAATTTGTGCCACCCTTTATATATATATATATATATATATATTGTGTGTTGTGTGTGTGTGTGTGTTAATTTTTGAAAAATGTATAATAATAATAGTAATAATAATAATAATAATATATCTTTCCAATTCAATAACAGAGATGTTATCTATGAATATGACGCCATACAAATTATGTGTAAATAAAAATAACTAAGTTGATAAAATATAAAACATTTTTTTATATAAAAGGTAGACAAACGCATGGAGAGCTAGAAGAGGCGGATGCGAGTCTTTGAGAGAGAGAAAGTTCAACCCAAATTCCTTCTCGCCAGTTTGTGGTTTTTAAAGGCCTCGGGCTGGACCTTTTTGCTGGATCTTTTGCTTACCTGCCTCCTCTCGCTGTCGTCTGAACACAATGTTATAACAAAACATTATTCTAAGAGTTAATATTAGGATTCGTTTTAATAACTGAAAGAAAGTAAATAGAACGGCGTTTAAATAATTAATTTCTTATATTGTTAATACTGGTTTTAATAACTGATTCTCTTAAAAGGAGAAAATTCATTTGCTTTAAATTAATATACTTTTGGCATTTTTCTGATTTTCATTCACATAATATATACAGAGGTGTGTGTGTGTGTGTTTGTGTGTGTGTGTGTGTGTGTGTGTATAGATTTGAGAATATGTTAATGGAACGAATTCTTTTGCTAAGCCAATTGTTTAGTGAATTTTTTAATGTTAATATTGTTTTAATTCACTTCAAGGTGAAAATCCGTTTATATATATATATATATATATATATATATATATATATATATATATATATATAGGAATGACAAAATTAAATAGACACAGTTAATATGATTCTTTCTATATTATATTATATATATATATATATATTTTTTTTTAGTTCAGGAAGAACCGATTCGCCCTCTATTTAAAGGGCATATCTCAGCGGAAAAACAAAGAAAAAGTGAGAGGAAAGACAGAGGAAAAAGAAAGGGTGGAGGGGACAGTCGAAGTGGAAAAAGACCAAGGATGACAAGGACTGCAGGGTCGAGCCCCATCATCCTTGGGTGCTAGGGCCGGGAGGGCGCACGTGAAACCTCCAGGAACAAGCACGTACAAACGAGCACAAAGAGCACTCAAGAGCACGAGCTTAGAACCCCCTTGCGGGGTTATATATATATATATATATATATATATATATATACCTCCAGGAACAAGCACGTACAAACGAGCACAAAGAGCACTCAAGAGCACGAGCTTAGAACCCCCTTGCGGGTTATATATATATATATATATATATATATATATATAAGGTAAGGAGAAAGTTGTTCAATTGTGTGTGTGTGTGTGTATTTCGTCTGAACTATTATTTTGACGATTGTACGTATTATATTATTTTTTGTGCAGTAGAAGGCAAATTCTATTTATTTCATTAATAAACATTTTCTTTTTGTCAATTTCGATTTTCAAGAGAAAGTCTGTATGCTTTGGTAACGAATTAAAATAAATGGTGGTATCTAGCAACTCACCCTAATAATGTATACCTGTACAATTAAAATAAAAAATGGTATCTGGCAACTCAACCATCATCTGTATAAGACCCGCTTGGCTTCGGAGCTGGTAGTTTGATGATGACAGCTGTTGAATAAAGAACTCTCTCCTTCCCTTCTTAGGTTAAGACTTAGCTTAGTTTCCCTTTGGGGGGTTAGGACATCCCACCTTGTCCCCCCAAAGTCCTCCTCCGTCTATCCTTTCTCTCTTAGGCTAAGGCAACCCCTTTGGGGGGAGGTCATCCTCCCTTCTCCCCCGAAGATCTCTCCCCTCTCCCCCCTTCAGGTGTACCCCTCCCCCCCTTGGTTCCTTCTAAGCCAACTGGTTGATTAAGCCAACTGGCTGATTAGGAGTCTATAAGACAACGGCCACTCGGCTGAAGTCTTAGTGTGCACTTGGCTCCCGCCAGGTGAACACCTCTCTTCCTTTCTCTCCTTCTCCTGTCTTTCTCTTTGGGGATAACGCCGCCTCCAAGTTTCATGACCCCTTGTTGCACCTGCAGCATCCCCCCACCCCCTTTGCAGCATTGAGTTGTTGCATACCCCCTACCCCCCTGTGCAACATTGATCATTATCTCTTGCAACATTGCAACGTTCCTGCACTCTACATTTTTGCGGCTATACTACTAACGTTTGTGAATATTTCCTACTGTTTCCTTCTCTGCAGTTAAGATCTCAATAACATCTCTCTGTTTACGACGCACATCACCGTCAGACGCCATTTTCGAAACTACGTAACCATCGGTTTTATACAAGGAGGGGGGGGGGGAGTTCAAACTGGAATAATCCGGTTATGTGAAGCGCAGAAAGCTCAAACTTACGGCCCAAAAGACTTTCAGCCCTATGGCCTATTAATTATTTAGCTAAGAAAAAAGGGTGGGGCAAAATATATTGAGTACCCCTGGTGTGTATACATATATATATATATATATATATATATACATATATATATACCGGTGTATATATATATATATAATAATAATAATAATGAGCAGGAATAATAATGAAACTGCGTTTTCCACGCCATCAATCAATAGCCGATATATATATATATATATATATATATATATATATATATATATATATTCATGAATGCCGAAGTTCGTCGAATATTTGTTTAAATTTTCGTGATTGATCATTTTGAGCGAGTTGGTAGAACAGGTTGTATATTTTATATTTTTGTAGAGAAAATTTAGAGAAGGCTTTTTTTTTTTTACAGCATACCTTTGGTTTGCTTCTTCCCGAATTGTTCATTCTGATGAAGGTCGAGCTTTTCACTCCATCTTAGACCTGCAGTTTAACGTGGAATCCGAGCCAAGCCCCACCAGCAGCCCAGCGTCTTAACCACTAGGCCACCCACGGTACCCATTTATCTACCAACCACTTTCTTTATTGTGTGGAAGGATGAACAGCTGGGTTTGGCTGCGCGCCGGCTGCCCTCACCGGGTCTCGATCCTGGGGCCGCTGGATTCGTAGTCAGCGACGCTAACCACGACACGACCACATTGATTATCTTTTCGAATTTGATCCTCGTTAAAATTTAATTTAAAAAAACTCGAAGTCAAATAATTCGTCCTTTATGCTCCTTCAGACTTTACACACCATGCGATTTGTTTTAAGTTAGGTTAGCTTAACCCGAGTTAACCTAACCTAACCTAGTGCAACCTAATCTCAAAACGTAGGTTATACAAGAAAATTCGACTTATTTAAAAAGTTTGATCAAACTGGTAACAAAAATGGCTAACTATTGGCGTTACTTGGGGATTATATATATATATATATATATATATATATATATATATATATATATATATATATGCATTACCATAAAGTGAAGGTGCCCTCTCATTCTTGCATAAAATTATAAAAACAAGGATTTCTAATTTTTTTGATAGGAACTGTCAAATAAAAACCTGATTGCAGTATTGGAATGTAGTTTTTTTCAAACGTTTTATATATATATATATATATGCCTTGGGGCATTGGTTTCTGCGAGTATGTAGAAGAATTACGGCATTTGGAAGAGTGAGGCCCTTGGTGTAATGGTATCGCGTCTGACCGGCAATCGGAAGATCCCGGGTTCGATTCCCAGGTGGTTACCTCATTTTTTCATTTGTTTCGTTCTCCCTCTCTCGTCTTGCGCGGAATATCTCCTATACAAGCGTCGTTCTTTACGTTATTTATACTGCGTGTTCTTTGCAGTTGAATGTGTGTATATATATATATATATATATTACACACAGACCTTGCATGGAACAAGGAACTCTTATGGGAAAATTAAATCTACTATGATGCGAATAAGTAATGGCAAATACTATACTTTTTCTTTTTCATGATGGAAACCGAACATGTGCAACGGGTCGCGCGCAAAAAGGCCTCAAAATATAGCTTCCCTCACCAGCTATCTGCTAAGATAGGACACAGATTTTATATATATACATATATGCGCCTCGGTGGTGTAGTGGTTAGTGTCGCTGACTACGAATCCATCGGCCCCGGGTTCGAGACCCGCTGACGGCAGCCGGCGCGCAGCAAACCCAGCTGTTCATCCTTCCACACAATAAAGAAAGTGGTTGGTAGATAAATGGGTACCGTGGGTGGCCCAGTGGTTAAGACACTGGGGTGCTGGTGGGGCGTGGTTTGGATTCCACGTTAAACTGTAGGTCTAAGGTGGAGGGAAAAGCTTGACCTTCGTCAGAATGAACAACTCGGGTGGAAGCTAACTAAAGGATATATATATATATATATATATATACACACGGTGTGGATGGTGTGGATGAGAAAAAAATACAAATAAAGATAACACGAAAAGAAGCCATGATTGTAAAAGAAATGTGTGTGATCACACACACACACACACACATCACGAATATTGTTAGCACTTCGTTTATAAGCTGTTTTTGTTCTATTGACTTTAAAATAATTAACCAATAAAAGTATAGGACTATAGGTGATGTTTGTGGCGATGTGGGCAGTGTGCTGCATCTTCAAACATCTAAGATTGAAAGTATTTGAAAGAGCCATTTAGATTCCGTTCATTCGACACTCGGGAGTGGAGCGTGATTATCTTTATACGTGTTCCATGCTCACACACATAGTTACATACATACATTGGACAGGAATGTCCTCCACTATTTAATTTGAAGGTTTACATTAATTAAAGCTTAATTAAGGTTAATGTGTTTCATGCAAATAAAACATCTTGTATTACATTTATATAAAAACGTTTTATCATATATATATATATATATAGGGTGAACCAAATGTAGGTGGACAGTAAATGATAAACGTTTATTTTGAGAATAACATATTTAATTTTTTTGTATACTATAATACAAAATAAAATTTAAATAAATTTAGTTATATATTTAATATAATAAACACAAACACCATAGTTATAATGAACACCATAGTTATAATATAATATAACACAAAACCGTATTCAACCTACTGTCCCCTACTTTTGGTTCACCGTGTATATATATATATATTATATATATATAATATATATATATATATATATATATAATAAGCCAATTTGTCAATGAAGCTATTATTAATTAATTATTTGGTTGAAAGCAGAAGTTGTGATCCAAATGTTTTTAAATGTTTAAACTGGCTTAATTTGTCCTTGAATGATTTTCATAATATTGTCATTGTTTAGAGAAAAAACAAAAGGTAAACGAAGCAAGATGTTAATGAAGTGTGCACGGACAGACATCAAATCTCTTTGTCTCACTTCGATAAAGATTCGACTGCGTAACATTTGGAGTAAACAAAGAATACGCGTTTTCTTCGTAAGTAACTTGCAGTCAAGAATAATGATAAAAAATTAACTCTTTAATTTGTGGTTATGTGTTGCGTACAATGTTAATCACAGATTTAACAAAATGCAAAGGTTCACGTGAACTGTACTTTAGAATCACTTATTAAAGTGAACGCGAGAATTCTGATATTTTATGCAAAATACATAGTTTTTTCATAGCATTTTTTACATTCTTTTACACCATACATAATGAAAAGCATTCACATAAAAGATACGAACAGAAATTGTAGCTTGCAAGTCGTAATACGTAGGGCCTAATTTATATATACAGGGTGTACATAAAGTCAGGATCTATTTTTGTGAAGCACTTGGAAATTATATGGAATTCAATCATAAAATGATAAAGTGGTAACATTTATTAAATAATTAAGAGTAGGATTCGATGTGACGCCCATCAGTATCCCTGCACAGCTCAAATCGTTCCCGCAGCATTTCAAACACATTCTGGAGCATTTGCGGGGTTATGTTATCTGCAGCAGTTCGTATACGTGTACGTAAGTTTTCAAGACTCGTAATCTTCGTCTGATAGACGTGCGATTTGATAAAGCCCCATGCAAAGAAATCTAAAGGGGTTAAATCTGGTGATCTCACTGGCCAAGGTCTGTTGTTGCCCAAATTCGACAGTTATGGCGATTTACTTTTCCACACGTATGGAAAGTGGCTTCATCACTAAAGAGAATGTTGTCCATTAAATTATCACTCCAGATTTGTTCTACGAGATCAGCACACACAGCACTTCGTCGAGGGAAATCTTCCTCATGTAAAATCATGTAAAAACCTGCAAATGATAGCTTTTCTTCCGCAAATTAACTTCAGAATTTTGTGCACAGATGACTCGGGAGGCCGAGTCTGTGTGATGCAGCACGAACGGACGTACGTGGCTCCTCAGTGATAATTCCGCGTACTGCATTCACGGTAAGATCTGACATACACGGTCGTCCTGACTCTTGCATCATCATTTACAGATCCCGTTCGTTTAAATTTGTTCACCCAATTTTCGTATTGTCTTGTCTATTGGCCCGCTTATGAAATCTCCTTCTAAACTTCTCTCTGATGTCATTGTTAGTTTCTTTCCCTTGATTCGCCAAATTACTATTGCCACACGCTCTTCTGTATTCATTCTAAGGCTTCTGAAAAGAAAATAGAAAAAAAATAATTATTTCACAAAAATAGATCCTGACTTTATGTACACCCTGTATACATAGTGGCGTTCATAAGTTTTTGTACAGAGAAATATTTCAGTTATATTTGTCTATATGTTTTGTGTTGTGCGTAGGGTACTTATAAAAAGTTTACCGTTCGTTTGAAAATTTTTAACAAATAAAAAAATTTAGTTTAACTCCAACATATACTGTAAAACATCAAAGAATTTAAGGAAAACAAAAAAAAGTTAAAATGCAAACGTTTTCTTACACTTACAAAATTATTTAATATTTTGCGTGTTCACCTTTTGTTTGAATGACTTCAATGATTAGTTTTGGGTATTTTTCTACGAGGTTTCGACATCTCTCAGAAGAAATTTTAGTCCATTTTTCTAAAGAAATTTCTTGCAATTCATTTAGATTCGAAGGGTTTCTCTCGCGGACAATTTCTTTTTTTTTCAAATCAAACCGTAAATTCTCGATTAAATTGAGATCTGGACTTTGACTGAGCCACTCGAGACGCTTGAATTTCTTCTCTTGAAACCATTTCATGGTGCTCTTACTTTTGTGTTTTAGATAATTATTTTGTCGCAGTACCTAACTGCGACCCATTCGCACTCACGAACTGAAGACAATACATTTTTTTTTAAATTTCCCGATATTTCTTCAAATTCAAAATCCCATTGATGACAACAAGATCTCCTGGACCAAAAGCACTAAAATATCCCCAAAGAAGCAAACTACCACTAACCGTTTAACAGTAGGGAGGATGTTTTCTAACTCGAATGCACTATTTGATTGTCGCTAAACATACCATTGCTCGTTTTTCCGAATAATTCAATTTTGGTCTCGTCTGTCTAGAGAACTTTTTTCCAGAATGCAAATCCATCATTTTGATGATCCTTGGCGTACTTTAAACGAGCTTCTTTGTGCGCTTGTCGTAGCAGAGGTTTTTTTCGTGCAATTCTTCCATGCAGACCATTCTTTCTCAATATAGGACGTACAGTAGAAGGATGGACATCGATGTTAGAGAGTCTTAAAGTTTGGCAAATACCACCTGCAGTCATTCATTCGCAGCAGCCATTCTTTCAATCCGTCTAGCTGTACGTTCTGAAATCTTGCAAGGGCGTCCACACGTAAGTAGTTTTCCATTTCTTTATAACTGCAGCAACCGTCGTAAATAGAATTCGAAGTCCTCCTATCTTCATATAACTCTTTCTAGACTCGTGTACAGCAATAACAGATCTCTTAAGATCTGTAGATAGCTCTTTACCAGACGACCCAATGCTTACTAATGGCTCGTGCAGTCATTCGTCTTCCATGAAGATTCACAGAGAAAATTCAGAATTCAGAACTGCCGACAGTCTCTAACCAGTAAACAGCCAACTACTTAGAAAAGTTCTAAATTCTTCAAGCCTAAGATTTTAACTTTTTTTTTATTTTCCTCAAATTCTTTGATGTTTTACATTGTATGATGGAGTTGAACTATTTTTATTAATTAGTGTGTGTGTATTATATATATATATATATATATATATATATATATATATATATATATATATATATATATACACAGGGTGTTTCATAACATGTGGGACGCACTTTCAGGATGGATTCAGGACCTGAAAACAATGAAAAAAGTTTATATAAATATATGCCCGAAATCGCTTGCTTTCCGAGTTACGTCATAGACTACCTGACGGGTTCAAACATTCCAGGTATTGCTCGGATTTTCTGGCATCCTTGTTCTACACGTTGGCGAAGCATTTCAACGTTGTCAATGGGTGTCACGTAAACGATGGATTTCAGATGACCCCACCAGTAAAAATCGAGTGGATTCAGGTCCGGGGAGGGAGCAGGCCACGCAATGGATCCTCCACGGCCTATCCACATATCAGGGAAATAGCCATCCAAATAGTCTCTGGCTACTCGACTAAAATGAAGCGGAGCGCCGTCATGCATAAACCGCATACGACGTCGGACATCAAGAGGAACTTCATCTAGTAAATCGCTTAAATCATTCCTTAAAAAATTGGAATAGGATTCTCCTGTTAATCTTCCAGGCAAAACAAAAGGACCGATTAAGTTGTCGGCAATAAGTCCTACCTATACATTGATACTAAATTGTTGTTGGTGCCTTGACTGGATGATGGCATGCGGATTCTCTTCGGCCCAGTGATGAGTGTTGTGAAAATTGATCACGCCATTTCTTGTGAAGGCAGCCTCATCAGAAAACAACACGGAGGATAGAAAAAGAGGATCGCGAGCACACTATTGAAGGAACCAAGTACAAAAAGCCTCTCGTGGTGGGAAATGAGCTTTAGTAAGGCCTTGTACTCTCTGAATGCGATATGGGTAAAGCTGTTGTTCCCGTAAAATTCTCCACACAGTTGTGTATCTTACACCCTCTGCTGCTGCTATCCTTCGGGTGCTGACACCAGGATATTCCTCCACGCGATTCAGGACCCGCTCCTCCAACTCAACAGTTCTGGAGCTGATTTGTCTACCACCATCTGAAACTCGCTTGTTGAATGATCCTGTATCACCAAGACGCTCGTCTATTCTCTGAAAAATCTTATCTGGCAGACGGCGATTCGGAAACCACATTACACTTGGCAAGTCCATACATGAGATGCATGTCTGCCATTTCTCTGTTTGAATAAGCCTCCATTCTCACTTCGAATGCACACTATCACTGAATAACAAAAACTTGTAAGTTTTTTTTTCACTGAGCTGCACTTATTCACGGTAAGAAGTTACAAATACGAACAGTGAAACACCGCGATGCACCTCTGACTGATTGATGGCTCTACACTCAATGATATTGAAACATGTCATAGAGCGTACGAAACATTACAATCGGCAAGGCCATACATGAAATAAGTCTCGTACACACTCACAAACATTGTCGGCAAGCAGTGTTTGTAAACAGTTTGCGGAAAGAATTGCTGGAACACAAAACGGGCTGTAACTCGGAAACAAAGCGATTTCGGGCATAGGTTTATGTAAACTTTTTTTTATTGTTTTGAGGTCCTGAATCCATCCTGAAAGTGCGTCCCACATGTTATGAAACACCCTGTATATATATATATATATATATATATATATATATATATATATGATACACACAGACCATGCATGGAACAAGGAACTCTTCTAGGAAAATTAAATCCACTATAGTCCGAATAAGTAATGGTAAATGACAAATACTATAGTTTTTCTTTTCCATGATGCTAGCCCGACGTGGGCAACGGGTCACTCGCAAAAAGGTCCAAAAATATAGCTTCCCTCACCAGCTATCTGCAAAGCAGATAGGATCCAGCTTTGGGACAGGATCTAGGGTTTAAAGCAGCCTAGCTCAGCTATCTTTAGAACCTCAATATAAGCAAAAGACTCGCTGCCTTCACGTCAGATTGAATACATCAAAGAAAAAGGGGTAACTATTATATTTTTAGCCAAAAACCAAAACTTAAACCTCAACTGGCAGAATTGAGCGTCCACTTTTCAAGGCACATAACATGTCCGTTTCATGATGGGAATGAACTCAGAATGGTTCCCTGAGGTTTTTTATGATACACACACCATGCATGGAACAAGGAACTCTTCTAGGAAAATTAAATCCACTATAGTCCGAATAAGTAATGGTAAATGACAAATACTATAGTTTTTCTTTTTCATGATGCTAGCCCGACCTGGGCAACGGGTCACTCGCAAAGAGGTCCCAAAAATATAGCTTCCCTCACCAGCTATCTGTAAAGCAGATAGGATCCAGTTTTGGGACAGGACAGGTGAGGGAAGCTATATTTTTGGGACCTCTTTGCGAGTGACCCGTTGCCCACGTCGGGCTAGCATCATGAAAAAGAAAAAACTATAGTATTTGTCATTTACCATTACTTATTCGGACTATAGTGGATTTAATTTTCCTAGAAGAGTTCCTTGTTCCATGCATGGTCTGTGTGTATCACAAAAAAACCTCAGGGAACCATTCTGAGTTCATTCCCATATATATAAAATATATATATATATATATAATGTGTGTGTGTGTGTGTGTGTGTGTGTGTGTGAGTGTGTGTGTATAAAGCTGAACTCTTTCCTCAAATTTTTGCCTCCAACTCACCCTTGGACGATTCCGGTGCTGTTCTTCCGTCTCCTCCCCCCTCTGACTTAATTATCTCTGGAATTAGAATCTCTTCCAAAGAGGTTTTTCTGCCCTATCTGGGCTCAACTCTAGGAAGGCGTACGGTCCTATTGGGGTTCCTCCTCTGTTCTTAAGAACTGTGCTTCTGGACTGAAACCTCGCCTAGACAAACTCTTTCGTCTTTGCCTCGCATCTGGTATTTTTCCTTTCTGCTGGAAGTTCGCTTTCATTCAGCCTGTCCCATAGAAGGGTGACCGCTCTCAACCCTCCAACTACCATCCAATTGCCTTGGTCTCTTGCCTTTCTAAGGTTTTTGAATCTATCTGTAATAGGAATATTCTTAAACACTTCTCTATTCACAATCTTCTTTCAGATCGTCAATATTGGTTCCGCAAGGGACGCTCAACTGGTGATCTTCTTGCACTTGGCGTAGTTAATTAAATTTTATATGCAAACAACTCGCTATAACATTTTGATCACTTAGATTACTAATTTACCTTTCATTGGCAATTGCTATAACAATATATTGTTTTTGTTTTTTTAAATTATAAAATATATGATGCTATAAAGAGTATATAGTTTTTTTTGGGACACCTATATATATTATTATAATATATTATATATATATATATATATAATATATTACGGTTTTTTGCGAAATCGGTCTTTTTGCAAATTCTCGGGTCAGTTGCAAAGAAACCAAAACATAGTAATTTTACAAAATGACTTTAAATGTTTCATCATTTGCAAAAAACACAAAAATCGGTCAATTTGCAAAAAACACAAAAAATCGGCTACTTAACAAAATCACCAATAAATAATCTTGGCGGTGTATCTCCAAAATCTCTTGTTCTAATAGTGTAGAACCTTCTAGCTCCCAACCTAACCTAACCTAACCTAACCACAATGACACTGTTGGTTAGGTTAGGTTAGGTTAGGAGCTAGAAGGTTTTACAGTATTAGAACAAGAGGTTTTGCAAATACACCGACAAGATTATTGGTAATTTTGCAAATTGACCGATTTTTGTGTTTTTGCAATATGATCAAACAGTTAAGGTCATTTTGTAAAATTACTTTTGTTTTGTTGTCTTTGCAAACTGACCGGAGAATTTGCAAAAAGACCGATTTCGCAAAAAAAACGTAACATATATACAGGGCGTCCCAAAAAAATGTATACACACTTTAACAGCTGATAGCTCAATTGATGTTTCTTTCTTTCCAAGTTAAACCCATTAGAATTAATAATGGCAGTCAGACTAAGCTTTGAACAAAGGAAATTCATTCTAAAATGCTACTGGAAGTGTGAAAACGCAGTTGAAGTGCAAAGACAGTTTAGGAGGGAGTTTCAAACAGATCCACCAACGCGACTTACCATCACTCGAATTAGAGATAAGTTTGAAGCCGATGGAACTGTTCAGAATGTCCACAAGAAGCGTTCCGGAAGACCACGGACATCGACAAGCCCCACAAAGCAAGAAAGAGTACTGGAAACGTATCACCAAAGTCCAAGAAAATCTGTGCGGCAAGCGAGTCGTGAGGTAGGAATTTCAGAATCGTCTGTCCAACGCATTTTGAAGCGCTGTCAATGGAAAAGTTACATTCCAAGATTAGTCCATGCTATTAATGAAGATGATCCGGACCGAAGAGTGGAGTATTGCGAGTGGTACTTGGCACGATGTGGATGTGGATTGGACGAAGGGGTTTCGTAGAATACCCTCCGCGTTCACCAGACCTCACACCACTAGACTTTTTTTATGGGGATACTTAAAAGACAAAGTCTACGCTATAAAACCTGCAACAGTCGCTGAATTGAGAGCAGCCATTGAACGAGAATGCACACAAATACCAAACGAAATGTTTCGTGATGTTTGCGATTCCATTGCTTCGCGTTATCAGCAGTGCCTGGACCAGAACGGACGTCAGTTTGAAAACAGGCGTTGACAAAACAATTAAATAATGTCTGTAGATTCTATTACATTTTGAAAATGAAATGTATTTTAATAAACACTGCCTTTATAAGTATTTAAAGTGTGTATACATTTTTTGGGGACGCCCTGTATATATATCCATTCCCGGATAGCGGAACGAAGTCGACCTGCACAATGTCGACATGTATAATGTCGATATTTAAGAGTTAATTTAAATTAGGTTAGCTTATGTTAAGTTGGGTTAGGTTAGGTTAGGTTATACCTGGTTAGGTTAGGCTGGTTAAGTTAGGTTAGTCATTTTCATTTAAAATCTGAAATACAGTCTGAAATCTGAAATCCATACACTTGCAAAAGTTTGAACGTCGACATTATGAAATCGATTTTGTTCATATAACACTCCGCAGGACCACCATTCGGCAAAATTGTGGCCTGTGCGAAATTTGTATTCGCGCCCCTTGCCCCTATTTTAACGAAGAATTCATGTAAAAAAGTTTTATTTCATACATAATTTATTTTATTTATAATAAGAAAAACAAATCATTCAAACATTCATTTTACGTGCCTTTGCCACCGCAAAATGCCAAAATCTGATCTAACATGTGACAGGTCTATTTTGTGAGCCACATCATTCTCAGTTTAAAGGATAGCTAGCGAACAAAGCCCGTTTTCTCCCATGGTTGATTGCAGCCAAGACTTTATGAGCTTCAACTTTAAGAAGCTTTTGCTCGCCACTTGCCACTGAGACAGATAAGGTTAATAACATTTTGAATGACACCCAGGTGTTCAGAAAATTGTCACTAATATTATTATTTAAAATAAATTGTCGTACTTCTTGAGGAGTGGTGCAGTCCTTAACCAGTAAACTTGTGAGATAGCCTAGCCCTTCGCCAAATGTCGAAACCGTTGATGTCACAGCTTTCTCAGTCGTTCAATGCGTGATGAAGCTCCATACAGTTCGTTAATAAAGTTTTCTTGTCAGGAAATTGTTTCAGATCATAAAGGAAACCCAAAAGGTCCACATGTTGTTTTAGCTGTTGAACCCGATATTCTATTGACAATCTCGCGGTATCTAGAAGCTGGTAGAAGTTGACTTTGAACTTGGTTCCCAAGTTCATAATCATAGTAATAACTGCATCTTCACTTTCGCAGCTGAACTGGCGTTTCCTACGACGAATGCATGAAGGCGACTTAAACGTTCGATCGACACCAAGTTTTTCAGTCATTTCCTTTGCCTTTATTAAAGCTTCTTCATACCTTACATCCCTGTATTTTACAATGTACAGTAGTTACGGCAAGCTGTTATCATATTTTTGGCTGCAGCAATATCGCTACGTTTGCTTTGCATGTTCTTGTTTACCAGATTGACCTGAAAAAGGATGTCATACCACACAACGATAGAAATGAGGAAACTATATTTAGTTAGTTGGTCTGCGAGAGTAAGCGCTTCATGACGGATGCCTGCATCCACTTTCTCCGATTTAGCTAATGCAATAAGGGCATCGTAGACTTCACCTGTCTGGTATCGAATAGCTCTAAGGCTGTCGACGCTGCACTCTCAGCGGTTTCCATACTGTCTAATGACATTCACATAAAACGAAAAAGGGTCTTGGGTTTATAGAGAGAATTTTCGCCTGCACGCCCTTACTTTTTCCTTTCATATTTGCGCCGTTGTCATACCCTTGACTCCGACAGTCTTGGACGTCGATTTCATACTTTTCAATCGTTGACAGGATGGTTGCATAAAGTCCTTCCCCTCTGCTGTCGTTCACCGTTACGAAACCAGTGAAATGTTCCTAAATATTAACTTTGCCATCTGATGTGTCAATAAATCTTACCGTAAAAGAAATCTTTTCAAAATGGATCACATCCGGCGTACAGTCCACGGAAAGCCATATTATGTTTCGATTGGTACAGAGTTATACTTAAGAGTCGCTCTAAGATTTGTTTCCAGGGTTTCTGCTCATGTTTGATTTTGCGTTGGAGCCCTCACGTCAATGCAAACATTTCGTTTCATCCTTCGTTCTGTTCCAACCCATGTTTGATACAATTGAAAATGATTGGGTGACTTTTCATGACTCGTGAGAACCACCCACATGTGCTTCCAATCACTCGATCCATCAATTGCCAGGTATGATTTTAGATTGAAGTAGAGCAACTTACAACAAAAATAGAATACTTTATCCGTGGACTTCGAATAAACCAACCAACGTCGCTTCAGGACTTCACCATTTTCAAGCTTTCTGTCCAGAAATGCCAAAGAAAAATGACAGTTGTGCTCATCCAGAGGAAAAGTCATCATGTTATTTAATTTTTGTGGTCCATTGACTACTAACAGGTCTCAAATTTTAGGCGTCAGACAAGGCTACAAGGTCATATGAGAATCGATATAAAAGGCTTCCTGTAATTGTCGTCTGTGGTGTATACGGTGGATTAGACTGCAAATCAGAGCCAGAATCGCCATAACTGTTACTAATCTTCCTTGATCATCACTGACATCGTCATTGTTTTCTCCAACTCTAGTTTCAATTGGTATAAAAGTTTAACTCGGTCGCAAGTTGGATTCAGATTCGCTGATGCTTGTTTTCTCCCAGTTAACAGTGGTAACGTAATTACTATCTTCCACTGTAGTCTCAATTGTTGTAGAAGTTTGACTACGTTTTAGTTGCATGGTTGTCGATAGATTTAAAGAATCTTCTTAATGCAAATGTTTAACAGGAAAGGGGTTGACACAGGAATTGAGGACGGAAATCAGACTTTCCACACAATGGCCTCACCCGTCACGTGCACCCGGCCACCCAAGAGAAAGAAGATAAAAAAGAAATAGTGATGGCAGAAACGCAACTCTACCTTACCTAATCCATGCCATGCATTCTTTTTTTTTTGTTCGTTAAGAAATTATGTATTTCTACAAAATACTAATCTACATGTACTCTATTCTTGGGCATGTTAACAAGTCAGGCAGGTGTGTGTGTGTGTGTGCATGTTTTCTGTAATTGGATGTCTATCATATGTATATGTTTTCCGACTCTTTGAATGTTGCCAAATTTCAGCTTGGGTCTCCCGCTGTGAAAGGTGTTTATGCAGCAAGTGCTATCCCCGTGTCCTTTTCTCTTATGGAGAATGAGATAACGTGTATATATATATATATATATATATATATAATAATTGTTTTTGGTTTGGTTTCGTATAACAGAAAGTACTCTCGATGATGATGATGACCTGAAGACGTCGTCTCTATGTTTGGCTTCTCCAGGCTCATAAAATTAGAGTGCGATATTTAAGGGATCGCCTGCGGCAAGAAAATCTTGTTGGCAAAATTTTTCTCTTTACTTGAATTAAGGGTGCTTTTACAGTTGAAATTAACTTAATCGAATGTCAAGTCGTTATTGGATCGACTTTAAATCAAAGTTACTTTCCTTCTAAATTATATGAAATCTCTGAGTCGATAGACACCGATTCTCTCTACCGTTCCCTAAGTTATCTCAAGACTTCTTTACACGACTGGAGCCCTGTACGAATTAATTCTCTACGCAATCCGGAGACTCGTGACTAAAGTTGCTTATTCTAATATCGTCTATTCGTTTCTCCTCACGGATTGGGCCTTCCAGCCGCAATCCGGAGACCCGAAATTAACCGCGCTGTGTCGGAATCTGGTGTATCGGAATCTGAATTTTTTTGGGCGTAAAGCCCCTCCTTATATATTAGAAGGAACGGAAGTCCAACCGCGTCACTCGCATAAGGTGGTTACGCGTGACTTCCGTTTGGTAGAAGGGATTCACCAACACGAGGTGCTTAGGTCACTTCGTGTGTGACTTCCGTTTGGAAGGAAATACTGAATGAATAATATAATTATTAAATTAATCTAGGTATGCAAAATACGTCAATTATATGAAATTAAATAAACCCTTTGTACTAATGGGTCGTGGCTCGATATAAACAAAATAATAAGTTCCCTGTGAACTTGGACTTGAATTTGAATTATATAATATAGGGCGTTGTTTGGCTTAAATGAAATAATGAGTTCCTCGTGAACTCGAAATGGAGGAAAATGATATAACAGCCATATATATATATATATATATATATATATATGTGTGTGTGTGTGTGTGTGTGTGTGTGTGTGTGTGTGTGTGTGTTTAGTGGCAGAGACGTTTTCAAATATTTTAGCGCTGTTCCATCAACACAAACACGACTAAGATGACGTCACATCGCGAGGATTCACTCAAAGCATGTCCTTATGCCTTGCCTCACGCCTCAACCTCGTTACAAGGACTTCTCGAGTAGGACGCCGACATTGCACCTCGACCTCCGAATCAGTGACACGAGAGCTACCACCATGTGAACACCTTTTGTGCAGGCCCCATTTAGGCCTGGTGTCATTCACCTAACTTTATATAAAGACTAAGCATTACCTCGAGCGTTATTAATATTGAAGTCATTATTATAGTGAAGTCATTATTCTAGTGCACATTATTTTCAACTGTAAACAATCAACTTTATTTGTCTCATTCATAAATTATTTATTTTGTTTAATAAAGGAAGGAAACTCATTCTGTTAATTTCCTTAATTAATAATATTATTTGGTCTGCAAAGACCTGGTGACCCCAGCCTTATCAATCATCGTTGGCAATCAATTATAATAATTAACTGTAACTATCATCATCATCATCATTATTATTATTATTATTATTATAGTGTTAACCTAATAATTAACTGTAACTATTATTATTATTATTATAGTGTTAACCTTCACTTTATATATATACACTCGTGTGTGTATGTATATATATATATATATATATATATATAAGCAAACAACCACAGGGAAAAGGAAACACAAAGTCCGAACGCTTTCGTGATATATTCACATTATCAAGGAGGAACAGAAAATAGACGGAGATTACAAAGTAAATAAGTTAAATAGACAAGCAAAAAATTCACAATCGGCACCTCAAATTAAAGGCCTTAAAGCCCTCTAAAGATTTTTTCAATTGATAACATAATCTGTAGGCAGTTAAATTACTAAATATAAAAAAGAAGTATACTGTATAGATGAAATTAGACAAAAAACCAATACAGAGAACAAAAATTATTATAATGGTTATTAACACTAATATTTAATTAAAACAGGCAATTAATTGGCAAGAATTTAAAGAAAAACAAATAGATAACGTAGATAACAAATAGATAACATAATCTGTAGGCTGCTAAATTACTATACAAATGAAATTAGACAAAACACCAGTACAGAAAACAAAAATTATTATAATGGTTATTAACACTAATATTTAATTGAAGTAGGAAATTAAGAGGCCCGAAATTAATGAAAACAAAGGGAAAGTTGCCATCGTCTTACAGATTATTACAAAAAATTTCTACAAACAGCCTGGAAAAAAATTGTTTTCCCAAAAGCAACCCAGTTCAAAAGTCCAATAAACCCCCCAGCAACCAAAGATTATACACGAAAGAAATATTACAATTAAAATAGACACATAAGAATGTTAACAGTTCTTACAATAATATTTATTTATTTAACCAGGGCAAACCATTATGGGGCAAGAATGCAGTTAAGAAAACAGTAGGCCCTTCGCCAGCTTTCTGACAATGCACGAATCTAATTTGTACAACCCAGGGCTAATATTAAGGACCAAATCCGCATTATTCTTGATCACACTTGATTCCAATTATTTCTGCTAACAATAGATTTACTAAACCTTAATTTGGAAGCATTTTTCCAATCAATGGGATGATTAGTATCTCTTACGTGAATGAAAATGGCGTTAGATTCCTGGCCACTTCTTATACTGTATTGATGCTGTTTAATACGTAACTCAAGGGTCTTACCAGTTTGGCCAATGTAAAATTTATTACATATTGTGCAAGGGATTTTATATACACAACCATGTTCACTTAAAGGGGAGTTCTTAATCAATGAATTCTTAATTACATCTAAATTTTTGAACGCAATATTTACGTTAAAACTCCTCAGCAGATTCGGCAGATCAAGGAAATTTTCTCTGAATGGTAACACTAAAACATTTTTTGTGTTATAAGGAATCTTATCCTTTACTTCGTAGAAGGTTTTCTTTGCCATTTTTAAGGACTTATCTATGCAGTTCTTTGGGTATTTTAAATCAAAAGCAATTTTGTATATTTTACTAATTTCATCGTCAATGAACTCAGGGGAATGAAATGTTACTTAAACAGTTTTTGAGTACTTCACCGTCATTACCTTATATGTATGGCCTGATTAAAACTCATAAGCCAAATAATCCGGCAAGGCCTATTGTTAGTTCTATAGGATCTATCTCATATAAGCTATCCAAATGGCTTGTCGCCATTCTTAATCCTCTCCTTGGCACAATTTCACAATCACACATAAATAATAATGTAGACCTTGTGGAAAAATTAAATAGTATCAATGTCAATTACAATTTTAGATTGGTAAGCTTTGATTTTACCGCTTTATTTACAAGAGTCCCGGTGGAGGATCTATTAGTGTTTCTTTCGGAAGAATTGGTTAAGCATAATTTGCCATTACCTGTGGCCACAATTATAGAATTAATTAAGCTGTGCATAGTAGACTCAAAATTTGTGTTCAATAATGAATATTTTAGACAGAAATTTGGTATGGCGATGGGAAACCCTCTCTCCCCCATTTTGAGTAACTTATATATGGAGTTTTTTGAAAGTAAGTTATTAAGGAAGATTCTGCCAAATTATGTTCCATGGTTTAGATATGTAGATGATGTTCTTTGTCTTTGGCCAGTGACTTTAAATCTCAATGAATTCTTACCCAAACTTAATAATTTAATTCCCTCTATCAATTTTACAGTTGAAATAGAAAAAGATTCTTCGATCCCTTTTTTAGATGTTTTGATATATAGGTCTGGAAAAAAGTTTAAGTACAATATTTACAGAAAACCCACTAATAATTGTTCCTATATACATTATTATTCTGATCACCACATTAATGTAAAACGATCCGTTCTTTCTACTTTGTTTCTAAGAGGCCTACGAATTTGTAGCCCTGAGTTCATTGACGATGAAATTAGTAAAATATACAAAATTGCTTTTGATTTAAAATACCCAAAGAACTGCATAGATAAGTCCTTAAAAATGGCAAAGAAAACCTACGAAGTAAAGGATAAGATTCCTTATAACACAAAAAATGTTTTAGTGTTACCATTCAGAGAAAATTTCCTTGATCTGCCGAATCTGCTGAGGAGTTTTAACGTAAATATTGCGTTCAAAAATTTAGATGTAATTAAGAATTCATTGATTAAGAACTCCCCTTTAAGTGAACATGGTTGTGTATATAAAATCCCTTGCACAATATGTAATAAATTTTACATTGGCCAAACTGGTAAGACCCTTGAGTTACGTATTAAACAGCATCAATACAGTATAAGAAGTGGCCAGGAATCTAACGCCATTTTCATTCACGTAAGAGATACTAATCATCCCATTGATTGGAAAAATGCTTCCAAATTAAGGTTTAGTAAATCTATTGTTAGCAGAAATATATTGGAATCAAGTGTGATCAAGAATAATGCGGATTTGGTCCTTAATATTAGCCCTGGGTTGTACAAATTAGATTCGTGCATTGTCAGAAAGCTGGCGAAGGGCCTACTGTTTTCTTAACTGCATTCTTGCCCCATAATGGTTTGCCCTGGTTAAATAAATAAATATTATTGTAAGAACTGTTAACATTCTTATGTGTCTATTTTAATTGTAATATTTCTTTCGTGTATAATCTTTGGTTGCTGGGGGGTTTATTGGACTTTTGAACTGGGTTGCTTTTGGAAAAACAATTTTTTTCCAGACTGTTTGTAGAAATTTTTTTGTAATAATCTGTAAGACGATGGCAACTTTCCCTTTGTTTTCATTAATTTCGGGCCTCTTAATTTCCTACTTCAATTAAATATTAGTGTTAATAACCATTATAATAATTTTTGTTTTCTGTACTGGTGTTTTGTCTAATTTCATTTGTATAGTAATTTAGCAGCCTACAGATTATGTTATCTATTTGTTATCTACGTTATCTATTTGTTTTTCATTAAATTCTTGCCAATTAATTGCCTGTTTTAATTAAATATTAGTGTTAATAACCATTATAATAATTTTTGTTCTCTGTATTGGTTTTTTGTCTAATTTCATCTATACAGTATACTTCTTTTTTATATTTAGTAATTTAGCTGCCTACAGATTATGTTATCAATTGAAAAAATCTTTAGAGGGCTTTAAGGCCTTTAATTTGAGGTGCCGATTGTGAATTTTTTGCTTGTCTATTTAACTCATTTACTTTGTAATCTCCGTCTATTTTCTGTTCCTCCTTGATAATGTGAATATATCACGAAAGCGCTCGGACTTTGTGTTTCCTTTTCCCTGTGGTTGTTTGCTTATTAATAAGGTCACGTGTTATTTTGTGATTTTAGTGCATATATATATATATATATATATATATATATGATGAAAAGAACCACGAAAGAAAGGAAACACAGAATGGTGCTTAAGCGCTTTCGTCTAATGACATCCTCAACAACACTGAAGATGTCATTAGACGAAAGCGCTTGAGCACCATTCTTTGTTTCCTTTCCTTCGTGGTTCTTTTCATCATAAATATTTTCCACGTGTTACTTTCGTGAAATAATTTTCATATATATATATATTATCTAGTCAAGGAGTCACCGAAGGGAAAAGTTCCCTAAATGCGGTCTGTTTAGTTCATTGGCTGGAAAAAACCAGCATGCATTTTCTTATCATATTAAATCGGTAACTCATTATTCTATTTTGTGCCTAAATTAAGATGACGAAGTGGTGATTAAAGTTGTAGATTAAACTGTCCAATTATTATGTCAGTTAGTGGTAAACGTCAATAGCTTATAAATGGGGAAAGTAGGACTGGGTTAGTCGAGGTTTCGTTGCCGCTGGTGCTGATGGGCACCGAAAGAATAAAACATAAGCCCCCAAGAAAACCTGAAGCAAAGTACCTGTAAGTATTAGTTATGCTTAATTTCCAACCTAAACTTAACGGGGGTCTAACACCCCAAGCTATTACATTTCGCGACGACGATGGGATTGTTTGTTGGAAAGATTGGAAGGCTATTTGGATTCGTCAGTTAAATTTGAAGTCGTCTAGCCTAGTGTGGGTCATTTCGATTTGGTCGAGGATATTTGGTTGGCTTGTGTCGGTGATCTACCCAAAGGAGTAAGCTACATTGCTATAGCTTAGGTCCCTCCGGCTTAACTCTGATAACGAACTAATTTCGATTCAACCCTAACTGGGGAGTAATTTTATCAAATTTAAACCCTACATAATCTATTTAACTTCATTTGGCCCTAAATTGGTTTTGTTGGTAGGATGTCTATGATTGGCAATGTAAATCCCTACAAAGACTTCGAGGAGGACTTCGAAACTTATGCCACTAGGGTGGAGTCATTTTTCGAGGCTAGTTCCGTCCAAGAGTCTTTTCTAACTATAATAGGCCCAAAAACTCTTAGCTTAGTTAAAGACCTAGTTTTTCCTAAAGCACCGGTAAGTTGCATCTACAGTGAATTGGTACAGGCTCTAACCAATCACTACAAACTATAAGTAGTTCTTATCTATGAACGTTTTAAATTTTATTCTAGTCATCAGGCTGCAAATGAAAGTATTTCAGAGTTTGTTGCTTGCAGAGTTGCCACAGGGATTTTATTTCTAAGAAGGAAATCTCCCTCTAGGGGGAGATCACTATAAACTTGCTTTAAGAGTGTCGCAGGAGACACTCAGCTTTGATTAAAAATCGGATAATTGATGAATGTTACAATGTTTGCAGTAGAGTGAACACTCAAAAGGAAGTGTAACAACATACCAATCATAATTTTTTCAAATAACTTATCAGTCATTTTATTGCATAGTCGCGCTAAAATATTAGAGGGTTTTTAATATATTTAAAAATGTAACATAATGTTCTAAAAATGTTGGAATGGGTGTCTGGCGGAAGATTTCGCCTGTCAGTTGGGAGATCGGGAGTATTTGCCAAAATAGGTGCAAAATCAGGAGTTCTCCCTCCCAGGCGGAGTTATGGCAGCTATGTGCTTGTATAAAAGCCTATGCCCGTACTTGTGAGTTTGATGACAAATTAGACGAAATGCTAAGAGATAGGTTTGTAATGGGTCTCAAAGAGGAGGCTACTCAGAGAATCCTCTTAACCATAAAGGACCTAACTTTTAATTAGGCTGTAGAAGTATCTGCGGCTAGAGAAGCAGCCGCCAAAAATATTAAAGCTTTTGACGGCCACACTAGTAAGTCCCAGCAAGTAAATAGCTTTAAATCTTCTCGGCCTGGCAAACTTAATGAGCCTACTAGATAAACTATGATAATATAAAGTATGCTGGCAATACTACTAAACCTACTAATACTATGATAATTATAAGCAGGGCAAAAAACCTGCCAAACCATGTACAGGGTGTGGAAAACACCACTGGAAGAAAGACCGCCCTTTTAAAGAGTCAGTTTTCCGAAATTGTAATAAAATAGGCCACATAGCTAAAGTTTGTTTTTCAAAAAACAAAAAGGTGAGAATTCTAATTTTAGTATTTCCAGTTTTAATCCTCCTAATGGTAATACTTCGAACATTGATGAAGAATATATATTTTATGAACGGCAAAGTGGTAATAATAAAAGTCTGTATATTATAGAAGTAGGCTTAAATGGAATTACAGTTCCTCTAGAATTAGATACAGGTGTTGCCCGAACTGTCACGTCTAAAACAAATTTTGACAAAACTTTCCAAAATATACCTAAACTACACAAATCTCAAACCATACCAAAAAAAAAAAAAATGATAATATGCAAATGCCTATTTTCAAAGAAACCTATGTCAAAGTTTCACTTAACAAAAAACTTTTCTTCATTCACTCATGGTGGATGAGCAAGATCCTACTCTACTAGGCCGTAATTGGATCGATTTCTTGCAGTTGTCTATTGAAAAATTTTGGCAAAGGGTCAAGCAAATACGCATACTCTCATTAATTCGTCCGTTGTAGATTCGTTGTTAGTAGTATAGCCGAAAAAGGGGAGAGTGCAAGAATGTTGCAAGTTATTATGTAATGTTGCAAAGGGGGTGGGGTTGTTACAAAGGGGGTGGGGGTTGTTGCAAAGGGGGTGGGGGTGTTGCAATTTTTTAAAAAAAAAATTAAAAAAAAGAAAAAAAAGGAAAAAAGAAAAAAAAAGAAAAAAATAGAGTACTGGCCTTTGTTGCCAACCGGGGTTGCAAGGGGCATGCAACTTGGGGGCGGAGTTCTCCCCCAAGCTATTCCCCCCAAAGGGCCAGAGAGAAAGGAGGAGAGAAAGGAGGAGAGGTGTTCACCTGGCAGGAGCCAAGTGCATATTAAGACTTCAGCCGAGTAGGCGTTGTTTTATATGCTCCTAATCAGCCAGAATCAGCCAGTTGGCTGAGCCAAGGGGTAGGGGTACACCTGAAGGAGAGAGAGACACCTGAAGGAGAGAGAGAGAGACACCTGAAGGAGAGAGAGGAGTTCTCCCCCAAGTTATTTTCGTTTACCTAACCTAAGAGGCCTCTAAGGGGTTTTACCAAAGGGCCAGAAAGAGAAGGACCAGAGGTCCTTGCTCGGCTGGGAGCCGAGCTTGAATGATTCTTTCATCAGCTTCTCGGTCTTTTATAAACCTCTATTCTGGCTGAGTTGCCAGATAGCGCAATGTATTCAGTTGCCAGATAGCGCCATGTGTCCCAGAAAACCATATATTAATCATCCATTGTGTACCACAATATATATGACGGTAGTTAATCCAATTAAATTCTGTTTATTAAATAAATAATTTTTACACACTCAATCTTTATTATCATTAAACCTGGAATTGCATACCTTTCCAGTTTTTTTTTTGCAATGATCGGATTGCTCTTGCTAGATATATATTATTATGCTTATATATATATACATTCTTTTAAACATCTTATGTTAGGTATATGTAAATATATATATATATATATATATATATATATATAACTGTAAAAATGAACAATGACTAATCCATATTCATTTTTACATAAGAAACCAAAATCGCCTAAGCGAGTTTTGGATAAAAATTTTATTTGTAGCTTCCTATTTTTGTTTGTGTCATAACCTTACGATCTCCCATTTCTATGGTTTAGTCGTATCCATTTTCCATTTTTCATTTTTGTTATAGAAGTTATTATAATTAATTATGATTGTCTTGCATCTCACCCTCGACCCTAGATTATGCATACACATTGCATGTAACAGGATTGGAACCCGTAGTTGTACTTCTTAGTCATTAATACCCACTCTTTGTCTCTAATTCGTTCTTGTAAGTCTTCCTAATAATGATTTGTACTATACGTACAAATTCAATAACTATGACGTCACATTTTCCCGTCATTAATTTCCCTTCATCATATCTCTAGTATTCAATGTATGAAAATTCTTTAACATCATAATAAAAACTGTACACTCTATAGAAGTCATTATTTATATGTTATGTAGTATAAATATTATTATTCAACCATATTCATCCATACCGTATGTGCCCATGTACTTTGTATTATATTTCTAAAATCTTAATTGTCTATTAATATGAAACACTGTAACAAAACAAAGTTATAGTAACTGTTTAATTATAATTAACTGTAATACTTTTAATTTAATATAATGTAATGTACTTTAATGAAACCGTACTTAATGATGTAATGTACTAAATAACGTAGTCAATGTACTTTAATGAAATTGTAGTTAACGATAATAAATGAATTGATAATTATAATCATAGTTACAGTAGACCAAAATTACAATGTACTCAATGTCCGACCCGACATTATGTCGCCATAAGGAATGTAGAATCGGCAATACTGTTGTTATTTTTTTTATTATTATTTTTCCGTTGGAATAAATTTTGATGTGCTTTCTACTTCGCCAAATAATTGATGACCTGTTGTTTTTTAAAATCTCATAATCATCTCTTTAGATTTAGCTTAATAATGAATCCTGAGTAACTTTTGCCATGTCATGTTTTGTATACATTCTTTCTTCGTTATAAAAGATGAAGTCATCTCTTACCTAAGCATTTAATTGTAAATCTTAAACCTTTAATTTTTACTCATATGCATATTTTAGTGTAAAGATGCATAGTTCATTTTCCACTTTTAGTTAACTTGGCAGATCATGACAACATCAGATCTGAAAATACGCAATTTAAGATAAAAATATGGCTTCATCTTCAAATATCTTGCTTATTCGTTTAAACCTTACCGCAGCTAAAAGATTTACTTTATTTTCAAATATTGTGCAAAATTAATGCAGCCTCTTCAACATTT
This sequence comes from Bathynomus jamesi, assembly GCA_023014485.1. NCBI lineage: Eukaryota > Metazoa > Arthropoda > Malacostraca > Isopoda > Cirolanidae > Bathynomus > Bathynomus jamesi. Next base: position 55,141 of record JAJOZX010006749.1, read on the forward strand.
AATAATGATGATGTTAGTAGAATCGGGGTATATAAAGCCCACCAATTTCTTCCATGTTTATTCTGATTCCAACTACGAGGCTGAGCATTACCTGTAACAGTTTAGGAGTAAAACACAGTAAGAAAAAGTCTTTATCTTCTCCTTCGAGCCGTGCTCTCTTCAGAAAACTTAGTCATTAGAATCTCCCGATAAGTTACAAGAAGAATCGGGGAGAAACCCCAAATAATTTAATAAGCCTCTCAGAATCCTCCGAGCCACTAAAGAAGAACTCGGAGAGTAGTATAGAAGAAAACCACTTCAAGTCACACATCCGTTGCTTGCCTCCTAACCAGAACCCCCGTCGATCCGAACCACCCCAGGGCCATAGACGGAGGGGTTAACATATATATATATATATATATATTTTTTTCATATTATAACATTTAATTTTATTTTAGTGTTTAACGATTAGAAACAAATTTAACATTAACTTGAACTTCATTAAACTTGAAGTTAAACTTTTCGAAACAAATAACGTAGTTAGCCACACATAATTCAACCATAGAAAACTTAATAATAGAAAATAATTAATTTTATGGTTAACTATTTTATTTCGACATAAGTTTACTATAATTATATATATACAGTCTTTTAAACATCTTATGATATATATATATATATCTGAACTCTTTCAGCTAAAGAAGCCTTATGTATAGAATTGGTTGTGTAATAGCTGATATTAAACTCTATCAATATGTTCTGAAAAGCACGGCCTATAAATTCCTTCCCCATATCCGTACAAAAATAGCTATATATATATATATAGTGTTTCACTATAGATGTATAGATGTATATAGGGTTTTACAATAGATGTATATAGTGTTTAACGATTAGAATCAAATATAACATTAACTTGAACTTCATTAAACTTGAAGTTAAACTTTTCGAAACAAATAACGTAATTAGCCACACATAATTCAACCATAGAAAACTTAATAATAGAAAATAATTAATTTTATGGTTAACTATTTTATTTCGTCATAAGTTTACTATAATTATATATATATACAGTCTTTTAAACATCTTATGATATATATATATATATATATATATATATATATATATCAACTCTTTCAGCTAAAGAAGCCTTATGTATAGAATTGGTTGTGTAATAGCTATTAAACTCTATCAACATGTTCTGAAAAGCACGGCCTATAAATTCCTTCCCCATATCCGTACAAAAATAGCTATATATATATTATATAGTGTTTCACTATAGATGTAAGATGTATATAGGGTTTTACAATAGATGTATATAGTGTTGAACGATTAGAATCAAATATAACATTAACTTGAACTTCATTAAACTTAGTTAAACTTTTCGAAACAAATAACGTAGTTAGCCACACATAATTCAACCATAGAAAACTTAATAATAGAAAATAATTAATTTTATGGTTAACTAGTTTATTTCGACATAAGTTTACTATAATTATATATATACAGTCTTTTAAACAGCTTATGATAGGTATATATATATATATATATATATATATATATTATTTATTTTTCATATTATAACATTTAATTTTATTTTAGTGTTTATTTATGCCACGCCACCTTAGACCCACAGTTTAATGTGGAAACCGAATGCTGTTTTAAAAATATAATTAGGCTATATTTCTTTATTATAAAATAAGTTAACAATTATGTTAACACAAGAATTTGTGAAAACAATACTTGTAAGTAAAAATAAAAATATAATATAAGGGACTACCATAGAAATGTAAGTGCCTATAATTCAAGAAACACGATTTTATATATATGTTACTCGACCGGTCCCGTTATAGCGGATTGGTACACGTCATAGCTCCACCCAGCTACATCGGCAGCCAATCACGACGAACATCTGGCCTTTTGGGGCGGAGCTTGGCGATTGTGCATATAAAAGGGGATATTTTTCAGTTGGGAGTAACAGTAGCTATTTTCGCGTCAGTGATTAATCATTCCCTCCACCATGGACCTGTACGTCTCCCCGGACTTGTATGAAGAAAGTGACGCTGCAGCACTAACCGCAATTAATCTTTTTAACGCGATTGACCGTGACGATTTATTTTCAACGCAAACCGTAGAAGATATTTGCAGTGACGCTCCTTACAATCCGACGCAAGGGACTACCGTAGAAATGTAAGTGTCTATAATTAGATTTTATATATATATATATATATGGATGGGGTGTAGTATCTCGTCAAATAGATACTCGCCAAAAATTTTTTATGTCAATCAATGTTATTTGGTTATCCCCATTATGCTAAAATCGAAATTTTTTATGGCAATCAATGTTATTCCTCGAACCAAAGATATCTTCACATAATGGGGATCTGTCTGTATACTCTGTATATGTTTTAAAAGAATGAACATTATTCCTTTAAGGTCCGATGAGGATTTGACACGTGTTATACAATCTTTTGAAGAATCTCGGAATACGGGTGATATACTGAACAGTCAGCAATGTCACACATCCTCCACCATGGACCTGTACGTCTCCCCGGAATTGTATGAAGAAAGTGATACTGCAGCATTAACCGCAATTAATCTTTTCAATGCGATTGACCGTGGCGAATTATTTCCAACGCAAACCGTTGAAGATATTTGCAGTGACGCTCCTTACAATCCGACGCATGGGAATACCATAGAAATGTAAGTGTCTATAATTCGTTTTTATATATATATGTGGAGAGTTGTAGTATCTCGTCAAATAGATACTCGCCAAAAAATTTTATGTCAATCAATGTTATTTGGTTATCCCCATTATGCTAAAATCGAAATTTTTTTATGGCATTCAATGTTATTCCTCGAACCAAAGATATCTTCACATAATGGGGATCTGTCTGTATACTCTGTATATGTTTTAAAAGAATGAACATTATTCCTTTAAGGTCCGATGAGGATTTGACACGTGTTATACAATCTTTTGAAGAATCTCGGAATAGGGAGGATATACTGATCAGTCAACAATGTCACACCGAAATAATGTAAGTGTTTTTCGATCTTTTTGGGATAAGAAGACACAATATATTTTCATAAATTTATTAAATGAAAGAAATCAGTACAATAAACAACTACAGAATATATCGTTACAAATATACGAACAAAAACATTATAATATACAACGAGTACGTACAATTGGAAAACGGTTTTTTATCTGTCTGCATACCATTTCATCGTTTCGGCGAGTGTGACACGGGTCAAATAAATTAAAAAATTTATAAATTCTTTATCATTTGACATATGCATGAGAAATGAGACGCAGTACATTCCGCAAACATTAGTAAAATATCCTTGCATGCGAAATGGGTTCCATACAACTTCGGGAATATGTAACTGAGCGAGAAATTTTACAATAATAGGATCACTCCAGGGTTGAGTACCGAGTGAATCAAAATAGTACAGGCGCTGTCTATTTTTAAAATAGACAGCGATCCAGTGAATCCCTTCATTACCGATGATGTCTGTGTTCACAATAAGACTACCGCATTCTCGCGTACTTGGCAAACTCAATGTTTCATTCTTCGCAAACACGCCGATAAATTTGGAACGTGTGACTCGCTCCATTACTTTCTGAAGTGTATTAGCATCCATTTTAAAAGTCAGTGATAACGCTCCTAAATCTATCTACTTCTATTAGGGCTTGCGATTCGAGATATACTAGTACACTAATAGGAGCGTCTATAGGCTTGGCGAATTCCAGCCGCACTGAGATGTTTCCGCTCTGCTGTGGGGTTAAATGGGTATTTACGCTAGCAGATAAGTCAGGTGTAATGTCAAACGGGTAAAGGTTAAATTGATCAATGAATTCTTCCTGCGTTACCCCATTACCAAGCTCATCACAATCACCTGCAATATGGGTCAGATTACTATAGGCTCTGGCACAAAGAGGTAACACAGCGTCTGATGAATAGTCCGTACCCATTGTTCCACCCAAAGCAGTGCCATTAACGTATAGAGTTATATTTTTAAGTCCGAAATTCTCGAATTTAAAGGCACTCTTTCTATATTTTCCATTCACCGAAGCGTGGTCCTGCATGCCGATTAATATCCTTTTAGGAAGATTTCCCAGGGCAATGTTTTCTATCTGCTTCGATGCCAACCCTGCAGGAACCGTATATAGTTTGATCTGCACTCTGTTAATAGGATATTTCACTGTAGCGTTTAGTAAATTTTTCTCAATTTCTAGTTGTTTTGGTGAACTTAATTTCACTCGCCGTACGCGGAGGTATGTGTCCATAATGTGAACCACAACGGGCTTTGCACCCTCTTCTTGATCCGCATCCAGATTTAAGCAGATCTCAGGACTCGTGCGGGTGAGCTTTATTTTCATATCCACCCCGTTCACAAGCAACTTCTCCTGGAAAGTGAAATCTGTGTGCAACCGTCCAAAACACTCGTATATTTTCTTTTTAGAATTTTTAAATTTGTCCTTTATACTATTTTCATCTTTAGTTTGATAATATCCCTCCGCACTTAAAAAGGTAGCCTTCGCTTCTTTGGAAAAGTTGAGGACATTTTCCAGATAGGCTCGTAGATGATAGTACCCCGTGCCTGCCGATATGTTGGTCTGATTTAAATATACGTCACACTGGTTGAATATGGAGTGCAGAAAGTTTGTTTCAGGGTATACAGCATATTTGTCATCGCAGACCGTTCCATCAGAATGGGCTATACGTAGCTTAGCGTACATGTGCACACAGCTTGGATCAAAAAAGTAAGGGCCTGAGCTGGGTATCACGAATTCTATAGGTGCACTCGGGGAACTAATTGTGTTTAAAGGGTTAATTGTAATAAAGTCACTGTGCTCAATAGAAACTTGGGTTGGAGGTAGCTCAAAAAGGGACAGCTCCGATTTACAGCATTGTGAACTACATGGGTGGATGAAGCGTGCCATGGCGAAATAGTGACTCCTCTCTCGACAAGTGGTAAACAAACTATGATTCATGAGATCAATGTCCTTAGCTTATATCAGTCAAAAAAGTGGTCAACCATAGGTTTCATTCGCTTACAGCACTTCTTTTTTGATAGCCTTTTACGTTTAATACCACGTGACCCCTTCTTCTTCCGGGCAGCCCGCTTCTTCCCGCCACCACGCATTTTTCTCTTTGCATCTTTGATGATTTCGTCCCGTGTACGCTTTAAATGTTTTTTTAGAGTCTCTTTAGGTTTAGCCCCGGCCAATATGTCTTCTGCAGTGTTAATACCTGATTGTAGCGCTTTCCTTCCAAGGTATCTGGCACCCCTCTTCAGCAAAGGAACAGCCGTACGTAGTATGGATGAAAAAATGGACCCAAGTCCACTACCGCGCTGGTATCGCACCCCTCGATAGACGGTGAAAGGCTTTCTATCCATTATAACTCAGTGCGTCGAAAGTGTAGCTTCACTGTTAAGCTCCCGTTACCGAATGGGAAGTTTTCACCCTCAATCGTTCTTATATATATTGTGATATTGGTTATTAAATTAGTTGCGACATTCACATAATGGGGTCTGTCATATGTAATACTCAAACTCCTTCCTCTATGGTTGGGGATGTGAGCAATGCGCAGCAGGCGTGCCTGGGTATCCCCAACAAACTGGTGCTCCACTATATTACTGTAAATATAGCACATGTCTGGGGACCTTTCAGCCAATTTCTCCATCTTCAATTGATACATTAATCTGGACAAGTCATGCTGTCTCGTGAAATGTGTCTCTTTGGAAGGCTGCGCTATATCGGCCATTGGCTAGAATTTTGAACTTTCTATGGTCTTTAATACGTCTGTTAGTCTTTGATTTTAGGATTAGTGTATGTGCAGGGTTGTTTACGATTTCGTATACTAAATCATTCGTAAGGTTTGAGTTTCTTAAACTTACGTTTAAGCCTCTCACAACATCCTCGGCCGAACCATTTGACCCGGTCCTAGTCTTACTTCTGTACTGTAATACCGTGCAATCGTCCGAGCGATACGCATAGTTTCATCCATAGCTACCCCAGCTTTTTCACACTCGTCAATGTCTCTAAGAATCGTAAAAAACGGTTTCTTTATGTTCAATATTTAAAAAGATGGTGTCCAGCTGAATTTCGCATATCCCCACCTCATACGAATCACGACCCAATTCAATGTGCTGGGAGTTCTGTTACAAAGTTGGCTAGTGTGTTGTTAGGGTGTACAGCAGGGACGAGGAGGACGGGAGTGTGACGTAGAAATGGTTAGGAGCCATGTTGCATACTATTTAAGCTTCATTATTGCATCAGCTTTTATATAGGTGTTGAAGCTTTCTGGTACCCTAGCCATTTCACCAGGTACATTTTTCTCTTTCCTGAACCTTTGCTTCCTAAAATTTTCTCAATTTTAAACACATTTTTTTCTAAATTAAACGCAACTTTCTGCAACCCGCGGTAAAAACCTCCTGAGATTTCTTCCCCATTCAAATCTTCAATGTAATACATCATTATCTCACCTTTAGGTTCACAGCCCTAACTTTAAAAATCTCGCGTGTCCATCCTTGCTCAAAACCCTTTGCGAATTTATTCCCCGAACGCGACAGCCTTACATAATCATTGATTTTGAAGCGCGCAGAGTGTGGTGGTGGTGGTGGTGATCCATCTCTCCTCGGGAGCGTACCTCTTTCTAAAACTTCGTTAGGTGTTGTCCCAATCGTGCGATGGTGTGAGCGGTTGTAGGATGACGCCAATGATTCCAGAATGTCTAGAAATCTGTATGTGTTTTTATGTGTAAAATAACGGTGCATGCGTTCCTTTATGGTGCGCTGAACTCTTTCAGCTAAAGAAGCCTTATGTATAGAATTGGTTGTGTAATAGCTGATATTAAACTCTGTCAACATGTTCTGAAAAGCACGGCCTATAAATTCCTTCCCCATATCCGTACAAAAATAGCCAGGAACCCTGTTTTCTTTTAACATTAGCGTTTTGGGTGGCTTTAGCAACTGTTTCAGGTGATTTATTTTTCAGAGGAACTAGCCACAGATATCTAGAGAATACGTCTATTATGAATAGAATGTAGCGGTAACCATCGTTATACACAGAATATCTTTGCATGTCTGTTAAATCTGCTTGCCAAATAGAATCAATCGAGGAAGCCGTTGTCTTGGCTGTTTTAAACCTTTTTCTCACAGGCTTATGAAGCGTATAAGCGTCCTGCTCCCTCAAAATCTTTCAACATCTTTTTTTCCTACTCCGTAAACACTTCTGTACAGTCTATCTACGCCGCCGTAAGAGGATGGGGTAGAAATGTCATAATAGCGTTTAGTTAATACGTTAGCCATTTGCGTATTTTAGAGGCACGTGGGTAGGGTTGGTTTAACCTCTTCTTGCTCCTCTTCAAAGGTGTTACCGCCGGGGTGACGGCGCCTTCAATTGTGTCACAGGCGTTGCATGTCCAAGTCTTTTAACCTGTTCAGATTTCCTATCAACGTTTTAGGGACATTTATTTGTGTAGTCTTGCTTTAATATGCTTCCATCCTGATGGTGATGGCCTATCCCACTTTCTCACCAGATCATGGACAATGTCTACGATATTCGATCCCTGTACCTTTGATCCTTCCACAATGATCTCCCCTGTATCGGTCCATTGTATGGCGGGTCCTCATTCAATAGATTATAAAGACTTAAGCCTTTACTCCTCAATGTAAGTGGGAGGGTATTTTTTAATACATGTTCGATATGTTGTGTGGCTAATCTTTTTGGTTGGTCAGCTGTATCGTCGGGCTCAGATCCTATGTCGCCATGTCCATCGTCCCCCGTGCTGTGCCTAATAACCACAGGAATCTCTGTAGGGCTCTTATAATTTTCGTACTCGTGAAGAAATTTCTGCAGAGCTTCTTGGTATAAGATTCTTTTCTCTCATCAGGTGTTTTTTCACTGTTTAATAGGGCTAGCAATTCGCTTTCCATTCTTTTAAGTCTGCGTTTAACGGGGATCTAGATACGTGTCTGGATTCCTTTGCAGTGAAGCGTACACCTCGTGGGGAATCACTACCACTTTCTTCATTATATTAATCTAGTCAGTAAAGGACCCAAAACTGAAAATAAGATGGGGAGAAATGACCCTCGTTTGTACAATAATTCGTTTTTTTTCTTCGCTACAGTTTGACTTTTACGAGCGAGTGCACGTATTATGTTCTTGTAGCGGCGTAGGCGAGCCTTCTGATGGGTTTTTCATTGATACATGCAATTTTAACGTTAGACAGATTTCACAGATGCATTTTAAAAAAGTCGCATCGATATTTTTAATAAACATCTGCTGCATTGCCCGGGGCAGTCGATGATAGATTTTTATTAATTCACGGTATTTCTTTAGTCTCTTTGTCATTCTGGAATATACACCGTTTCAGCTCGTTTGGAAATATATTCGTTCGCAGAAGCACTCTAAACGTGTTTCGCGGATGAAGGTCGCAAAGCAAATATCCGTAACGCGTGCTTGTAGCTTCTTTATAAACTTCCAAAAACTCCTTACGCTGATTCGGGAACATTTGATTGGCTAATACCCCAATTTGTGATACATCTCTACGTTGCGCGAATAAGACTAGATATTGCGTATTTAACGACACAATCGGCGCATGTATCTTTTTGAAAAATATTCTGATTGATGAAGAACACGCTTATGTTAAGATGGTGGGAGAATACTGTAAATGTCTCGGCAAACGTTTTATCCATCTCCACATGAGATCGTCAATTACAATGATTGTATGTTCATTTCCCTTTAACGAATTAACGTCATATACCCTTTGTGGAACAAATATCATCTTGGTACTCTTACTCTTGAACACTGATTGATACGTCGAATAGCACCATATAACTTATGCACAAATTTCGAGAACATCTCTCCCTTTCTTTAATGATTTTAAGCATAAACACAGTTTTACCACATCCTGTAGGTCCAGATATAATACATGTGGATGGGCTCGTGAATCTGAATTTTTCTACAGAGTCCATTTCTAACACGTCACACTCCTAAGTGGGTCATTTACAAAATATTACAAATTTTGAGTGCTGTTCCTTATATTTCTTCTCCACAGAACCGTGAATGACGATGAGGTAGAGCATCCCATCATTGACATTACGGATGACCTCGACGACAGTGTAGTTGTGATCTCCTCCCTGCCAACGAACCCTCACCAGCGATACCGGTAGCACGTCCAAAGCGGAGGTATGAGAACCCCACGTCAGGTATAAAGCGCCCGAAATACGCGCCTGTTGCAGCGGTAATAGATCCCCAACCTCAACCTCTTACGCAACAACCCCCCAGCAGCACCTCCCGCTAATATACCCCCTTATTCATCCGCCGCCCCCCGTTCTGTTAAGTCTACAATAATAGAGCCCCAACCCTCAACCTCCTACGCAACAGGCCCCCCATCAGCAGCACCTTCCGCTAATATACCCCCTAATTCATCTGCCGCCCCCCGTTCTGTTGAGGATGGTATAACGCTGGAATTGGTGCGATCCGCAGCCCCCACCCCAGCCTTGACTAGAAATCGGTATAGAGTCAGGTCGACCCTAGAGTCATGTATAGCAATGGAATTGAGCGCGGGTTACGCCGGGTTGTACAGCATATTATAGAGTTTGCTCTTCAGAATCGTGACGAGGGTGAAGTCAGGACGAGTCTGTCCTTTGGATTCGGGTCAGATGACGGTGATGTAGACGATTATTGGGTGATAGTGCCATTTAGACGTTTGGCGGCTGAAGATGTAGAATATATATTAGGACGTATAATGCAAGCAGCCCAAAGTAGTATAGCCTTCAATATGGACAACTTCACGGTAAATATTGACCATGTATACCGTGTTGCGGGTCATAGTGCCATACCGTATACTCTTAATTCAATTCTCCGACTATTTACCGAAAGCATAAACGTCGATCGTGGTTGCGGCTTTATAGCAGTACTCTTAGCACGTATGTTTACTGTACAAAATACACGAACTCAAAAAATTTGGTTGCCTACAGTCGTGGAGCGTGCCCGTAAACTAGCTGTAGACTGTGAACTTGAATTTGACTGTAATATGGGTCCTGAAGAGCTGAGAAGGGTAGAACAGGAAATGAATGTCCGCATAGTTGTGTTTGGGTTGGATGATCGTCGTAGGACTGTGTATGTTTTTAAAAGCTGTGTGAGAGATCGTACAAGACCCCTACTTATTTTAGGATTGTCAGGGACAACGTATCTCCCCATCCGTAATATAAGGGGGCTTTACGCGAGTTATGACAAAAGTCGAAAATATGGGAGACATCATGATTTGTGTAAGGGGTGCCTCGAGTTTGCGGATGATATAGTGAGACATTGTAAAGAATGTCACATGGTATGTGAGCAGTGTAAAAGCACCAAATGTGAAAGCCGTGTAGTTGAAGCTGAGAAGAGAGACTGTGATGTGTGTAGACGCGCATTTTTCAATAATATCTGTTTTGATTTCCATAAATCAATTGCCACGTGCAGGAAAATGAGAATCTGTGAATGTGGTATGTTTCACACAATGGATAATTGGTGGAAATTTAAGCACAAGTGTGACGTAATTCACTGTCCTACATGCCAGGAGGAATATAAGGTGGATGGAATAAAGCATGTATGTTATATGAAAGATGCTAAGCCTAAAAATAACCCTTGTATAACTGTATACTACCATATAGAAACATATACGAACGCTGAAACCAAAGAGGTAATTCCAAATTTACTTGTGAGCCAGACCATCTGTGATGAGTGTATGGGTATCGAATGTGACGAGTGCCCCGAATGTGGTAAACGGACAAACGTTTTTAAAACGAATGTCCGCGATAGTCCTGTGAAACTATTTGTGTCCTATATTGTCAAGTTAGCCGACAAGTTCAAAAAAATGACTGTGTATTCTCGCCCATAACGGGGCAAAGTTTGACACGCAGTTCCTTTATAAGGAGTTGCTTGAACACGAATCCTCTGAGATATTTACAGGTGATCCATTGAAAAGAGGCAACAAATTAATACAGATGCAGATAAGAGGCAATGTACAATTTAAAGATACTTTATTATTCACACCTTGTAAATTAGCAAAGCTACCCAAGGTGAGGAGAGAGTAGCAGCTGAAGTTTCCAAAGGATACTTCCCTTACACTTTCCTCACCAGCGAGACTTTAAACTACGTAGGCCCACCACCCCCAAACATTATTTTGACTGTATGGATGAACGTGAAGACTTTGATCGATACTACGACAGTTTTAATGAAAGTAACCCTTATAATATAGCTGATGAATGTGAGCGTTATTGCGTAAATGATGTGCGCGTGCTTAGAGTATGTTTCCAGGCCTTTAGAAGGATGTACATAGCCCCTTTCAAATGCGATCCACTGCAAGTCGCAACCACCATCACATCATTATGTTTTACGGTGTTCAAGAATAACTTCATGCCTAAAGACACCTTAGCCATTATTCACCGAAACAAACCCCGCAGTTACGGGCACAAGGCTATTTACTGGCTCATACACCTACAGCAACAGACAGGTGTATACATAAAGCACGCCCGCAACACGGGTGAAGTACCCATTAAGATTAATGGACGTGTTTTTTGGGTTGATGGGTTAAGTGAAAACCGTGTCACTGGTGTGAAGACTATGTACTCCTTTAACGGTTGCTGGTGGCATGGATGCCCCCGTCCTGAGTGCGGAATCACCGGAGATATCCACGGTAGGTCTCCTGCCGACTGTCTCGCATCAACCCGCACCCGCGATCAACTTATAGGATCGCAGTTCACTCACAAAGTCTTGTGGGAGCATGAATATGATGCACGGATGGAGACAGAAGAGATGTACCGTGAGGAAATAAAAACGATCAAGCGTTCAATGGTGCTGGATCCTCTCAAATGTGGTGATAGCTTGTTTGGAGGACGTACAAATCCTTTCAGACTATACTTTCCACCTACGGAGGGCGTGAAGCTCCATTACTACGATTTCTGTTCTTTATACCCATACGTGATGAAGAGCAATCCGTACCCCGTGGGCGCTCCTGAGAAACTGGTGGGACCTAGCCTACCCTCCATCAATGAATTTTCAAAAAATTTGAATGATCGTTACTTTGGGCTCTCTTTCGTAGACGTACTCCCCCCACGCAATTTATGGATGCCGACCTTACCTGTCGTTATCGACGACAAGCTCATGTTTCCCCTGTGCGTGAAGTGCGCGGAAGAGGATAGCGGCGATTGTACCCATATACCCCACCAGCGTAAGATCAGAGGCGTATATACAAGTCCTGAGTTGTCCCTAGCCGTACGCCATGGTTATAGAATACTGAAGATACATGAGGTGTGGAGGTTTCAGAAGCTACCCAACCTTTTCACACCATATATAAACATCTTTTTGAAGGATAAGGTTGAGGCATCAGGGTATCCGCGAGGAGTTGATACCGAAGATGAAAAGTCTGCCTATATTCAACGTTACCGCGACCGCGAAGGTATACAACTTGATCGTGTCCAAATTGTAAAGAATCCAGGCAAGCGCTTTAGTGCAAAGTTGTGTCTAAACAGTCTATGGGGAAAATTTGCGCAGAATACCGGCAGAGGGAGCATTCATTTGGCACAAAGTTATAGCGATGTCTGGGATTATGCCAATGCCCCCGATAAAGAGGTCATGGAGATCGTAAATGTAGGTAATACTTACGTAATAAAGTACAACAACACTGAATTTGCCACAGATACCTCAAGGGTTACAAACATACCTGTGGCGAGCTTCACAACAGCCTACGCCCGTATAAAACTTTGGGGTCTATTGCATTCTCTTGGGCGGAGAGTATTGTATGCCGATACAGATAGCGTGATATTCACAGAGAGGGAGGGTGAATACATGCCCGCTATTGGGGAGTTCCTCGGCGAGCTCACTGATGAGATCAAGGATGAGTATGGGGACAACGCATACGCCGACTCTTTTGTCTCAACAGAACCTAAGACTTATGGGGTACGGGTCAGGGTGGGGGAGGAAATGAAATATATCGTGAAGGCAAAGGGTATTACGCTCAACCATGCGAATCGGCAGGTTGTTAACTTTGAATCGTTGAAGGATCTAGTATGTTTGGACGATGATGAACAACCACCCCAACTAATTGTAGGCACCCACAATTTTCGGGCGCAGAAGCTGGGGGGCGTGAAGGAACTTAGGGGTACGAAGGTGTGCCGTAACACCTATAGGAAACGTTACCAGTTACCTGGTACCTATGATACCGTACCCTTTAGATACCAATGATGCTTCTATTGTTAACTCACACGTCTTGTATATAATCGTATCTATTGATTTATTACACGTATTTGTAAATATATATAACTTGAATATCTCGTTTATTAAATCGTATTTGTAAATATATATATATTGATTTATTACACGTATTTGTAAATATATATATAACTTGACTATCTCGTTTATTAAATCGTATTTGTAAATATATATAACTTGAATATCTCGTTTATTAAATAAATCACGTTTCAATTAGCGTTTCACTTTCTCCTTTGTGTGTGTGTGTGTGTGTGTGTGTGTGTGTGTGCACAGGTGAAAGTTCTAAGCTCCGCCCACTGTAAGACCGTGAGTCATGCTACTACCTGGGAGTCCCTGCGTGGTCAGTCGACTGCAGTAAGCCCGAGAGATCAGACGTGTATTCAGATCAGACGTGTATTCAAATGGCTACCTTTAATATTGCTTGCACAACGTTTACGAAATGGTATTCAGTAAAGTGCCAGGATGTGGTGGATACCGAAAAACTTCCTATTCCTCCCTCCTATGCCTCTTTTAAAAACACATTGGATTGTGCGAAGTTCCAAGATGTACAAATACTCTACGGATGTTCTGGTGAGACCGTTGAAGGCTTTCGTTGCACAGACGATGTGCTGAAGTATACTGCAGAGCTAAACTTTATAAAGTCTCACATACACCGTGAAGTAAAAGAAACAACGCGTGCAGAAGAGAAGCAGCAGGTATGGATAATGAGTCTTACTGATGGGTGGTGTGACAAGCGGTATTACGTCATGCTACACCATGTCGAATACTCATACCCTACGACTGAAAATGTGAATCTCGTGATCATGGACAATCTTAAGTATTTTTATCACTATATTAACGTATATCATGATGAGGTTCGTAGTGAGGTTGTGGCTAGTGCCCTGCGTGAATTTTTAACAGAGTTTAGAGACGAGTATCGTTTGATGGGCAGAAAGGAAAAATATGAACATATGTTCCTCTCAAATAGTGCGCCGGAGTGTGGAGATGTTTAGTAAAACATAAAATGTTCCTAGTTCTTATCCAAACTGTCTGGTGCGTAGGCTGGTAATGATGAAATTAATTCCGGAAAAACAAATATGTACAACAACTCGACTCGCGGATCATACGAACAAGCCCATTCACGTATCATCGAGTCAGCCGCCTGTCGAACCGTTCCTGCCTACCTGCGTGCCTCACACGGCTCATAGTTATCTCAGAGCTTGAGCCGAGTGGACGTGCGCTCCTCGAATACGATGGAACTTCCTTTGAGCAGCATTCTCAACGCCTCGTACGATGTGTCCGTGACGAAATCGTTGCGCGTGTTCAGGCGTAATTCCGGTACCATTAGCTATGTACTGGAAACGGAATGTAGACCGACAAACAAACGGGTTTATTTAAGTATCGAGGAGATGAATAGAATCTTCGTGATAGTTGAGAAGTGGAGTGAAGATCGTTATAAAATACCTGCTAACGTAGGTACAAGAAGAGAGCAGATTAGTGACGCACCCTCATACGCCGTTGTATGTACGTTGTGTATAAATAACGATCGGCCGTGCATTGATATACGGCTGATGTGGAAGAATGCTTCTGATAATAACGCTCTTATTCCTACGCGAAACCGTTTCATCCTGGACAGAATGTTTGAAATCGTCGGATTCCGCAAGCTGAAACCTATATTAGACGCGCGTGTTACGGACATGCTTTATTTTGATACAGTACTTGAATACGCCTACACCGCTCTGCTCGATGGGTTTACCGAGTGTAGGACTGGTGAGAATGGTCTACAGCTGGACGTTTATTTAAAAAGTTTAGACTCTTTGAAATACCATGAACTTTGGTACAAAGCAATTGATCGGTACAAGGCTGAGCTCACCTACACCGTTCACCCTGAAGAACTATTTCTTTATATAACGCGCAGTTGTCGTAACGATTTAGAAGATTATTTCAATTGCCGCTATGTTGAGTGAGTTCACGATTGAAAAGCTCGAGTCGGTAGAAATAAGCCCTCGATTGGAAAAGCGTGCTTATAAACTTGTGTTTAATAATGTAGCTAACGATGAATTCTTTGTGCGTGCTTTTGATTGTATTCTAGACGTATTTAAAGATGACTTACCAACCGGTTGTAAAGTGGGAACAAAAATAGTACTGAGCGATATGAAAGCCCTTCATATCGAATACAGGTTTCCCTATACTTTAAGCGGTGAAATATTATTAAGCCGCATATACTGCGTAATGCAGAGCAATAATGATGTAATTGTAAACTCGATTAAGACCGAGTTTAGTATTTTGAAAAAAAAGTGAAATGTAATTATATATTTTGCGTGATATTTCTCATGTACTGATTATACGCATATTTCTATTATTATTGAAATGTATTTATATATTTTGTGCGATATTTCTCCTGTACGATTATGTACATATTATTATTGAAATGTATATTTATTTCTATTTGAAATGTATATTTTATTTTATATATATCTCCATAATTGTGTGTATATATTTCCTGTACGATTATATGCATATTCCTCAATTGAAATGTATATTTATTTTCTATATATTTATAATAAACAGAATGATGCAATGTTGTTTTACTTAATTATATCATGTTACGCCTTCTAAACCTACTACCGGTATTCTTTTAAGAAATATAATAATGCATACAACGGTATCGCTAAAAGTGGTATCTGGCAATATTTACGCCTTCTAAGCCAACTGGCTGATTAGGAGTCTATAATAATGTATACAATGGTATTGCTAAAAAGTGGTATCTGGCAACATTTACGCCTTCTAAGCCAACTGGCTGATTAGGAGTCTATAATAATGTATACAATGGTATCTGGCAACTCAGTCTTCGATTAGAATTAAATGAATACATGGCGCTATCTGGCAACTCAAGCCATTTACAGCCAACTGGCTGATTAGGAGCCTATAAAACAACGCCTACTCGGCTGAAGTCTTAATATGCACTTGGCTCCTGCCAGGTGAACAGCTCTCCTCCTCCCTCCTCCTTCTTTCTCTTGGGGGAGAACTCCGCCTCCAAGTTTTCCTTGTTGCACCTGCAGCATCCCCCCTTTGGGGGGAATTTTTTTATTTTTTTTTATTTTTTTTATTTTTTTTGCAACACCCCACCCCCCTTTGCAACAACCCCCACCCCCTTTTGCAACATTACATAATAACTTGCAACATTCTTGCACTCTCCCCTTTTTCGGCTATACTACTGTCGTTAACGGAGTTTTCTTCTCTTTTCGGGAATGAAGTGGGCAAATTAAAAGGCCATCAGGTCTGTATAGAGTTGGACTCTAGTATAACTCCGAAATTTTGCAAGGCTCGTCTTATTCTGCGTGCGTTACGGGAGAATGTAGATTAGAAATTGATAGACTGCTGAAAGATCGAATTATTGAACCAGTTACACACGCTAAGTGGGCTGCTCCGGTGGTTTCCGACAAAACCCGACAAATCAGTGCGGTTGTGCGGAGATTACCATTTAACAGCAAATAGAGCAGTTCTTCTAGATTGCTACCCTATATTTAGGCCTGATAAGTTATTTAGCTCTCTAGCCGGGGATAAATGTTTCACAAAACTAGATAAATAATTATGTCGCAACTAAGTTAACGCGAAAAATCTAAGGAGCTAACTACTATAAATACGTACCGAGGCCTATGCAAGTACGATACACTATGCTATGGAATAGCGTCGGCTCCGAGTATTTTCCAGAGAACGATGGACCAAGTTCTAGGTCACATTCCTGGTGTACTTTGTTTTCTGGATGATGTCCTCATCGTAGGTTCATCTAAAGAAGAACACCTAACTATGATAGATTAACAATAGTTCTAAAAAGACTCCATGATGCAGAACTTAAGCTAAAAAAAGAGAAATGTTCTTGAGTCACTAATGTAATGAGTTTTCATATTTGAAGTTTTGTATAGATGCCTCGGGCATTCATTCGACGGCGGATAAACTAGAATTGATAAAAAATGCACCTCCACCCAGTGAAGTAGCAATAGGGTGGCTGGCGTTGATAGCAAAATGCCACGGGCCAAGAGCCCCAAGGGCCTAGTTTATATTCTTCAAATTTAGAAAAACAAAATTAAGAAATTAATTTTTAATTTTTTTGTTTTTTTTTCTATTTCCAGCAACTCCACGGAAGAAACTAAATCATTTTGCGGAGGTGAAAGCAAGGAAGGAAGATTTTTAAAGATATTTTTTGTTATATTCAGAAATTTCATGTAAACCTATTTCAAACTCTTTGTTTATTTTTGTTAATACTGATTTCGTATGTTTTGAAATATATATATACTCCATCTACGTGAATTCTCTTCACATTAAAAAGTCTAACCCTTCTTGCCATAGGCGTATGGAATGGCACTTTACTGGGGTGGCGGAAAAAATTTGCCCTGAAAATTTTCAGGGTGCCCTGATTTCCGCATATGTGTAGCATAAAATAACACAAAGGTTAGAGTATGAATAACATACTGTATATTAAAGCCTTTTTGATATAAAAAACATTACAATTCACAAAAATGAGATGAAATTTTGCTATAACATTTCTAAATGACAAGCAAAACTACGACATTGCAGTTGATATAGAATTCACTAAGTCCTCAACTTACGTTTTAATTATTAACTACAAGTATAGTAGCAAGTAATTAATTCACCTCGAGAAGTAAAAATAAAAACAAAGGAATGTCAGGAAAAATCTGCCCTGAAAATTTCAGTATTTGCCCTGAAAATGCTCAATATTTGCCCTGAAAATGCTCAATATTTGCCCTGAAAATGCTCAATTCCCTAGTCCGGGGTGGGTGGGACGATAGGCCCCCCCAGACCCCCTGCTTCATACGCCTATGCTTCTTGCTCATTCATTATATTTGATTAATTAGCCAGAGAAACTTGATATGCTTTACATACTTTGGTTCCGAATTAACCATAAACGTTGTTGGTTTGGCCCTCTCCGCGAAACCAACAACGTAAAGTTTCAAATTTCTCTGATGGGTTCCCTCTGAGGGGGGGGCCCATCACTGAAATTTTGCTCATGCAAACGACACGAATTTGTATGTGTAAATATCAGAATGAAATAAAAATGTTAGAAAGAAAAACGAAATAAATTTAAAATCGATTTCATGTTACGCGAACATTAAATTACTTTTTTAAACTTAGAGTTGAAGGTGGACAGAGGTTAGCGTAGAAACGGTGTAAATCACTTTCGCGTTATCAACAAAAACGAACATTAACCTTTCTTGAGTGAATGATTGTTCAAAGTTGTTTTTGTTTACCCTTTGGTTTCGCCTGAGGAATCTCCTCGAGAGAACATTTTAAATTTTAACTAAAAAATTTTCTTTAAGACAGACGGAGCATAAATGTAACGAAATTGAAATTAGAAAAGAGAATCAGAGCATTTCTGGGCGTGTGCTCGTAAGGTCCTCACATGGAACCAATGTTAAAGTTCTTGAAGCTTAATAAAATAAATAGTTCGCTCTAAAATTAAACATACAGAATTTTTTTTTATGAGGAAGGAGAGGCCAAGGGCAAACGCTCGCAAAAGCGTCCCCCCCATAGAACTAGAATTGATAAAGGTCCGAGATGCTTAGACACACTGCGTTTGAAAAATTGGAGGTCATAGGCAGGGGGAAAGATGGATTGAGAAAGATTGTTCCAGAGTTGATTGGTTGAGTAGATGAAAGATTGAAAATACCGATTAAACCCTTGCGTTAGATAATTGGACAGAAAAAAATGAGATAGTGTCGAAAGTCTGGTGCTGCCTGGTCGTCTTAAAGGAGGAGGCATGCAGTTAGAGAGTTCAGAAGAGCAGTGTCCGTTATAATAGCGATAGTAAAGAGAGAGTGAAGCAACATTGTGGCGAAGAGAGAGTGAAGCAACATCAGAGCTGGGCAATAAATACATTGAATGTATTTAAATACTAAATACTAAATACATGGGAGAAATGTATTTAAATACTAAATACTAAATACATTTTACGAATGTATTTAGATACTAAATACAAAATACATCAATTGTATTTAAATACATTTGTAAATACATTTCAAATACATACAAATTTTAACATATGCATTCACTAATTCATGTTTTGATAAATTTCTACTTTAGGGGACACGGTGAATTTCGAAATAAATACACCCACTCGATAGATCAGACGATTTTAAAAGCTTTTTCATCAATGAATTTTCCATCGCAAATTGGATTGATTGCAACGAGTTAGTTACACAGGCCCACTTAAGGCAGAGCCGTTTTGTACGATTATTCGGTCAATTTCAAGATATTTTTTGATGTCTAAAAAAACACTTACCTTCAGATGAGTGTACAGATTCGTTGTAGCATTGCTTGCAGCAGAGACTTCGTGTTTACACAGCAAGCAGGTGCACTTTACCTTATTACCGTCTTTAGATTTAATTTTAAAGTATTTTCCATCAAACAGAGGGTGCACTAAATTGTTATCTGCAGATATATCACTGTTTGATTCACCGGATTTGCTTGTTGAAGCCATGACACGCACACGATAAAGAAATCAACCGCTTTCGACTAAGAGTGGCACACAACTGATTGAACTGACACGTTGAAACATGAACCATGCGGTACTACACTGTCGACGCGTCGTACTGTGCTAGTACAGAACGTGTATTAAACCAGTAAAAGTATTTACATTTTTATATTTTGAGTATTTAAATACATTGTATTTAAATAATCATTAAAGTATTTAAATACTATATTTAAATACATGAAAAACAATGTATTTATAAATACAGTTCTAAATACACAAATGTATTTAAATACGTATTTAAATACAAATGTATTTAAATACTGCCCAGCTCTGAGCAACATTGTGGCGAAGAGAGAGTGAAGATACTGAGTAAGAAGCGGGGAATTGATGAGACGAAAAGCCTTTGATTCCACCCGGTCAAGTACAGCTGTGTAGGTTGAGCCACCCAATACATGAGAAGCATACTCCATATAGGGATGGATAAGACCCCTGTACAAAGACAACTGAGTCGGAGTGAAGAAACCGCGGTGGCGGTACAGCACACTTAACCTTTTAGAAACTGCTTTAGAAAGAGAATATATGTGATCTTTCCAGGAAAGATCACGAGAAAAGAAAACGCAAGAATGTTAAGAGAAGAAGAAGGATTGAGTTGCGTGTTGTTGAAAGTAAGGGGATAGTTGTGTAGAAGATTGTAACGAGTAGACAGATGGAGGAAATGAGTTTTTGAGGCATTGAAAACTACAAAGTTTTCTCCAATCAGAGATATTTTTGTAAATTTGTAAATTTCTGAGCCCAAGTTACAACAAAAGATTGTGTTGATGTATCATCTAATAAATTTGAACTCTGGACCTCTCTACCATTCGTTCGGTTACTATTGTCCCCCACTGCTGCAAATTTTGTACAGTCCACCTGACCAATAGTTTTATCCAACTTGAGAACTATTCCAGGCTCATCTTCTTTTTTCAAATGGTAGTCTACCCCAGCTTCTTTCATTTTCGTAATTTCTTTCCTTCTACTGATTGATTTGTTGAGTATTTCTCTTAGTGTAACTTCTGTGTTAGGAACTTCTATTCTACTAAGTGCTCCTCCAGCAAAATTTACAGTTACAATAATACCCTGGTTAGTTTCTGGTAATTCCTTTTCAACCAGAGCTAGAGTACTGAACCCGTATTTGTCTATGATGTATCCCTTTTCTAAGGACATAAATTCTGAGTCATATTGGCCATCTTCATCCGATGTATACAACTGATAATGGTCAACCGTTTTAATTGGGGGTTGTCTATTTTCTTTGGTATAGAGCCAGCAAATTAACCCAACAAGATCACTCACACGAGCAGAGCAGATCACATTGACTTTTAATGGATAGTCAAGACAAGGATTTTTCCAGCATAAAGGTATACTGTATACAGTAAACCCTCGTCCAACGCGTGTTTGTCCAGCGCGAATTTGCTTATACACGAAAAAATAAATGCGAATAATTATTTGCCGAAAGCGAAAAATTTTATTATACACAGTCCGCCAAACACGCTCTAGTGTTTTCTCCTACACTCTCCAACACTCCCGCATCTCCCTCCCTCTCGCGTCACTCCTCGCATCACCCTTTATCTCAGTCCCGCTACCGCGTTAAGTTCAATGAAGTTGTGTTGGATTGTTTTTGTCGTATTTTGCCGTTGTTTTGCTATTACTCTTAGACAGCAGTATGGCACCAAAACGTAAAGCATCTGCAAGTGATAGTGAAGAGAAGGAAAGTCGTAAGGTTATGACATTAGGCAAAAAAATAAAGATTCTAGATAAGTTGCGTGGTGGTATGAGCATAACATCACTTGGCCGCGAGTATCACATGAATGAGTCTACCATACGCACCATCCGAAAGAGTGTAGAAAAGATACGTGCTATTTTCACTTAATATATTCTTATTTATCATATGTAAATATCATTATGTTTATGATTTAAGTATGTTCTTATTTCATACACAGTATAGGTAGGGAAATTCATTTATGTGTGAGTAAAAAATCTACGTATCTAAGTATCAATGGGAGACTTTACGCGGCCGCGTTCACGTATCCCCATTTATCCCATAAGGTATTAAGTTTGTCCAACGCGAATTTACCTAACGCGCCGTTCTCGAAGAACCTAACCCCCGCGTTGGACGAGGGTTTACTGTATTAATTTGCTTTGTGGCAACATTATTGTGAGTCACTCCATCAAACTTTGGATATTCAACAAAGGCATTTTTATTCATGAATTCAGAGTTGCTTAAAAGATGAGAGAGCAATGATGTCGCTTTGGGAAGGGGGGTTTTCCATCACTTGAGTTGCCGCTTCGAGTAAATGATGCTTTTCTTTGAAACATTTCACTCAATTCAGATTCACTAACTTCTGTTGATGGATTATGTTTCCAAGTAATCCTCTTCACTCTTGATGCCTTCGCTCTCTCTTTTATCAGTCTCTCACTTTTGCTGTTGCGCTAGATATATCGAAAGCTTTTGATAGAGTCTGACACAAATCTTTAATTTCGAAACTGCCTTCCTTCGGACAGCAGAAAGATCAGAGGTCAGGTGTTTCATAGCTGTCCTACGCGAATCATGGAGTGACTGTTGAGAGGGACGCTTTGGGAAGTGGGTGGAGAAGTGAAAAGTTGAATTATCGGAATAGGACAGAAAGTGCGAATTAAAAGATCATTACTAAATAAAAAGAAAAGAGTGGGTGACAGGACAGAACCTTCAGAAACGTCACTGTTAATAGCTTTAGGAGAACAACAGTGGCCATCTACAAATGCAGCTATAGATCGGCCAGAAAGGAAATTAGAGATGAAAACAGAGATTGAAGGATAGAAACCGAAGGAGAGCAGTTCCGAAATTAAAGATTCAATTAAAGATTCGTGTCAGACTCTACCAAAAGCTTCCGATATGTCTAGCGCATTAGCAAAAGTTTCACCAAAATCCCGAAAGGAGGATGATCAAGAATCAGAGAGATATGCAAAATGATCACCAGGTAAACGTCCCTTGCGGAATCCATACTGACGATCTGAAAGAAGATTGGGAGAAGAAAGGTGTTTAAGAATCTTCCTATAAAGGATAGCTTAAAAAACTTTAGAGAGGGAAGAAATCAAAGCAATTGGACGATAGTTTGAGGGTTGAGACCAGTCACCCTTCTTTGGAACAGGCTGAATATAAACGAACTTCCAGCAGGAAAGAAAGTACCAGATGAAAGACAAAGACGAAAGAGTTTGCCTAGGCAGGTTGTCAGCACAGAAGTACAGTTCTTAAGAACAACAGGAGGAACACCATTAGGACCGTACGCCTTCCCAGAGTTGACCCCAGATAGGACAGAAAAAACATCTTTGGAAGAGATTCTAATGTCAAACATAATAAAGTCAGAGGCGGGAGGAGATAGAAGAACAGCACCGAAATCATTCATATTTGAGTTGGAAGCGAAAGTTTGAGCGAAGAGTTCAGCTTTGTCAGGAGAAGAGACAGCAACTGAGCCATCAGATTGAAAAAGAGAAAGGAAAGAAGAGGAAGTAAAGAAGTAAAGTTGTTGAAGAGAGTAGTGTGGGTGCAAAATGGGAGCGTGTGATTGCAAGTGCAATGTTGCAAATGTTGATAGTTGCTGCAAGACCCCTTTCCTCTCCCCTTGTTGCAAAACCCCGTTTCAAGGCCCCCTCCCTCTTACCCCCTCCCCCTTTGTTGCAAGACCCCTTCCATCTCGCTGCCACACTGAGGGGGGGAAACAGCCTAATCTGAGAGAGAGAGAGAGGACCATCCTTCGCTTGGCTCCACCAGAAGCATAATAAAGCTCTTGGTCTTTGCACTTGGTTTAGACGGTCCTAATCTGCCAGTTGGCTTAGAAGGCTTAATCTGGCTTAGAAGGCGTAAATGGCTTGTTCAAGTGCATATCATTATTTTTGAGTTGCCAGATTGCACTATTTATTTAATTAAAACATATATTCTTGACAGTTGGCTTCAGGGTTGTGGAGTCGGAGTCGGAGTCGTGGAGTCGGAGTCGTGGAGTCGCACGTTTCAGGGCGGAGTCGGAGTCGGAGTCGAATTTTTACAATGTGTGGAGTCGGAGTCGGAGTCGGAAAATTTTGGACTGACTCCACAACCCTGGTTATAGCCACTAGGTTAAGGGTTATTCAATTTTAAGTAGGACTACTACTGGTTAGACCTTAATTATGTTTAAGAGAATCTTTTTCATTTATATATATATATATATTATTGGAAAAAAATAAAAATCCCTTAATATGATAATATCTACAAGTCAACATCCTTCTTAATATTTGAATGTTCCCTTATCCTAGAAAGTAACCTGACGATTCATGTGGTGGTGATGAAATGTCTTATTATTATGATAATTATAGAGTGAAACACTAGAGGAGTCGGAGTCGTATATTTAAAATGTGAGGAGTCGGAGTCGGATTTTTAGATTTTTTACAATGTGTGGAGTCGGAGTCGGAGTCGGCGTCGAATTTTTACAATGTGTGGAGTCGGAGTCGGAGTCGGAGTCGAATTTTTACAATGTGTGGAGTCGGAGTCGGAGTCGGAGTCGGAAAATTTTGGACCGACTCCACAACCCTGGTTGGCTTAGAAGTGTTAAGCAGCTAGTCGGTTTAGAAGGTATAATCTGCCATTTAATTAAATAATATCGTTTATATATACAACCAAAAGAATTAAATAAAATACCATTACATCATTCTGTTTATTTAGACGAATTATTGGAAATAATTTCATGAAAGATATAGAAAATAAATACACAATTAAATTAGTTTATTCTGTACACAGTTTAAATGAGGAATATATACGAACGAAGAATATATATACAATCAAAAAATAATAATAGCCTAAGAAATACACAAGTTGAACGAAGAATATATATATAATAAAAAAATAATAATAATATAAGAAATACACAGTTTTAAACGATGGACTATAATCATCAAAATAATAGTACAGGAAAAGGTAGATATACACAGTTATATTACATAATTAAATATATAGAAAATAAATATACTGCACAACCCTCAAAATATATACACTTTATGTTCTACTGCGCTTAACTAAAACATTAAACTCGTACGTGATCGAGTCTACAGTTACATCATTGTTGCTTTGCACTATGCAATAAATATGATTTAACATTATTTCACCGCTCAAGTTATAGTGATGCCTATACTCATGTAAAGGGCCTTTATTTTGTTAAGTACTATTTGTGTGCCCACTTTACATTCAGTTGGCAAGTTATCTTTAAACGCGGACAGAATACAATCAAAAGCACGTACAAAGAGGTCATCGTTAGCCACAACATCATTATTAAATACAAGTTTATAAACACTCCTTTCCAATCGGGGATTTATTCTAACCGATCCGGGCTTTTCAATCGTGAACTCTTCTTCATAATTCATAGCAACAGTCGAAATAATCTTCTAAGTCGTAACGACAGCTGCTCATTATATAAAGATGCATTTCTTCAGGGTGAACAGTGTAGGTGAGCTCGGCCCTGTACCGCTCAAGTCCTTTGTACCAAAGTTCATGATATTTCGAAGAGTCTAAACCTTTTAAATAAGCATCCAGCTCTAGACCATTCTCGCCTTGTTCAGTCCTACACTCGGTAAACCCGTCGAGCAGAACGGTGTATGCGTATTCAAGAACCGTATCAAAATAAAGCATATCCGTAACACGCGCGTCTAATATAGGCTTCAGCCTGCGGAAACCGACGATTTCAAACATTCTGTCGAGGATGAAACGGTTTCGCGTAGGGACAAGAACGTTATCAGAAGCATTCTTCCACATCAATCGTATATCAATGCATGGCTGATCATTATTTATACACAACGTACAAACAATGGCATATGAGGGGGGTATCACTAATCTGTTCTCTTCTTGTGCCTACACCTGCAGGTATTTTATAACGATCCTCGCTCCACTTCTCAATTACCACGAAAACTCTATTCATCTCCTCAACACTTAAATAAACATCATTCCGTTTACCAGAGTTTGTTTGTCTACAATTCGTTTCCAGTACATAGTTAATGGCACCGGTTTTACGCCTGAACACGCGCGATGACTTCGTCACGGACACATCGTACACGGCATTGAGAATGCTGCTCAAAGGAAGCTCCATCGGATTCTATTGTGAGGAGTGCACGTCCAGTCGGTGCAAAGCTCTGAGACAGGGGCGGATTTAGGTTTCCTGGCGTCAAGGGCCATACCGATTTAGCCGCCCTTCGGACACTTACGAAGTTACCATTTAGCAATAAATAAGTATTTGATATAAGGATTTTCAGTAAAATGCAGTCAAGTGGTTTAGGCATTTATTCTTGCAAATATATCTTAACATACAAGATATTTTTATATCAATCATAATATATTATATATATTTTGATAATATATATATATATATATATATATATATATATATATATATATAATATATTATATTATATTATATTATATTTTATATATATATATATATATATATATATTATATATATATATATACAGGGCGTCCAAAAAAATGTGTATACACACTTTAACAGCTGATAGCTCAATTGATGTTTCTTTCTTTCCAAGTTAAACCCATTAGAATTAATAATGGCAGTCAGACTAAGCTTTGAACAAAGGAAATTCATTCTAAAATGCTACTGGAAGTGTGAAAACGCAGTTGAAGTGCAAAGACAGTTTAGGAGGGAGTTTCAAACAGATCCACCAACGCGACTTACCATCACTCGAATTAGAGATAAGTTTGAAGCCGATGAAACTGTTCAGAATGTCCACAAGAAGCGTTCCGGAAGACCACGGACATCGACAAGCCCCACAAAGCAAGAAAGAGTACTGGAAACGTATCACCAAAGTCCAAGAAAATCTGTGCGGCAAGCGAGTCGTAGGTAGGAATTTCAGAATCGTCTGTCCAACGCATTTTGAAGCGCTGTCAATGGAAAAGTTACATTCCAAGATTAGTCCATGCTATTAATGAAGATGATCCGGACCGAAGAGTGGAGTATTGCGAGTGGTACTTGGCACGATGTGGATGTGGATTGGACGAAGGGGTTTCGTAGAATACCCTCCGCGTTCACCAGACCTCACACCACTAGACTTTTTTTATGGGGATACTTAAAAGACAAAGTCTACGCTATAAAACCTGCAACAGTCGCTGAATTGAGAGCAGCCATTGAACGAGAATGCACACAAATACCAAACGAAATGTTTCGTGATGTTTGCGATTCCATTGCTTCGCGTTATCAGCAGTGCCTGGACCAGAACGGACGTCAGTTTGAAAACAGGCGTTGACAAAACAATTAAATAATGTCTGTAGATTCTATTACATTTTGAAAGTGAAATGTATTTTAATAAACACTGCCTTTATAATTATTTAATGTGTGTGTGTGTGTGTGTGTGTGCATATATTATAAGTGTAGGTGAGCGATACCTAAGAGCTCTCGTGAGTTCCGATTCAATACTAAGGATAGCTAAAGAGTTGAGACGATTTTCTGACATCACTGACTATCGGTAGTTCTTTAGTCGTCGCAGTACAGAAAAAGATCTTTCGCCAGAACACTTGGAAGCCGGCGTATATAAGAAGCTCATGAGCACAATATGAACACATGGGTAAACTTCTTTTAATCCTATTGCTTGGATCATTTCACTCATCTCAAGAATGCTCGTAGGAGTTAGTTTTCTCCAAATTCAGAAGAAACCCACGGAAATGAAGACACTCATTAACAAATGCTCCCGCCAAGTCATCCCTGTAAAATTCCCAAAGTTATATCTGTCGGATTCAAGGTGGTGACTTTTGTAAAAAATGCAAACCGTGCATATAGGTTTTCATACACATCTTTGCGACGGTTTAATTCCGGCAATAATCTGTCAAGTACCACAAGATAAGTATTAATGAAGAAGTTCCTCCGTCCATCTAATTCTACCTCGCCTTCGCGAGTTTCGTCGACTCGAAGTTTCCTTTTCTTTTTTCTTTTCATTGTAACTTCATATGCGCGGTAGATGATTTCTTAATTGCTGCTTCTTCATAAAAGGCGAAGTTGTCTCTTGGATCTTTTACATAGAATGCCAATGATGCATACAGTTCTGCTACGACACCGCGATCAATGTTAACTGCTTGGAGCTGTTTACTAGTAGCATTGAACCTTTCCAGAATGTCACCCCACATTAAAGAAAGAATTTTAGTTTCAAGGCGTTGAAGTTGATTGAGGTAACCTGATGCTTCACTGCGTGTGATTCATCTTCTTCAATGGACGTGAGTGCCTCTATAACCTCTTCCCAGTCTTTAATGAGACTCCTACACGCTTCTTCACGGGCTGACCATCGAGTGTCTAATAAGCTCTTTAACATTACATTTTCAGATTTGGTAAAATGATTTTGTAGTATTTCCCAACGGTGAGTGGAGGCAGTGAAGAACACGTAAAGATTTTGAAGAAGTGCGAAAAAATCAATGGTTTCCTTACAGCAACTTGCTGTACACTGTCCAATCAAATTTAATGAGTGTGCAGAGCAGGGTACGTAAACTGCTACTGGGGACGGTTCTTTTATTCTGGCTTGCAAGCCAGAGTAAGTCCTTGACATGTTGGGAGCGTTATCATACGACTGTCCTCTGCGTTTGTAATGTCGAGTTCATGCATTTTTAATATGCTGGAAACTGAGTTGAAAAGCTGCTCTGATTTGTGGCCTACGCTGGGAAGAAATGCCAAAAATCGCCCTACGGGATGCCCATCTTCTTTTACATATCTCAGAATAACTGCAAGTTCATCGACATGTGATATGTCTGGGGTGGAGTCCACAATAATGGAATAGTACTTCGCACATTTCACTGCCTCAGTTATTTGTTTGGTAACTTTGTCAGCCATTAGTTTGATGAATTGCTCACATGTAAACGAAGACAAGTATGAGGTATGACCTTTTCCTGGATTTTTGCATCTTGCAAAAGGGCCTATGTTCCACCAGAAAAGGGTCAAATTCAGCAATAAGTTCCAAAGCCATTATAAAGTTTCCACTGTGGACAGAACCAAATTTCTCAATTGGCCCCCTAAAAGGTAAACCATGAGATGCCAGTGACCGGACCACTGCAACAACTCGTTGTAGAACATTCCTCCAGTACTTCCTCTCCTCATCAATTTGATAGAAAAGTTGTCTATCAATTCTTCCGAGAGTTGAACTTCTCATTTTCATAGCTAACAGACATGACTTATGTTCAGAGGAATTTTCATGGCTTGCTAATGCTTCACTGCCATGCTTCCAGTCATCAAATCCTTCCTTACCAATTTTAGTAGTTCCACCAAATAACTGACATGGAACGCAGAAAATTGAGCCTGTGCTCTCCAAATACATTAAATATGTTCTCTTCACCTTCTCTCCGTTGACAAGCTGTATTTCAAATAAGGTTTTACAAAAATATTTGAATCGTTCACCAAAACGTCTCTTTGATTAAGAAAAGTTCATGTTTTCTAGGTCCTGATTCATGCCATGCTCTAACACATAATGACGTGTAGCATCATTAACTTCCCATAATGCTGGGTCTTGTCCAATGGAAGTATTGCTGGAGGTAGTTGTGATGCTACCTACATCACAAGACTTAGTGTAGGGTTGGCAGGATTCTTGAACTTTTCTACCAGATAATCTAAAATTACTAGGACCATTAACATTTTGATCTCCTTGGAAACTCCTAATCTCAGTACATTCTAATTCTTTTAAAAGAACATTCGGATTTGTTTCAACATTTTTGCTCTTTATATTAGATTTCTTGAAGAAAGTATCAATTTTAACAGTTTTGTCAATGACATCTCGTTTTTTCAGCTTTCTCCAGAGGTCTCTTCTTATCCTCCGAGCCGCTTAGTCTTTTTCTCCCATCACTCATCTGAAAAAACAAATACATCTGAAATTAATTAAAAATATAAATAATATATTTTAAAATAGAAATATATTATTAAAATTAATAAAATATATTATGATTATATATTTAAAAAAAATAGCTCAGCCAGGCTGAGTAGGTCTCTAACAGCAAACTACATATAGGCAGTTAAGTTAACATCAAAAATTCAAAATTGTTTTAAAAACTGCCTTCTTCTTATCTTGTATAAATACCATTACTCTAATAAACTGAGATAAACACAATCTTGTCATTACATTTTAAATGTTGTCCAGTTTCAAAGTTCAAAGTTGCAAAATAGAAAAAATATAAATTCAATTTTATAGAGAAAACCTTAAACAAAATAATTGGCCAATTTTTGGCTTGATACTCTGTAAAGTGTAAACAATAAGTATGAAATAAAATAAAAATAATTAGCTTTAAAATAAAGATATTATTAAAATTAATAAAATATATTAAGGCCAAGGACCAACTCTGAAATCGACTTCGTTCAAACGTAATGAGATTTTTTTTTAAGTGATACTAACGTTTCTCCGTTTTTTTTAGCTAAAAAAATACCAGAAATTTTGGATTTTTTCCCTACCTAGAAAGTGCTTTCTTGTTACCGTTCTTGTTATGACTTTTCCTCCAAAATTTTACTGCCCTCAAAATTTTGCCGCCTCGAAAAATTTTACGCCCTAGGCCAGTGATGGCGAACCTATGACACGCGTGTCAAAGGTGACACGTTGCTGTTTTTTTGTTGACACGCCTAAACTGCCATTTCTATCGTCCAAAAGTTAAACAAAAACTATAAACAATGAAAATCGATCAAATATACAGTATATTTTTTGTAAATAAACATTCAATTCTCTATATTTGATGGCTATTTAATTACATATTACTGTGGTTGGATTTGAATTGAAATAAATTACCATTATAAATAGTATAAAATTAAGCATTAATTTTGGCTGGCAACTCTGAATTATATATTCATAATTCAGAATTGGCAACCCTGATTTCTTCTTTCTCTGTCTTTAGTCGAGCCATGGCGTCGTTTTACACGGGCATTTTGATTTAATGAGTCTAATTAAGTCATTATTAATCACTGTTGTGTAGTGTTATGTTTCATTATTAATTAATATTAAGTGTTTGCTGGTGTTAATTATTAGTATTAAGTGTTATTGATATTATTGTGTTGGAAAATGAAAATTTATCTCCATTAACATTATTAACTGTGGTATCGTTGAAACTAATTAGGCCTAACGTTAATTCATCGTTTTACTTGTTCTACCATCCATTTGTCACATTAAATATTTGTGTTAACGATTTTGAATTGCTATTGTTTTTAATATTTCAGCCTTATCATAATGGCGGAATCAGTAAACAAAAAAATAAAACTGTCAAAGAAAGGAAGCGGAAGGAGTTTCCAAGATTGGTGGACTGAAAAATATGGCGTTATTGATACGAACGACAAAGCTCTATGCATCCTGTGTAGTGAAACAGTTGTGAGCAGAACTTGGAATGTGAAAAGGCATTTCGACACTAACCACCAGTGGCTTCTACAAAAAAGTGAGCAAAAACGTAAAGAATACATATTGCGAATGTTAAAAGATAAACAGTCTCAATCAGACAATTTACTTAAATTTGTAAGTGAGCCTTCAAATTTAGTGTCTGCAAGCTTCAGTATTTCACATATTATTGTCCAGCATGGAAACTCACTTAGTGATGGAGATTTCGTTAAGGAAGCTTTTATGAAATGTGCACCATTTTTATTTGATGACTTTCAAAATAAAGCAGCTATTATTCAGCGTATTAATGAATTACCAATTAGTAGAAATACTGTTAAAGACAGAGTGATGAAGATGAACTCTGATATAGAAAATCAAGTGAAAAAAGACTTAAATGCATGTGATTTCTTTTCTATTTGTCTCGATGAGACCACCGATGCTACGTCATCGGCTCGATTAGCTATTATTGCTAGATATCCCAGTGGCAATGCAATATATGAGGAATTACTTGTTAGAAAATTTGCTTCTGAATACAACAGGAGCAGATATATGTGAGGTTGTTGTTAGAATGCTTCGTGATAAACAGATAGATATGTCAAAAATAGTGTCAGTTACGACAGATGGTGCCCCAAATATGGTTGGACGAAATGTTGGATTTGTGAAACATTTTACAGAAACTGTTGGTCATCCGCTTGTATGCTTTCACTGTATTATACATCAAGAGGTATTGTGTGCAAAGGTAGGTTTAAAAGAAGTTAATGATGTAATGGCAGTTGTGACAAAAATAGTCAATTTGATAGCTTCACGGGCTTTGCACAAACGAGAATTTATGTCACTGTTAAATGAAGTTGATTCAGTTTATAATGGATTACTTACGTATAATAATGTGCGGTGGTTAAGTCGCGGTAAGGTACTTGAACGTTTTGTGGAATGCTTAAATGAAATCAAGCTATTTTTAAAAATGAAAAATATAGAACAGTTTCCTTAATTAACTGATGTGGCTTGGTTCAGTAAACTTATGTTTTTCACTGATCTGTCATTACATCTGAATGAACTCAATATTAAATTACAAGGTTTTGGAAAAACTATTGATGTTATGTTTGGCTTGATCAAAGGCTTTGAAAGCAAGCTCAACATTTTTAAACGTGACTTGGAAAGTAGAAGTTATAAGTATTTTCATAGGTTGAAGAAAAATTTTGATGAAATGAAGTGCCAAGACAGAGACGACTTGGAACAAGCTCGAGAACAATTTGTTGACATTTTAAACTCTATAAATGAGCAGTTTTCAACAAGATTTGTGCAGTTCAGAGAGTTAGAAGGAACAATAAATTTTGTAAAATATCCTGATAAAGCTGTTTTTACAAATCTGAAGTTAGATTTGTTTGACTGGTTAGATTTAAATGACTTTGAAATGCAGTTAGCAGAGTTCCAATCCAGCTCTATTTGGAAGCAAAAGTTTATTGATCTTAGATCTGAGTTAAAAACACTCGAGCGAGACCGCTTGCAGGGATCTGTGAATAATAATTCTGACAATGAAATTCTGAAAGTGTGGAACTGGATCCCGGAAACTTTTGACACTCTTAAAAGACTTGCCAAAGCTAAACTGACAATTTTTTTCATCAACTTACTCCTGCGAAACTTTGTTCTCAACTTTGAATAACATCAAAACGGACAAGAGAGACAGATTGGTTGATGACGTCAATGCTGCTTGTGTAGCATTAAAATGTACGAATTACACACCTGCTATAAAAGAGCTTTCTTCAAGAGTACAGCAACAAAGAAGTCACTAAATAACAGGTAAAATTGTAGTTTTTATTTTAAAACATTTTATTGTCATTTATTTTTATTTTTCCTGTATTGTTCAAATGAGCTAGAATAGATAGTTTTATTATTATAATTGCGATGTTCCTTTGATAACAGTGATCGTTTATGTATGTGACACGCCACTTGAATATGATCACGAAAATTTTTAATGTTTGACACCCAGGTTTGAAAAGGTTCGCCATCAATGCCCTAGGCCATGGCCCATTTGACGCCCTGGGCCATGGCCCATTTGGCCCATATGCAGGGGCGCATTTACAGTGTGCGGGGCCTTGGGCAAACTATTTCTCGGGATGTATTATTTTAGTGTGTTAATGAATGACAATATTTTGTAATGCACATAACAGATATATTTTTTTAACACACACAAAACACACATGCGGAAACCATTCGGCTTATTAATGTGATATTAAAGACTATAACTTAACTATGTACACATACAGTGTATACAGCTACACTAATAGGCTACACAGTTGTAATGCACTTAATAAACATCTACACAGTTATTGTAATGCACTTAATACACAGCTACACAGTTGTAATGCACTTAATAAGCAGCTAAACTGCACAGCTTACTGTACTGTAGATAGAGTGTAGATTTGTAATGGATATTACATAGGACGCTTCCTGGCTTTTTGTTTGGAAAACTGCGTGATTGTGTCCTCGAAACTCACCGACTGCAACACCTCATGCTCTATACTCAACAGCGCCAGGGACGAAAGGCGCTCCTGGCCCATTGTGGAGCGAAGGTAATTTTTTATCAGTTTGAGTTTCGAGAATGGACGTTCACTAGAACAGTTCGTGACAAACATACACAGGTATATTCTCATTGCTATTTCCATGTTTGGGAATGTTCCTTTCAGTTCGTTTGTGTTCATATGCCGATAAAATCTGTTGCACATGTCTTCACGTTCCGTCTGGGATTCTGTTTCACTTTCGGTGAGTTTCATTAGGGCAGCGAACTGCACAACTTCTGTTACCAGCTCTTTCTCCAGATCAGCCGAATAGCATTCTACTAGATGTTCAGCTGACCGTCGAAGTCAGGGCCGTAGCCAGACCAAATCAGTAGGAGGGGCGGAGAAATTGACAGGGGGGACAATGAAAAAATTTAATGTCATTTTTTGTGAATATCGAAATATACTGCAGAAAATTACATTCAAAACTATAACAAGTAAAACACCGTAGGCTAAATAAAAAAATGATCAAACCGATACATATAGATAGGCATATTGGGTTATAGAATACAATATTTAGCCTAAATTTAGTGTAAATAAAAATCTTTGTAAGTTTTTTAATTTTAGAATAACTATGCGGCGAGTTTTTTTTAGCGAAATTCTTTAGGAATTCAAACATGTCTATTTGCTTCGTTCTCTTATTTTCAAAGGCAAGTAAAACAAGTTGGCTTTGGCGTTTTTGTAGCATGGAACGCCGTTGCGGTTGGTTTTCCCAGGGGGGCATATTATTTTCCAGGCGGGGCTTTGACCCCCCTGGCCCCCCCTTGGCTACGGGCCTGGTCGAAGACTGTCGATGTCCAGGACTAGAGGGAAATCCAAAAATCCAAATCTTTTCTGCAGGACAGAGTACACTTCTAAACGAGTGCTCAGAGTGGTACACAGTTTATCAATTATCGGTAG
Source organism: Bathynomus jamesi (assembly GCA_023014485.1). Taxonomy (NCBI): domain Eukaryota; kingdom Metazoa; phylum Arthropoda; class Malacostraca; order Isopoda; family Cirolanidae; genus Bathynomus; species Bathynomus jamesi. The sequence goes on from JAJOZX010006749.1 coordinate 89,676, forward strand.
AAATGCAGTGGTCCGAAATTAATCTCTTGGTGTCAGGTTCGTATGATGGCGCTTTCTCTTCTTTGTGCGTTGAGTCGATTCCTTGTATACTCGATGACCACTTTCCGATGCCCTGGTCCTCGAATTCGTCAAATCTTGATCTGAGATCTTCAACAAATTGCAGTAGTGATTTCAGCAAGAGGGTGGCTGAGTCTCTTTGTTTTCGCAGAGATGCATTCGTTTTTTGAAATCGTTCGAGAATAGTGTTCCATAAAACCAATAAAATGGCTGTTTCGAGTTGTTGAAGCTGTTTAGACAATCCCCTGGCTTCGATCCTGGCTTCCGCAGCTTGGCTGGTATCTGCTGCTAGCTCATCCAGTACCACGATATTCTCGGCGTAGCCTTCGGTTAAAAATTGGACGGCATCTGATCTGGCTGACCAGCGGGTATTGGAGAGACCTTTGTCGACCTTTAGTTTCTCACTACGGGAACTACTATCGAGAACCTCTACATGTCGACGCCATCGGTATGTCGAGGGGACGAGAAACGTGAAGACATTCTGAATGAGCATAAACAATTCAACGGCTGCTGTGCAACCGTCCACTGATGATTTACCCACAAGATTTAGTGAGTGGCACATTCATGGCACAAACTCAGCATACGGAGATTTTGACTTGATGTGGCTCTTTACGCCGTTGTATTTCCGTGCCATATTGCTTGCGTTATCATAAGACTGTCCTCTGCAGTCTTTAATTCGAATGCCATGCGTCTCCAGAAAGTTGAGGACCACGTCGGCGATTCCTTTCCCTGTATGTGTGTTCATAGGTATGAACTGTAGAAATCGCTCGACGGACCCAGACTCAACCACATATCGGACGGTGAAGCACAGTTGATCGGTGTGGGAAACATCAGGCGTAGAGTCGACGGATAGAGAGTAGTATTTTGACTGCTGGATTTCTCGGATAATCGTCTAAAGTACTTTATTGGCCATCAACAGTATGAGTTCCTCGCAAATGAAATGAGAGAGATACGAGGTGTGTCTGCTACCTTTGTTGGCATGCTCGCTTATATGCGCAGCTAGAAAACTGTCATACTTACTTAAAAGTTCCAAAATTCCGTAATAGTTGCCGTTATTTGGTGAACCGAAACGGGAGTCGTGTCCACGAATTGCTAGTCCTCGTGACGTGATATACTTGATAACGTCGACACAGCGCCGCAAAACTTCCTGCCAGTAGTTGCACTCCTTTTCAAACTGGTTCACCAGTTTCGAATCAACTCAGCCGGAGACAGACTCTCTAACCAACAAATATCTCATCGACTCCATATGTTGCTCACATTTTTCGTGTGCTTCGACCGATTGTCTACCATGCTTCCAGTCGTTGAACACGATTGTGAACTTGCTGTCCGCCCTCGACATTAATTTACAGACAAAACAGTAAACACAGCCTGTGGACTCAGAATAGCACAGCCATGACACCTCAATCCTCTCATTCGTCAGGCTATGTTTCTTAACAAATAATGTCTTCGTACATCGGCGTGTTGTACCACTTTCAGTAGTTGAAGAGTTACTGAAGTCGCTGTCATAATTTCGGCAATCTGATGTTCCCCGTTCTATCCAGAACTCTCTAAAGTCATTGGTCAGCACTTGTGGCCACAAACCAATGTCATTAATTGCATGTCCTGAAGCTGGTGGGTCTGCTGAACGCACTGATGTAGATGGGTCTTCTGAAGACGCAGCTGCTGATGTAGCGGAGGCAACTGGTGGGCCTGCTGAAGGGGTTGACGTGGACGAGTCTCCTGAAAATGCAGCTGCTGGGCTTGCTGAACGCACTGACGTAGACGCGTCTTCTGAAAACGCAGCTGCTGAAGTAGCGGAGGCAGCTGGTGGGCTTGCTGAAGGGGCTGACTTAGTTGCTGATGATTTAATCCAATTAGTCAGTTTCGGCACCGTCGCAAGAAACTCTTCTCTGCGCTTCTTATCCTTACGCTTTTCACTACCGGGTTTATATTTCCTCCTTCGATTCCGGTCACGGCTCGTTTCCATGTTGTACGTATTACAATGCCAACAATAAGAACATAAATCATGAATCTGCAACAGAAACAACAAGAAGTAAGTTAGTAACAACATTAGAAATGAGTAACACTAACAAGAACAACAAATTAAACACCATCAAAGCGGATATTAGAATGCCTGATGCCATGCCGCTGCCGGAAAAAGTAAAACTCGTCGCAGATGGCAAATACGTGACGTTTAATTTTTTCAATTGAAATTTGCGGGGCCCATCGGGCGCGGGGCCTTGGACATTTGCCCGGTGCGCCACCCTCTAAATGCGGCCCTGCCCATATGTAAATACGCGCCTGCTCTGAGATGACTATGAGCCACAGGTGGGCGGAGTGGCTCGACGGGAGGTGTAGAGAAGTGAGTCACACCATAAGCTGATGAATCGTGTACGGCGTTGTTCCAACGCGAAAGATTCATGTGAATACTCGCATCCCATTATACTGGGTAGGTGTTTTGAGAAATTTTCCGATACATGAAGCAATACCGGTTTTAATGTTTTATCACTCCCGAGAATGTGCACCAGACATTTTCGTTTATTTTCACGAACTAAACATTTTATTCACACTCCGGCTCACTATTTGAGAGAAACATATGCTCATATTTTTCCTTTTTGCTTAGCAGACAGTACTCGTCTCTAAATTCTATTAAAAACTCACGCAGGCCTTTAGCCACAACCTCACTACAAACCTCGTCATGATATATATTAATGTAGTGGTAAAAATACTTCAGATTCTCCATTATGACAAGATTTACATTCTCAGCCGCAGGGTACGATTACTCGGTATGATGCAACATGACACAATACCGCTTGTCACATCACTCATCAACAAGACTCACTAACCATAACCGTTGCTTCTCTTCTGCACGTGTTGTTTCTTCCACTTCACGGTATATGTAAGCTTTTATAAAGTTTAGTCCTACAACATAGTTCAATACGTCGCTTGTACCACGAAATCCTGCAATGCTCTCGCCAGAATAGTCTAGAGTATTTGTACCTCTTGTTCCTCAAGCTTCGCACGGTTCAATGTAGCATTAAAAGTATCAAAGGAGGGAAGGATAGGGAGTGTTTGAGTATCCACCACATCTTCACACTTTGCCGAATACCACTTCATAAACGTCGAACACGCAATATTAAAGGTAGCCATTACTATTTTTCTTCTTCGGGGGATTTCTTCAAATGCACGTCTGAGTTCCAGTGCTTGTAGCGGTCAACTGAGCACGCAGGGGTAGAGAGATGCCCAGGTAGTAGCAGGAGTCATGTGACCATTGATCAATCATACAGGGGGCGGAGCTTGGAGCTTTCTCCTGTACATACGCACGCACACACACACACACACACACAACGTAGAAAGTGAAACGCTAATTGAAACACGATTTATTTAATAAACATATCATCGAATTATTCAAGGTATATATTTTCAAATACGTGTAATAAATAAAATAAACATATCGTTAACAAGTAAATAGATATATATATATATATATATATATATTATATATAATATATATATATATATATATATATATATATACTGTATATATATATATATATATATATATATATATAACAATCAAGGATTACGGTGTCCAAAGGGTACGGTATCATAGGTACCAGGCACCCAGTAACGTTTCCTATAGGTGTTACGGCATACTTTCGTACCCCTAAGTTCCTTCACGCCCCCCCCCAGCTTCTGCGCCCGAAAATTGTGGGTCCCCACAGTCAGTTGGGGCGGCTGGTCGCCCTCATCTTCCAAGCACACGAGATCCTTCAACGATTCAAAGTTAACGACCCGCCGATTCGCCTGGTTGAGCGTGATACCCTTAGCCTTCACAATATATTTCATATCCTCCTCCACCCTCACCCGTACCCAATAAGTTTTTGGCCCTGTTGATACAAAGGAGTCAGCGTATGCGATGTCTCCATACTCATCCTTGATCTCGTCAGTCAACTCTCCGAGGAATTTACCAATAAACGGCATGTGTTCACGCTCCCTCGCTGTGAATATCATACTATCTGTATCGGCGTACAGATCCCTCCGCCCAAGAGAATGCAAGACCCCAAAGTTTGATGTGTGCGTATGCCGTTGTGAAGCTGGCAACAGGTATATTTGTAACACGCGATGTGTCTATAGCCAATTCGGTAATGTTGTGCTTTATTATGTATGTATTACCTACATTCACGATCTCTATGACCTCTTTATCGGGAGCGTTGGCATAATCCCACACCTCGTTATAACTTTGGGCTCGGTGAACGTTCCCCTTGTCTGTATGGTGATCCATTTAATTTTTATTGCAACAAACAACCTAACTCAAGTCCTCAAAAGAAACCACACAAATTAAACCCGGAAGCTGCGGAATACACTCCGAAAACGATGAGAGACTCAGTTGAATTTGAAACCTGAGTCGCAAGATATATTGAATAAAAATAAGCACTGTACAATGGATGCAAATACTCTACGGGCGAGAGAGCTCCCGTTAATTCTCAAGCCGAATTTGGTTTCATAAAAGATGAAGGGAGTTCTCTGAAGTCTAAAAGTGAAGATAAATTGGTTACTGCATTAAAAAATAAGGTATTGTAAACCGGCAGTTATCTGAACCAAGACTGCCATATAGGTGACTGGTACACAGTATCTGAAGACCGGACATTGTACAATAACACATTAGAGCTGTTTTGGACCCTAGTAATGAAATTATCATATATATATATACATATATATATATATTTCCGGATTAACATTTGGCTGGTAGGTAGGTTACACGTTGTAAACTGGCACTGCACCATTTTGGATCCCTACATAGCATACGAAAAATATTATAAGCAACAGAGAGCTTATTCATAGCAGTTTTTGTATAGTTCCACCACAGATGGGATGTATACAATGCAGTACAGTAAGTTCTAAAAAGATAAGTTTTAACTGATTCTGAACACATACCAAACTTCCTTATAGCATGTTACCCTGTACATACAGCTTTTTACGTTGCCTCTCAATATCTCACATATCTCTAATGGTACTCTCATCCCATGGGGAGAGGATGACAGAAGAATAAGGTCACCAGCCTACATTAAATGATTAATTTTTCCTTTCCAATGACAGCCAGTTTTTAGTTCATTGGTAAGGTCATCCATGTATATACAGAAAAGATAGAGTGATAATATACCTTCTTCCTTAACACCATTAGTTACCTTAAAACCTGGTGATACAGTGCTTTTCCATCTTACAAAGATGGTCAGCTCTGTATACCAGAATACAAGTATCCTAAGTATATAATTAGGAACCGGCAGTTATCTGAACCAAGACTGCCATATAGGTGACTGGTACACAGTATCTGAAGACCGGACATTGTACAATAACACATTAGAGCTGTTTTGGACCCTAGTAATGAAATTATCATATATATATATATATATATATATATTTCCGGATTAACATTTGGCTGGTAGGTAGGTTACACGTTGTAAACTGGCACTGCACCATTTTGGATCCCTACATAGCATACGAAAAATATTATAAGCAACAGAGAGCTTATTCATAGCAGTTTTTGTATAGTTCCACCACAGATGGGATGTATACAATGCAGTACAGTAAGTTCTAAAAAGATAAGTTTTAACTGATTCTGAACACATACCAAACTTCCTTATAGCATGTTACCCTGTACATACAGCTTTTTACGTTGCCTCTCAATATCTCACATATCTCTAATGGTACTCTCATCCCATGGGGAGAGGATGACAGAAGAATAAGGTCACCAGCCTACATTAAATGATTAATTTTTCCTTTCCAATGACAGCCAGTTTTTAGTTCATTGGTAAGGTCATCCATGTATATACAGAAAAGATAGAGTGATAATATACCTTCTTCCTTAACACCATTAGTTACCTTAAAACCTGGTGATACAGTGCTTTTCCATCTTACAAAGATGGTCAGCTCTGTATACCAGAATACAAGTATCCTAAGTATATAATTAGGAACCCCTCGACACAAGAGTTTCTTGAAAAGTTTGTGATAGTTAACTCTATCAATTGATTTTGATGCATCCAAAAAACTGGAATATACATTGCTACTTGACATCTTTTACTTTAGGACGGCTTCCTTTAGCATATAAATACACATGTCAGTACCATGTTTCACTCTAAAGCCAAACTGATTGTCATAAGTTTGCAAGTATGTACTTAACCTATTATAAATGACATATTCTAACACCTTAGAAAGTATACTGGCAAGTGCTATTGTCCTATAATTATTCTTATCGTAGATACTAGCACCCTTATTTTTAACAACTGGCAACAAGTTAAATCTAATTCAAAGATATTGCAAGAAAACTCTACTGATAACCTTCTTCCTATAAACCAGCCAGATTTAACGTCAACTGCTTCATGTACCGATTTATCTGATAGTTGTATAATCTCTCGTATATCCGTCAAATATGACTAATTCAGATGTTTCGGAACAGTGTAATGTACCTTCATCAGTTAAATCCAGTTCATTGTCAGCACAAGGAAAAAGCTGCCTCAAAAATTCTGAGAGTAATCATAACATTGTTTGCAATGATGAAAATGACTTTGGAAGTGATGACAGAAATAGCGTTGACAAAATTGAAGAGTTAAAAATCGTGAACCAAAAGTGGAATGATGAAATTGAAAAAGATTGGATTTTAAGTACGCCACCAAAAGTTAAATTATGTGATAATGTTCGAACTTATCTCGTTGTTGATTGCTGTAGAAGGGGCCCTTGGGAAGAGTGTCCTCGGGACAGATTAAGATTTCAGAGACGAATTGAAGAAACTGAATCTAGTTTAAACCCTGTATTAAATCCTGAACATCGACGGAAAGTATTTAATAGATTGCAATCTTTAGAATGATTTATTTTCATTTATTTTTGTGATATTTAAAATATTGCACGTTTTTTTCACTACCTATTGGACTCCATTGTATGAAGCTTATAAATGTATTGGAATTTATTATCGCTAAAGCAAACTACTTGAGTAATTCCATTTGTGTACATGTACCTTCTTTGAGACTAGTTAAAAATGTATTTTTTCGCAAAAAGTATGCTAGTTTTTAAAAATTTTAATCTCCGTTGTACAATTGTGGAAAAAGGTTCGTTAGAAACAAATAGCATTTAAAGCCAAAAGTTTACGAATTAGTAACTTTTGCACCTTTTGTTTTTAATAAAAATAGTGTACATTTTTCAAAATAAAACTAAAATGAAAAGTGATTTTGGCTTATTTTTATGTTATATATATATAAATATTTATTTATTTCTCGGCAAACTTTTTATTGCTGCAACTTTACCTTTTATTTGAAATTATGAAGGTTTCCAGTTTAAGTATATATAGCCCACCTAATAATAATAATATCAATAGCTTTTAATTCACTTAGATAACATGTTATGCAAGTTCCATAAATCGAATGCCATAGTTGCGGGTGACTTCAACATCAATTTGCAATCTGAAGCAATCTCTCATAAATTTTTAAACTTAATGAATTCTTTCTATCTTAATCACACGATTACCAAACCCCCTCGAATCTGCATTTATGGTAATCAAATAACAGAATCTACGATTGATAATATATTTGTAAATAGCAATGCCCTCGTCAATTCTGGAATTATAACCACAAACATCAGTGATCATTTTCCTAAATGATTACAGAATATTCTCAGAGATTAACAAAAGAAAATTTATTGAGGGCTGTAGAAAATATTCGATTTGACTGTGACGAACCTATGATAATAATTCAGGGTTGCCGTTTTTGGTACGAACGTACCAGAACTAGTACTTTCAACCCCTTTAAGTACGTTTGGTACGACTTTTAAAAAATCTGGTACTATTTGACGAAGTCAATTTCGCGATAAAAGTATTTAGGGGTTTGTCAAATGAGAAACGATTCAAATCGTTTGAAAACGTTTCGCATAGATTAGACTAGTGCCGACATTCAGTCAGTGACTCAGTACTTTTGAAATCTGCTTTGTGTGTATATCTACGTTCAAGTGAAATTTTCATGGTGGTGTGAAGAGTTATCTTTAAATTAGAAGCTTTAGAAATTGTGTTTTTCTAGTTAACCCTTTTACAATGAGTGGCAAAAGAAATGTAGAAGATAAATCTGATGATTCGAATAATAATAATGATGGAAAAGGGACGCCACCTAAAAAAGCACGTTATTCTTGCTTTGACCATAAATTCCAAGTTAAGTGGTTACGCGAAGAAAGATTTAAATCCTGGGTATGTAGAAGTAAGAACAATAATGATAAAGCATTTTGCCCTGCGTGCAACTGCGAATTGGCAGGTAGTGTTACATTACTCGAAAGGCATAACAAAACTGAAAAATACTTGAAAAATATGAATTTGAAAAGGCAGTGTAAGAAGGTGACGAATTAATTATTTGGAACCTTCTGCGTCTCCCTTATTTGAGAAACCAGTTGCGTCCTCAGAATTGAAACTCTGCGCCTTTATTGCAGAGCATAATCTGCCAATTGCAATAATGGACAATTTACCTGGACTTGTTGTAAATGCACGTCCAGATTCAAAAACTGCAAAAGCAAGTAAATGTGCTAGGACAAAGTCAACAGGTATTTTTCGGAATGTTATGGGTGATAAGTTACTTACTTTACAAATCTTGCGTCACAGTTAAAGACCACTAAATTCTCTTTGCTCATCGACGAATCAACTGACATCTCAACTCTTAAACAACTTGTCCTCTTAGCTCGGTTCTACGATATACATGTTCAGAAAACGTGATAAATTTTTTACTTTATTAGAAATAAAAGCTAGGGCAGCACAAGGCATTTACAGCTCAGTAGTAAGTGTAATTTAAATGTACCTTAAAGCGCTTCTGCCTCAAGGGTGCGCTGCTCCCACGAAGTCCACTCAGCGCCTCCTGAGGCGGGGCCACGACGGGGTCGCCACCCTTCTTTTCTCTTGCTCCTGCCATACGATTTGGTCCCCTATTGAATTTGTGGCGGCTGGTCTGGCAGAGGAATATCCTGACACTGTGGGTTGGTTGGGTATGTTGGCTAAAAACATGTCCAAGTGTTTTTTAAAAGTATCTACTGGGACTGCACTTATATCTCTAAGGTACTGAGGCAAGGAGTTAAACAGGCGAGAACCCTGCCTAGAGATACTATTATATTGAAGGGTTTGAATCCTTCTCAGACTGTTTGGTGGGAGGTGATATTTTTTACACATTCTGCCAGTTCTTGTTAAGGTGGGCACAATTGGTTCAGTATTGGGGGCAACTAAAAGCCCTTCTAGAATTTTCCACGTGTAGATTAGGATGTATCTCTCAAACCTTCTCTCTATGGAATAAAGGTTGAGGCCTCTAAGCCTATCCCAGTAGTTTAATTTGTTTTTACTCACCTGTTGCCCATCAGGTTGTTTAATATACGAGGTAAAGGTTCTTTGTAGGCCCTCAATTTTTTGCAATTCATTCTGTTTGTGGGGAAACCATAATTGAGAGCAGTAGTCAATGCGTGGAAGGACAAGTGATTTCCACAGGGTAAGCATGGTCATACTGTCCCTAGTTCTGAATGTCCTCAGTATATATCCTATTAGTTGTTTGCATGATGAGGTTACTTTGTCAATGTGCCTGTTGAATGTTGCATCTTCAGATAATATAATCCCTAGATCCCTGACATGATCAGTTTGTGCAATATCTTTTCCTGTGGGTCCAGTGTAGTTGAATTGTTCTTTCAGGTATTTATTTGGTCCATACTTAATTAGTTCAAATTTGTCTTCATTGAAGGCCATATTGTTTGCATCTGCCCATGCATATATAGTTTGTAGATCTTTTTGTAGCTCTACACAGTCTTCTTTTTCTGTAATTGGTCTTAGTATTAGAAAATTTGTATTTACAATAACAATTCCAGTTGAAAATTTATGAATGGCCCAGACAAAAATTTTAAAAAAATCAAATTTAAAATATTCAAAATTTTCAAATAGTTGAAATTCAATTTTTATTCCAATCATAAAAAAATCTCATGTGCGAAAATTCCCAGTAGGGGGGTATGCATACCCCACATACCCCCCCTGGATCCGCCACTGACCAGAACCCTCCTGAGGGGAGACATGACGTTCCCGAACAGACTTAACTTATAGGGGAGGAGTGAGGTGACATATATATAGTGTGTGTATATATACACACACAGTGCGTTCGAAAAGTCTCTCCGCAGTGCTATGTTAAACGCATAGGAAATTGAAAAACTACAATGTTTTCATTCAACCATGATTTACTGATTTTATTACATAACCTTTTGATTTTACAGCATGTGTTGAAAGTGTTTTCCACCATTTTGCAAGCACAGAGCAATTCGTCTGCACTTGTTGTCAAACACTTTTTTTAAAGTGTTGGTTGATATTGAAGCAATGCAAGTGGATATTGCGGTTTTTAAGTTCTGAATTGTTTTCGGGCGGTCTTTATAAACACCTTTTGCTGCTCCCCACAAGAAATAGTCGGGCGGCGTAAGGTCTGGGGATTGTGAAGGCCAAAGCCCCCTTGAAATTATGCGATCCCCAAACATATCATGCAGTAGCTCCATCGAAAGGTGAGCAGTGTGTGCCGTGGCACCATATTGCTGGAAGTATGCATTCAGTATTTCCATTTCGTTTAGCTGTCTAATAAATGGATACAGAATTTCTGAACAGTATCGTTCAGCATTTATCGTGTTCTCAAAGAAAATGGGACCGACAATTCGCTTTCTTGATATTGCAACCCAAACGCCGATTTTCTGGTCGTGCAATGGTGTTTCATGAATAGTGTTTCATGAATTTTTTACCAAGTTATCGACACATACTATTGCCACGATCCCAACTCTGTCACAGTACTGACACGATCGAGTTTAAACCGGCTTAGCGCGCATATACTGGCTATAGCACGTTGACTACGGAGAGACTTTTCGAACGCACTGCATATTCAAAAAGTTACCGAAAGAAAGAGTTTACTAAATGCTGAAAAGGTAAAACCGAAAAAATAAACATCAACAAGTGGCCTGTTTGGTTCATGAGCTGACAAAAGCAGCATGCATTTTCCTGTCATATTAAATCGGTGACTCGTGATTCGATTTTGTGCCTAAGTTAAGATGATGAGGTGGTGATTAAAGTTACACTGTTTACGAAAATTTCACAATATCAAAACCTAAATTTATTTTGAAAATCATACTTTATCATTCTAGATTTGTTCATTAATAAAATTGAAGTTATGATATTTCTTGACAAAGTTTTGTGTTGACTGAGATATCAGTTAATCTCCCGACTCTCAAAGACTGTTTCGACGAGCGCCATTCATCGGGGTTGCTGTTCAGCGAACCGTTGAACTGCAGCATGGGTGGCCAACCTTTTTTTTAGGTGTACCAATTAATGTGGAATTTTTTTTTGCCGAACCACTCTCCTACTACTCCCCCCCCCCCCCTCCCGTACATCCGTTTAAAACTTTGAATTAATTAAACTGATTTTTCAGTAGATTATCCTTTTACGCTCGTTCATCACGCGGGCCATTCCAAACACCGTGGCGGGCCACTTTGTGGCCACGGGCCTTGGGTTGGCCACCCCTGAACTACAGCTTCGTAATCCATGTGCTTGTCGTAATGAATGCTCATCAACGCCAAGCCCGACAATCTCTCCGTGGACATAGTAGTCCTAAGGTACCCCTTCACAAGTTTGAAGGTACTGTTGGCACGTTCATTGCCAGCAGAAATGACAAGTATGGTGCAAGCAATTCGCAACAAGCAGTTGATGTTTGGGAATATATCGGCATCGCAAGCCTGGAAAGAAAAAGTGATAAAGTTACAATTAAGCTCCAAATTTCACACTAAATATTAAATAATCGGAGCATACGAAGAAGTGTCACCCCAAGATGGGCATACAAAGAATTATAATCTACCTTTAATGCAGGTTGAAGCGAATCTGGTTTGGCGTTCTCTGACTGCCACTTTCTCTTCCATCGCATATATTCGATGTCAAGAGTCCCGGGGCTGCGAAGGTCTGACTCGTACATCACAGAAATCTCAGTAATGTCTGTTGCTGGCTCAACGGTGACTCTGGGAACAAGACCAAGTAACTGAACAGCCATCTTCTGAGTGGGACCGAATCTATAACAAAAAGAGTTCATTAATTAGGTGAAGAATGCAGGGGGCGGATCCAGACCGATTGGCGTTGCCACCGTGTTACGGAAAACTGTCAGATTTTTAGAATTTAGAAGTTCGTGTTCTACAAACGCACCTTGTAGACATCGCCTGCATAATATGGTCCAGAAAAGAAAGAAATAGAGCACGACGATAATATTCCTCAGGTGTGTCATGACTCATGAGGAGTATTTGGTCTGTGCTGTTGTCCGGCAGTTGTCCTTGGTACACTAGGTTCAGTACCCACATCAGAACTGATCTGCGCAGCTTGCTAATACCATCCCCCTGAACACATCGTCAGCTTTATCTCTCACTTCCTTCAGCTCTTTCTGTGTGTCCGAGATCATGTTGTAAGCCTTCACGATGTCGTTTGATTTCTTCTGAAGCTTGATGCTTAACGGCTTGATGATTGCTAAAGTTTTCATGGCAACAATCAAGAAAATAAGAAATTGAAACGAACAACACGTGTGATAGAAATTGTATGCTTTTTGGAGTGTCTCTCCATCCCAGTTCCAATGTGTTTCAGAACTATACTGCTGGTACTGTGGTTCATTTGTAATAACTTCTAATGTTTTAATAATTGGTGGCAGCAAGAGCACAAATGTTTCATATGCTTCATGGCGTTCTGCCCAACGAGTGTGGCAAAGGTCTCGGATCTTTGATTTTTGAGATTCTGGCTGATCGAAGCTTATTACTTTCTCCAGACACCTCTGTCGCTTTGGAAAATAATTGAAAAAGTTAGAAATCTCAGTTATGGTTCCTGCCATATTGCGTACAGATGGTAGGCTACAAACTTTTACGATGATGAGACTGAGGACATGAGAATTGCAGTGCACAAATATTGCCTTGGGGTTTTGCTGAACTATTATGCGTTGCACCCATCCGGCCTGGCCGGACATGTTTGAAGCGCCATCATACCCTTGTCCCCTGCAGTCTGCTATGTGACTATGTCTAAACTCCACTGCTCCAGTTTTCCTAGGATCAATTGAGAGATGACTTGCTTATGCGTTCAGTGGTTTTAAAATCTAGAAATTCTTCGCGAATAATACAATTCTTGTCAACAAACCTCAAAACAAACGATAATTGTTCAAGATTTGCATTGTCTGTCACTTCATCGCAAAGAACTGAAAAACACTTTGCTTTTTTTATCTCCTTGATGATCGAATCCCTAATTTGATCCCAAATTAGACCAATAATTTGGTTTTGAATTGATTTGCTGGAGTATCTTGCATTGGCGCGGCATGTTGCTAAATGGTTTTTTAAGATTTCATCACCAGCATCGACATAAAATTCCAGCAAGGCAAGAAAATTGCCCCTGTTCCCTGTTTGCGTCTTGGGCGGCTATGCCGGCTATGCTGTCATCTATGTGACCTCTTAAAGCAATGTACTGTTTGCCACAAAGATGGACAATTTTTGTCAACTTTTGATAACTTCTCTGTTTTTGTGCATTGTGTAGGTACGTTGACTTTCAATTTGCACCTGGATACTTTTTTCAGGATTTCGACTTGTGGCAAGGAAATTGTCATAAGCGACCATAGCATCTACATGGTAAAGGGCGTTCTCGTGTTGACCGCACACCAGTGGCGTACTAAGGGGGGTGCTATGGGGGCGGTCCGCCCCGGGTGACAGCCAGGAGGGGGGGTGCCATCGGGAGAGTTGAAATACCAGTACAAGTTTTCAAACCAAATGAAAAATTCGCCAAAGTAAAAAAAATTTTTAAATGTTCATAGTATTACAACAGCTTAATGTTAATTTCCACTATTAAATAAATTTTTATTTTTATTGGCAATGCAAAATTTACAAACGAAAAATTAAATATTTGATAAAAATTACATCGAAAGGCGAACGTTTGTTGACGTTTTAGTCATCAGTTTGTTGAGCATAGCCAGCTGGCTGCAACTGACATTCCAAGTCTTGTTCACTTGACACTGTGACTCCACATACATGAGGTATGTTTCATTAAATAATTATGATAAAGCATAAAGTGCTGGTGCTTATAACAATATCATGGTACTTATACCAGTGTCCAGTAATTTTTGACAATGTGGTATCATAGTGATGTTTCAGTGTTTATAAATGATAATTAATGATAATTAATAATGATAATAATAATGATAATTAATTGTCTCTGCTTGTCTGGGTTGATAATCTGATAACTCAATGGGTATCTGGTTGGAAAAAGTTTGAGAACCACTTGTTTGAAGCTTTTCTGTTGTAATAAATTTTTTTTACTTCTTTATTTACTGGATATACTGTTAATTTTCATTTTGTCAGTGGTCTAGTTATTTGTGAGTAATGCTCATAATTTTCTGCTTTTTTAGGAGTCGTGTTTGCACTTAAACCCCCTCTCCCCCCCAAAAATAAATAATAATAATAGTAATAATAATAATATTAATAATCACAGACAGTTTGTTCAGTTAATGTATTTCAAGTCATAATAGTTCATGTTTGTTATGCATGTTCATGCTTTATACCGTTTGATTTTAAAATTTTGCAGAAAACATCCACTATGAAGCGAAATCGACCCAGTGGAGTCCAACAAAGAAAAATGAAGAAGGCAAGAGAAGAGGTGGCTCAGGCAATGTCCGGATCAATTTTGAAGTATGTGACCCCTTCAACATCAAGTGCAATAGGAGAAAGTCCTGAAGATATTCAGCCTGGTGAATCTGAAGGGCAAATACAAGAAGCATCTTCACAAGAGGATTCAAATGAGAGAGAGCAAGGACTGGAGGATGGCAATTCATCTTCTAAAAGCAGTGAAACTGATGAAGAGGAAGGAGACGCCAGCAGAAGTCCACACCAACAGGAGGAAGACTCTGATGAAGAAGAGGAGACGGATAGATTTTCAATTTATTCTGATGTCGCTGCTTGGCCAATCCCGGTTCCAAATGACTTGAGAGTTGATCTTATTAAGAGGGGAAGTGAACCCTTCCAAAATAGGGATGGACCTTTCAGTGCAGTTCAGAGACAAGAAGAGAAATCCAAAGGGAAGAGTCGACAGCTGACCACTGCATGGTTCTATAAGGCTCTGCCAAATGGCGAGAAAGTTTTGAGAACATGGATGGTTTACTCTCCATCAAAAGAAAGTTTGTTTTGTTTTTGCTGCAGACTGTTTGCTCTTGATGACAAAGGAATTGGAACATCCAGCTTTGTCACTGGGTTTCAAGCATGGTGGAAGCTAAACCCAAAGGTGTCTGACCATGAGGCTTCTGAGCAGCATCTCTCATGCCTGGAGAAATGGAAGACCTTGGGAGCAGGGTTGAAGCTTCAAAAAACCATTGATCAAGTTCATCAAGCTCAAGCAACAATGGGTAAGGAGAGAAAGAAATGGAGGGATATTTTACATCGCCTCTTGGACGTAACCTTGTTTCTGGCTTACCAGAATCTTCCTTTTCGTGGTCACGAAGAGGACGTGTCATCAGCAAACAAAGGAGACGTCACGGAATTGGTAGAGTTGCTGTCAAATTATGATCCAGTTTTGAAAGAACATTTTGTAAGGATTAAGCATTCTATTCCATCTGGGAGGAGAGTGGCTTCGTATTTATCTCCAAAGATTCAGAATGAGTTCATTTGCCTTTTGGGGAATTACGTCAAAGAGAAAATAGTGGCTGATATCAAGAAAGCAAAGTATTTTGGGATTCTTTTTGACAGCACTCCTGATGTGTCCCACACTGATCAGATGTGTGAAGTGATCAGATACGTCCATATTGAATGTGACAAAGTTGAAGTAAAGGAATCATTCTTGGGCTTCTTCCCTATTGCCGAAAAGACTGCTGCTGAGCTCACAGGGGATATCCTGAGACATCTGGAGAGAGATGGACTGGAGTGGACATAAACCTGTGCCTAGTCAAGGATATGACAACGCTGCAACTATGGCTGGGATTCATGGTGATGTTCAGTCAAAGATCAGAGAAATTAATCCCAAGGCTTTGTTTGTGCCTTGTGCAAATCATTCTCTGAACCTTTGCGGAGTGCGCTCATTTGGAAGCGTTTCTTCATGTGTGACTTTTTTTAAACCTTGGAGAGAGTCTATTCCTTCTTTTCAGTCTCAACCAGTGGTGTAGTACTAAATAAAGAAGTGAGGGAACGCATTTTGAAAGTGTTACTCAGATGCGGGGGGAACAATGGCGAGCGCGGCGAGCCCATACAGCTGGGGGTCCGGGGGCACTGTAAGCCCCCGGGAAATCTTTTGAAATCTGACCAATTTCAGGGATATTTTGAGGTCATATGCACTGGATATTAGGATATATTCCAAGGTTGAAGATGCAGTATTTCCAGTGTCATTAGATATATGACATCCAGTACGATCAATAAAAATAGCTAACAAATGGAATGATTAACTAAAAAAAAGTTAACAACTGGTACGCCGTGGTGACTGTTTCACCAGATCTTTATAGGCTAGCATTGCCTCAGTAGAAGCTAAAAGAAATGAAGCAGTTAATGATTCTTTCTCATATTTCTTCTAGGGGTGGGAATTAAAATTTCATGACGTTAGAGATTTGTAAGTTCGGATTTATTTGAAATAGTGAGGGAACGCCGTTCCGTCTACCAAAAAAAGTAAGGGAACGCCGTTCCCACGCGTTCCCACAGCACTACACCACTGGTCTCAACTCATCGATGAGAAGTGCTGATGGGGACTGTAGGCATGACAGTCAAAAGACTTTCCCAGACAAGATGGAACGCTCATTATGACGCTGTGAAACCAGTGAAGGCAAATTTTGAAAAGCCGACTCAACCCTTGAAGTACTGTGCGATCCTAAAGAAAATGTAGACACAACAGGATCAGCTCAGATTTTGCTGTCTGCTGTATGTGATTTCTCTTTTCTGAGTTACCTTTCTTTCTGGTGTGAAGTCCTGGAAGAAATTAATCTCACACAAAAGTATTTGCAAACAGTTGGAATCAGCCTTGAAAAGTGCATTGTGAAGCTCCAAGCTCTAAACCTGTTTCTTGAGGATCAGCGCAATGAAATTGTGGAGAGGACCATTCATTATGCAACTACAAAGTGTGAGGAAATGGACATTTCTATGGAGAGAAGAGGGAGAGTAAAGCTCCGAAAAAGGATGCCAGGAGAGATGGCAAAGGATGCTGGTCTCACATTGCCAGAGGAAGTAAAAAGGGCTATGTTTGAATGTCTTGATCGCTTTCATCAAGAATTGGAGATTCGTTCTAAGGCAATGGATCAAATTCTGTCAATCTTCGCTGTTATTCAGCCAAACACTTTGGTTGTTGCAACAAAAGAAGAACTTCGGAAGTATATTCCAAATTTGACTGGGATTTTCGATGAATTCTCTGATGAAGATAGTGTGAAAATTGAACGACTTCGGAGGCATTTGGAAGCTGCCAAAACCAGCGTTGAAGAGGCAAAGAAATGGACAGCATTGCAGTTTCTGGAGTTTATTGTGAAATGGGATTTTTGTGAATCTTTGCCAAGCTTGTCACTGTGTTTGAGATTCTTTTTGACTGTCTGTGTGTCTATTGCTTCATGTGAAAAAAGTTTTTCCAAAATGAAATTGATAAAAAATTTCTTTCGCTCGACCATGATTGACAAATCTGACTTTACTTTCAATTGAACATGAATATGCAAAGAAGGTGAATTTTGATGAGGTCATTGATCAATTTGTAGAAATTAAGGCTCGAAAGTAGAGACTGTGAATCCTCTCTATTTACCTTTGAAGAATAGGCTGAGCGTTGAGACTGGATTTCCTGTGTTTTTTGTATAAAATAAAATGCAGTATTACCTGTTCACTGAGTTTTTAATGTCCTTCATTTTTCTTATTTCCAATTTGCTTATGACAGTACTGTACTGTTTAAAAATCTACTTACAAACATAATATATTTTTCTGTGTGTTTAAATTTTAAAATTATTTATGGGAGGGTGCCAAAGGAAGGATCTGCCCCGGGTGTCAAAGGAAGGATCTGCCCCGGGTGCCAAATACTTTAGGTACGCCCCTACCGCACACCGTGCTTACTTTTGTCCACCGTGTAAATGGACTGTTCACGAGAGTACCAAGGTTTTCTCGTGTAGCAAATAGAGTGCATGGGAGACAGAAACCACCATCACATTCCTTGCTGTACACCAGCCAAGGATAGCGTTGCTGCCAAGAGCTTTGAAAAGACCGATTACAACTATTCATAAACACTATGGGGAAAGAATAATCCTTTCCTGGTTGAAAATGGTTAGTTATGACATTGAGCTTTTCAGCTTGTTGCGGAGATCTAATAGGAATTTTCTGACGCAACAGGGCACCAACGTTAATATCATGTACCGATGCATGGCAAGCAGGGTTACCTGCAATAAAAACAAAATGCGGAGCTATTATAATTATATTAAGAAAATTAAATAAGATTTAGCTTACTCTAGTTTTTAGTCTTAACCGTAAAATATATCAAACCAAGAAAAATGGTTTTCTGTGAGTCAGCTTGTCGTACAACACGTGTTCCTACCGGTATCACTGGCGCCGCTGCGAATCCTCTTTGCAGTCGGGGTAGATTGTCCTTCTTCATCACTGTCAAAACGAGAGACAATGAATTTAATATGAGCAATCGATCAGTAACTGTAAGTAGTTTTTAAAGTCATTGTTTTAGTTTACAATACAGTTACTAACCTTGCCACTGACGTGGGATGGACCAAACTTGATGGACCAAAAAATCGGTCAATTCTTGGTTGCTGTTTAACTCTTCTTGATATTGTAAACCGAAAATTCTATTGAATAAATACTTTGAATGTATATTGCTTTTTAGACTTTTGAGTATTAAAGTAAGACACAGGGTCGACTAACGATCTGAAACAAATGAAACAAAAGGGTATGTTACATGCTTTTAGTGTTCTTTGTAAAATAACTTGTATGTTCAGTCAGTTAGCTTTGGGAGCGGGGCTTTCTGGTTTAGAGTGGTTCTGGTTTAGGGGGATTCGATCGAACCCCCCGAACCCGCCCTGGATCCGCCACAGGCTAGCGCTGATGGGCACCGAAAGAACAAAACATAAGCCCCGAAGAAAACCTGAAGCAAAGTACCTGTGTTATTTATGCCTAACTTCTAACCTAAACCTAACGGGGTCTAACACCTCACGCTATTACAGAGAACGAAAGTTTTTTGTGGGTGTTTATGAGGCAAATGGTCAAAAGATGCAGTACTCTGGGGTGTACAGCATCAGGGCAGGAGACTTGCTTATTTTTTATTTATCTAGTTTCTTGATGATCATCTCTTCAGCTATTAGAAAATTATTTTTTATTTTTTATTAAAAAATTGCACTTTTGGAGTAACCAATCATCAATAAAATGTTGTTCTATTTGTAACTTTTATTTTGTAATAATAATAATGCAGATCATACCGTATACATACATACATAATTTGCGTTAATCTGACCAAAGATTGAATAGGCCTAGCGTATTTAAATACTGTAATTATGTATCCTACGCCTCACTGGTTCTTAAAAAAGAACTCTGTTCGCAGCTTGCATAATATTTTAATAATTAGGCCTACAGGGTGTCCATAAAGTCACGCATCATAGGAACATAAGCAATGTTCAGGCAAATATGTTGATGAACATTCAAAGAAACCTGCTTTTTCGTTTACAAACATGTTTTGAGATTGGTGGGAATCATTTCGAACAAATAAATAAAACAAAATATATAAATAAACAAAATAAATGTATTTTCCCATGATGCGTGACTTTATGGACACCCTGTATTTACAAGCCACTAGGCTATGCATTAGTATGTAACCATGTCTTGTTGTGATCATGTAAATTAAGATAATCTAACATAATGTATTTGGAAATGTATTTAAATACATTTTCACAGTAATTGTTACTTTTTATTTTATTGGGTTCAGAATCACAGCTGAGCCCTGAACGGCCAAGCTCTGAAGGGCCACTTCGACCTACGGCCCAAGTTAAGCTAGACTAAAACTTACGAACTTGGAGGTCCTATTAGGTCCTACCTCATTTTTGCTGACTCGATGTGGGCCTACCTTACGCCTCAGTTGCATAAAATTAAGATAAAAAAAACAAAAGGGGCACTATTTATGGTCTTCTTTCTAAACCTTGCAACAACAACACAACCTGCACCATTGCACGATGCAACAATCTTGTATCTAAACAACCAAACTGAATTGCAAAAGAGCTCTCTATAAGACCACGCCCTGTAAGTGCCGCATTCAACAAACGAGTAGAAAGTCCGCGCCAGTGCCCAAAAAAAATTATGCCACAAGAGTGTCCAAACAATGATGCCACAAGAGACAAAAATTGCTAGCTCTAAATTAAGTGAATTTTTCACTAACCTTACAATTATGAGATAGATATATACACACTTTAACTTAATATATACAAGCGATGCTGCATCAATCAGTTTAGTCATCATATCGCCTTGGGACAACAATGGCTCTTCCTCTTCTAGATTTTCTAACAGTAATGTATTTAGTATTCCTTTTAGGTGTAATGTATCTTGCATTTAATTACAATCCTCGCCAGTATTCAGTATTTAGTATTTAAATACATTCAAAAGTATTTACCACTTTCTCTGATTGCACACAATATTCGAGCTGAGGTCTAACTAGTGCTATAGTGCATTGTAAGAGAAATTACAATCTTCTTGTTTTTAAATTGGAACTGTCATTTAATATAACCTAATATTTTTAAGGCCCTCTTTTCAACTTCTACACAGTGCTTTGACAGTTTGAGATCATTACTGATATAAACTCCTTAGTCTTTCTCAAGATTAGTCTCAGTTAATATAGTATACAATTGGCAATTGCTATGGCACTGTTGTGAAAAGGGTGTGTGAGAAAATGGGGAGAAAGAGAACAAATACTTCTGAAAACGATTCAAAATTTCTAAAAACTTGTAAGAAAGACCCAGGGAATACATCATATGACATTCAAAGAGAGTTGGAAAGCTGTGGGATGAAAATTTTTGTAAGAACAGTGAGAAGGTTTAAGGAATGTGGCATGGACTGCATTCAAGCATCTAAAAAGCCGTTGTGAACAGCAAAGATGCGTGCAAAAAAATTGCAATGGGCACAAAATTACAGATTTCACTGCAGACGACTGGAAACAGGTAAGGTGTCGGGAATGCCCACTTCTTCTTTAGAAGGCATGCAAAGTTTGTGGTTCATTTACAGGAATGATTGAGAATATTCAAACATTTCAGTCATCTTAAAAGAATATCATTAACACGCCCGAATTCTTTGCTGTTAAAGATATACGACACCCCTTTTACAAATTAAAAAATATATATATGAATAGCTTTGCGTGTTCACAGGCGTGAGGTTCAATATCTAGGGGTGTTGTTTTTGTGTTTTCTTGAGGCATGTTGGAATTTTAATTCATTTCTCTCAGGTAATTTTTAGCGGTCTCATTTTCCGGTTTCTGGTCTTCAAACACCTTTTGTAAGGAAAATGAAGGGTGGCAAGAGATCAGCTGTTCACCTGTCTTGTACCCAGAGATGGGCACGATCTTGATCTTCAAGATCAGATCGTGATCTTGAAGATCAAGATCGTGATCTGATCTTGATCTTGAAGATCACTTTTATTATGGTGATCTTGATCTTGATCTAAGATCACTTTATTTCTTGTGATCTTGATCTTGAAGATCACTTTATACTTCAAGATCACTTTTAATTTCAGATTCTTAAATATGCCGCTATGCGAATGTCATTTGTTTTTCGTCCAAGCGACATCTGGTGGCAACTTTGTTCAACACCGACTGTTTATGTTTTCTGTTAGTTGGGTGACTTGCGTCATGCGTGGGCTCATGGAAGGTGTAGTTGCTGTGGAATTTAGGCTCGTAAAAAGTGTAATTTACTGTGCAATTATGTTAAAAGTGTTCTATTAATATATTATTATATATAGGCATAAAAAATAGCCTATAGGTCCGTATTCATAATAAATTAATTCTAAACATATTTTATTTACAGATTGAATTTTTTAATAATGAGTGCAATTTTACAACTTCAACAGGCTCCCAAGGGAACCAAATATTCTAGGTTGTCACCAGAACAGTATTCAATATATTTAGATAACAATGTTGGTAATAAGGATCAATCTGTGCTATTGAACGGAAAATATTTTCAAATTGTCGAAAAACTGGAAACAGTATCAAAGTTATTTGTAGGCAGTGTACAAAGAAAACTACAATTCTGTCTGCTGGCCTCGACTCAACAAGCAATCTTCTGAGGCACCTCAGGGTTAGTACTACTTAGTAACTAAGTAGTAAGTAGCAACATTAACATAATGGTTCAAGTCATATTTTAAGTGACTGGTGCCATACAAGACTAATGCTACATTTACATAGACGTCCATTTGAATATATTGTGCACTTCAGATATTAATAGATTATGGACTAGTAACTACATTAAAAACTGCCGATATCCAACTATAATAAAACGCCAGGTGTATCTGTCTTTCTCTCTGTCTGATCCATGTCTGTAATTTCTCCTATTTAGTTACTGAAGGACGAAATTCGGCTTTCAATTTAACATAGGATAAAAATGCACTGATCATGGTGAAAATAATTTTAGTTAAAGATAACAAAATTTTAGAATCTTGTTAAGTATTAATTTCAACTAGAAGTTTGATACTCTGATAAATATTATACAGGGTGTTCAAGAAGTCTCTCCGCATGATAATAATTTATTTTCTTGTGCAGAAACTACATTCGGATCTTTTGGGTGAATATGAATCGGAGAAGAAATCTCGCAAGCGTCCAGCTAAAGAAGAAGATGCCAGCGGCAACAATGCTGGCCCTGCCAAAATTGCCAAGCAGTCAACACTAAGCATGTTCCACATTTCCAAGCAAAAACCAGGACCACCAATATGCAAGGATATCCTTGAAAAGAAGATTCTCTCGCTTGTGGCTAATGGGCTCCTACCATTGAGCCTAGTTGAACTACATGAATTTAAGGATCTTCTTTCATGTTAGTATAACTCAAATATTTTGCTATTTTTTCCATAGCTAATATCTGATTAAAATAATTAATCATATTATTTGTATGAACATTAGACTATCGCTAGCCTAGCTAAATATTTTGATATTTTTTCCATAGCTAATCTATTGTATTTGTTTTAATTTTTAAATATTTTTTTCAGACGTCAACCCGGCTGTTCAGGTGCCATCTAGACGCACCCTGGCTAGATCTCTTGCAACAACAACCAGTACAATGAAGGAAGACATACAAGCAAAACTGGCAGCAGTTGACCATGTGTGTGTTACATGCGACATATGGTCAACTAATCACCGCAGTTTCATGGGAGTCACTGCGCATTGGGTATGCTATTGATTTAGTGTATTATTTTTATATAATTGATAAATTGACCATTGGTGATAGACTGATAGTCTGATAGACTTATAGTATAATCTTTTCAATTATTCGACATGTGTTCCTCATTCATTAATTTGGTGAGTCTTCATTTTGCTGTGATTCACAGTAATTTCACACTAATTCACTGATTCTGTCATCTGTCATTGTGTCTGATTCACAGCAAAATGTGGAAGAGTCCATATTCACAGGCTGTGAATATGGACTCTTCCACATTTTGCTCTTATGGGATGGGTCACTGATTTGGTGGTATGGTAGGCGACTCATCGCTGAATTGCCTCCTTTATATCACATAGTTCTTCTCTTCAATGTTTGGTGGCGCAGTTTAGCTGGTGCGTGTCTAACCAATATTATTAAATTAAGCTTAAAAAATGTTCATACAAACATTGATTTTATATTCTTACATTACAGATCAATGATGACTTGTCGCGAGGATCAGCTGCACTGGCATGCCGAAGATTTCGTGGAACACATAGCTTTGATAAAATTGCTGGAATATTGGACAGGATCAACTCGGAGCATGGTTTATCTTATAGAAAAGTTGTATCTACAGTCACCGACAATGCATCGAACATGGTGAAATGCTTTAAAGAGTTCGGTGTTCGTGTTCAGAATCGTACTGACGACATTGATGAAGATGATGCAGATGAAGATGATGATGAAAAAGATTCAGATGAAGAGGTTATCATCAGCAACTTTCCTGAACATTCAGGAGAGCATGGAGAGGAGTCAGTGAAACTATCATCCCATATTCGATGTGCCTCCCACACATTGAACTTGGTAGCAACAACTGATGCAGATAAAGGACTGAATTCACCTGGACTAAAGAAGATAAAGCATTCTGCAATGGGAAAATGTTCGGCGCTGTGGAATGCTGCTGGTAAACCCAAGTCAGCAGAAAAAATACAGGAAATAACTGGCGTCCAATTTAGGTACCCATGCGTCACCCGATGGAACTCAATGTACGACTCATTAAGCCAAATATATAAACATAAGAACGACGTGAATGTAGCTCTTGAAGAACTGAATCTACCCATCCTCAAAGACAATGAATTGGAATTTATTTCAGAATATTTGTCTGTTCTAAAACCAATTGCAGCAGCCCTCAACAAATTACAGGCAGAGAAAGAATGCTACTACGGTTGTCTTCTTCCAACAGTCCTAGTGACTCAAGATGCCCTCGCAAGATTGGAGCCTATCCAACCAAACGACCTGCGCTTGAGACACTGCATGCCATTACTGGCAGCAGTCGTCTCTGGCTTCAATGCCAGATTTGGTCATTTTTTGTCGTTGAGCCCCGAGGTAACTGATGCCGTTTTGGCCTCAGTATCTCATCCGTATTTCAAACTTAGATGGATATCATTGTTGCAAGGGCCTAATTTCGGCAGTGGTAATAGTTCGGTGAACTCAGACTCATCATCTGAAGACGATTTCTTCAGAACTATGGACGGCTCATTCTCTGCTCCTAACAACAAGGAAGACTTGGAAGTCCTTCAATTATTTGCAGGACACCAGTAAGGCACTCGACTCTTTAGATAGGTATCCTGCTATAAAGAAGATCTTCAAGAGGTATAACACCACGCTACCTTCCTCTGCACCCAGTGGCGGTCCTAGCTTACATGACGCCCTGGGCGAACCTCACCTTCAGCGCCCCCCCCCTGTTCGCCAACACACACACATTCGAATCCCCCCAAAATAAAGGACAGACATAACTCTTTCACAAAATAACTTTTTATTGGACTAATTGTTGGAACTTCAGAACCAAAACAAAGACTCAAATTTCTGAATTTTACAAATCCTTCATCACGTAAATAGAATAACTCACTTAAGAGAATGTAATTATGATACTATGAACAGGAAAAATACAAATTAAATTGCACAACTGCCATAAATAAACTATTTTTATTTATTTCTTTATTTATTTATTCTTATTTTTATTTTTATTTTTTTTGCAGGCGCTCATGCCGCCCCTCCACAAATGCCGCCCTGTGCGGCTGCCCATATTGCCCATATGAGGAACCGCCACTGTCTGCACCAGTGGAACGGTTGTTTTCGTTTGCTGGCATGGTTCATAGCCCCAAACGAAGTCGTCTCTCGGATGGTAACTTTGAACAATTGGTTTTGCTGAAAGCAAATGTTTACAGCGGTTGAACATTAAATTAACACTCTTAACTTGCGGTTTTTACCCTTATATTGTCAGTAATTGCGTACTGCAGTAAAACTGTAAAATTAAATTCTATGTAAAAAATGTTTACTTATATATGCTGACCATTCATTGATATGGGTTATGGACCTGGTGAAATGAGAATTGAGAAAAATAGAACTAAAAACTATATGTAGGTCATTTAATAGTTTTTTCTTTGCTGATAAGTTATGATAATACTAAGTTTTAAGTTTACCACCTGAAAAACTGAAAGGGGAATCGTCAATCCCCGTGGTTTAGATCAGGTGACATGGGTAGGATGCGATGCTTGTATTGCCTCAGCCCTCAGGGGAGTATTAGGAGTGATACTTTTCAGGAGTGATTAACAAAATAATTTGTTTTTGTTTACTCTACAAGAGTACAACTTTTTCAATTCATATAAAAGTGATCTTAAAAAGTGATCTTGAAAAGTGATCTTCAAGATCACGATCTTGATCTGGATCTTCAAGATCACATTTTCTGGTGATCTGATCTTGATCTTCAAGATCACATTTTTCTGGTGATCTGATCTTGATCTTCAAGATCACCAAAGTTGGTGATCTTGCCCATCTCTGCTTGTACCACGAAGCACACTGAGAAGGTTATGGTTTGGTCTTGCTTTGGAATCCATGGCACAGATTTATTTTTTGTGAGTGAAATGATGAATATCCAAGACTATATACCAGTGTTGAAAGAAAAGTTGTTGCCTCTCACTGATAACTAGTTTGGATGTAGAAAATGGTTCTTTCTACAAGATCTGGCACCATTTCATACAACAAATGTGAAAAAAACGGCACTGAAATATTATATTGTCCCAGAGATTCACAAGATGTGAATCCAGTCAAAAATCTTGGTCAATTCTGAAGAGACGGAAACAAAAGGAAGACACCTCAACTAAGAAAAAGCTTTTAAGACACTTCGTGAGTGCTAGTTGAGTATGTATGTATGTACAGTATGTATGTATGTATGTATGTATGTTGAATAACATATATGTTTTTTAAGGAAATATGTATTTTAAGGAGTATTGTGAAACAAGTATAATTGTAAAAAATCAATAATGAATAATGAAACTGAAACATGACTCTGAAATATGAAACTTGTTGGTTTGTAAGTGAAACTGTTGTAGCAACACTGGGTTATGTCCAGAGTTGTAAAGTAATTAATTACAAGTAATTGACACGTTAATTCACAGTCGTATCTTCTGAGTAGAACCAGAGTTTCTCTGTGTTCCAAGCACCAAAACATTCCTAACTCATAACGTTTGGAGTTTGTTTTATGAAGGCAGGACAATATTTGGAATGACGTCGTTGACTGGGTGGACTCTTAGCGTATAGATAATCCTAACCAAATTGCTTGATCTGACTCTCGTCACTGAGAAAAACCATGAATAATTCTTCATCACCCCAATCAACATATTTATTTGCAAAAAAAAAAAAAAATAGATGCTTCTTGTTTTTATTTAGAAGCGTCCTTTTCTGCTGGTCTTCTTACGACTAAAGGACTAAAGTACTCGTACGTTCATATTCGGCAGCCTCCATCGAATGGTTTTTCTAGTGATTGGAATAGGGTCCGAGCTCTTTCTTCATCTGGTCACTGGTGATGAAGGGGTTGATCTTTGCCTTCCTTCTGATCATGTTATCAGCGCGTTGAGTTGTTATTTGTAGCCTACTTGATCTTGTTTTTTGTTTATACCAGTGATGTATTCTCCATGAATGCAAGGCATGCAGTGCATGCCTTCCTTTAATTAAAAAAACATACAATATATGTTACAAACACGACCAACATATACATATATTACAAATATTATTATTATTATTTTTTTAATTTATTAATTTCTTTAATTTAGAATTAATTATCCCAGTAATATTAATAATATTCCATTGTGTTCATTAATATTACCCTGCGTCTTAGTTATAACATTGCTAATCACAAAATATACATTCAACCCATATGTATCTCTAATACAGGTGAAAATTTCACTGTGTTCCTTTCAAGTAGCAGTTGCAAGATGTCACTTTTCACCAGGTTCACTTCATTAAAATAAGTGAATAATATGAAATACATATTTATTATTTATTTTATAATTATGATGCACATAAATAAGTAAATATGCATGTTTTCACAACATATATTATTTTAGGTAAATTTATAGCATAAAAATGAAACTATAAATTATGCTTATTTTACTTTGGAAATTTGAGATGATTTTGTCGTACATTTCCGACGACAAGTTTTTTTTTTAAATTTTATACGCGTTAGGTCGGGTCGAAAATGGAACTTTTTTATTTCTTAAAAAGTACACTATGTGAGAAGTTTCATTTCATCATCTTAACAAAATATTAAAATATCAAGCATGTGCTACCCCTGCTACCCCTAGCACATACCCCTCCCCCCCTTTATTATCCTCATATTTGCATATATTTAAATGGGAAAAATATTATTTCTTAAAAAGTACACTATGTGAGAAGATTTTTTTATCACTTTATCAAAATATTAAAAAAATCAAGCATGTGCTACCCTGCTACCCCTATCACATGCCCCTCCTCCCTCTTTTACCTTCATATTTGCATGTGTTTAATGTTGTTATATGTTACATAAGTTGTTTGTTTAATGCTTGATATTTTTATGTTTCAGATAAATAGAAATAATTTTTCAGATAAATAGAAATAATTTGCATTTGCTTTAATTATAATTTGAACTATCATAAATTATAAATAACATATAATTTGATTTTACTTCTGAATATAAACTATGACTACTAGAAGCAAGTCCTCAAATGCAGCCTTTGGAGTTTGGATATCCTAAGGAATTTCCAGCAGCCATGACTCCTTCAAAAGCAGATGTTGTGAGACACTACCTTTTTGTGCGCCGTCGTGAAGAAGCTAAATCAAAAGGATCAGCAACTGCTAATGATTGTTACAGGGTTGTTGTAAAAGATATTGAAGACATTTGGATGAAATTGTATTTTCCTACGATTAACACCAAAGGTATCTATCTTAAAGTCAGTCGACTAATAGAAAAAGCCTCAAAATTGAACAAGGTGCCGTTACATCGAAGAAATGAAAGTTTTGCCTTAAAAGTAGCTCAGTATGATGAAATGTTTGATATATCTTCTTGTGAATGCTATAATAAGGGAATTGATAGGAAATCTTGCAGGTGTAAGGATAAAATACTAATGGCAGAATGGGAGTCTTTTGTGGGTCAAAAACAAAGAAAAAATCAATTAGGACCAATTGATCGCATAGCTAGTTCAACAAAGAAAAGATCTTTAGCAAGAGCCCAAGAAGCACAAAACCGTCAGCTAAAAGCACAAGAAGAAATGACTGAAGCCACCAATGTTTTACCATCGGAATTTATAGAAAATACCGAAGAAGACAGGGATGTAGATTCAGAGAATCAGGATGTAGATTATGAGGCCGATTTAGAATTGACTGAGAATATTCAGAACAGGCACTCCTATAAAAACCTAACATTAACAGCAGATCGTTATCATGTAAGTTGCAGAGCTGCAGCTGCAATAATCAATGCAGCTTTAAAAGATATGGGGATCCTTAACCACACCAACATGTTTGACAGAAAGAAATTAGAAAGAGAAAGAAATCGCATGGGTGAAACAAATACTTTTAGGTCTAAATCCGAAAATATGAAGATGGGGTGCCTTGGATTTGATGGAAGGAAAGATAACACATTAACTAAAAGTGGAAAGATAAAAGAACACTATGTTATTGTGAAAGAACCTGGAAGCATCTATGTAGACCATGTCACACCAGATAATGGAACTACTCGCTGCATAGCAGAACAGTTGATAGCTATTATTACAGACTCGAACAGCACAGATACTATCAACGCTTTACTGTGTGATGGTACTCCTGTAAATACAGAAAAAATTGGTGGAGCCATAAGACTGGTTGAAATTCATCTTAACAGACCAGTAGAGTGGTTGGTGTGCCTCTTGCATTTGAATGAGCTGCTTTTTATGCACGTCTACAAAGCCATTGATGGTAAAACAACAAAGTTTGCGTTTATTTCAAGAAAAATATAATAAACCACCACCAAATGCAACCACTCTTCGATATTCGAACCTCAACTTTTAGAAACAGGGAGCCTGGTAAAATATCGTCCAAGAAATGGAAGGTCAGTAACGGCAACAGGAGACAACAACAAAGAAATCCAACAACTTTAACGAGAAAAATCGCGCAGGAATTGGGTATTTCAAAATTTTCAGTAGCAAATATATTGAAATCACAGGAATACCACGATTACAAACCCATTTACTCTCAACTCATATACAACAATGATCCTGATAGACGACTGCAATTTGCTGAAACAATTAGACAAAAGTTCAACAGTGATCCAGATTTCGTTCGAAAGATCAATTTTTGAGATGAATGTTTTTTCGGTTTAACGAGAGTAAAGGAAACAAACATAACGTTTGCTACTGGGCGAAAAAAAAAATCCCAAAATGCGATTGGGTAAACTCGTTAAAACGGCCACACTAACAGTTTGGGCGTGCATTAGTTAGTGAGGACTCATTTCCTTTGACATATCGAGAGATACGATGGATGGAAAACGCTATTGCCAAATATTGAGAGCAGTGGCGGATTATCATTGAGGTAATTGAGGCTGAAGCCTCAGGACCCCATGCTTGAGTGGGACCCCAATCAACTGAGTTTCGATGATATAATTCAAGATTTCACAAACTTCGTTGATTAAATATGACTTAGTACACAAAGTAACAAATTCTCTGTTTTATTTTATGTTTTATAGACCCTAAAGTAAAGTTTGTTTAATACTGTTTTGTTTTAGCAAACGGCAAAATACACTGTGTTAAGGTTCTTTTAAGTTTGTTTCTCAATTAGGTTAAGCACCATGCATATAATTCGTGTAAATGTACTATGTACTGTATATGTACATGTATTGTTAATAAAAATCTATAGAAAAGTGCCCCCAAAATAAAATTAGCCTCAGGCCCCAAGTACAGTTAATCCGACCCTGATTGAGAGATAAAGTTTTGCCACAGTTTACTAATGGCGTTGGCAGGAATTGGTTTTATCAACATGATGGAGCCACATTATTCTGCAGCTGCCAGGTCCCATCGAGTGGCCAGCCAGATCACCTGATTTAACACTGTAATAACGTGGAGTGTTAGACCCGTTAGGTATTAGGTTAGAAATTAGACATAAAAGGTACTTACAGGTGCTTTGCTTTAGATCTTTTATGGGGACTTATCATTTGTTCTTTCGGTGCCCATTTGCGCGGGCGTCAACAAACCTCGACCAACCCAGTCCTACTTTACCAATTTAGAAGCTGTACGCACTTCCCCTAACTGACATAAATATTAGACAACTTAACCTAATCACCACCTAGTCATCTTAGATTAGACACCAAATACTGCAGGATTTAGAACAACGATTCCTACAGATAGAAAATTACATGCTGCTTAGGTCAGTCCATGAACAGAACAGGCCGCTTCTTAATGTGTGTTTTTGTGTTGCCATTTATTTGCCTTTTAGCGACTTTCCCATTCAGTGACTTTTAGACTGCTGTGTGTGTATATATATATATATATATATATATATATATATCGTAAAGAACGACGCTTGTATAGGAGATATTCCGCGCAAGACGAGAAAGAGAAAACAACAAATGAAAAAATGAAGTACCACCTGGGAATCGAACCCGGGATCTTCCGATTGCCGGTCAGACGCGATACCACTACACCAAGATGACGACCAAGATGACGTCACACAAGCACGACTAAGATGACGTCACATCGCGAGGATCCACTCAAGGCATGTCCTTATGTTGTGCCTCACACCTCAACCTCGTTACAAGGACTACCTCAAGCATTCCACGCCACAATCGAACATCGACTCTCCCTCTCCGAAGAACCAGTGACACGAGAGCGACCACCATGCGAACACCTTTTGTGCAGGCCCCCGTTTAGGCCTAGTGTCATTCACCTAACTTTATATAAAGACTAATCATTACCTCGCGCGTTATTAATATCGAAGTCATTATTATCTTGAAGTCATTATTCAAGTGTACATCTAATTCAACTGTAAACAACCAACTTACATTTTGTCTCATTTCATAAATCATTATTTTGTTTAATAAAGGAAGAACACTCATTCTATTAATCAACCCAATTAATAACTTAGTTAATAACATAATTTGATCTGAAAAGATCATGGTGACCTGAACCTTATCATTAACAATCAATCATTAACAATTAACCGTTATCATTATCATCATTATAATTATAGTGCCAACATTTATGCCATAAATCGGTACCATGTGTATATATATATATATATATATACACACTTCACCTCACTTCTCCCCTACAAGTTGAGTCTGTCAGGGGGTGGGAGACCCTAGTTGATCTGCGGAGCGGGGTTGATGCAGTAGAAATAGGTGCAACCCGCCTAGGTGGGCTATTTAAACCATTTTCAGGAGAATCAAACTTCCCTTCTGAAGGAGGACTCTGGTCATCCTGCAATTCACGTTCCCATATCTGGTCCTGATGACGTTTAATAGAACGACTATCTTCCAGTTGATACTTGAAGGAGACAAGACCCGTTCTCTTCTGCACCGTTGCAGGAACCCATTTTGGTCCCGACTCATAGTTGCGAACCATAACTGGATCCTTAGGTTGCGCTTCTAGAGCTCTCATTCTCTTAGTGTCATGAATCTTATGACACAACTTCTCTTTTCCTGTTGGCGTAAAAATCGTTGTTGTAACGTTTCGTTTGGATGTAACAGATCGAAAACCGAATGAATTCCGCGGTCAACCATGAATTTAGAAGGAGACACCCACTGTTGTCGTGTGAGATGTTAGACGATATTTAAACAAAAATTTATCCAACACTACTTGCATTTCCTCCCTATGAGAATGACACAAGGACGGCTTAAAAGTACGGAACATGTTTTCCGCGAGACCATTAGTAGACAGGTGAATAACACTGGACCAGACATATCTAATGCCATTTAGGTGGACAAAAGAACGAAATTCTTCACTGATAAAACAAGTACCATTGTCGGAAACCAGAACTATGGGTAAACCCCATCGAGCGAAACACGAACGGAGTAGGCGAATAGTAACAACCGAAGTCGTGGAAGTAGTTGGAAAAAATTCCACCGACTTGGAGTAGGCGTCCACAGAGGAAATAAATGTTATTTATCGGGCCTGCATACCGTCACCGATGACAGTAATTAGGGGTGGATCGATTTTACATTTTTTTCGATTTCCATATTCTAAGAGACAAAAACTTGCGCATGCATGAGAAAATAGCCTCTGTAAAATCTTAGCTTAATAGGTAATCATCTTCTGCCCCCGGCAGAGCGATGAAAATCATATTTTAGTAGTCAAAAACGTATTTTTCTTATAATTTTTAAAATATTTCAATATGCATCAAAATTATTCCTAATAACTATAAAGTCGATGAAAAAGACCTCATATGATCGTTTTTCCAAGTGCGTTATCCTACGTTAATATCTTTTGCCCCCGGCAACAACGTCAAATGTTGAAAAAATAGGTAATTTATATACATATTTTGAGATCGGCTCTTTGTCTTAAATAATGCATTTATATATTTCCCATAGCATTTATATCGTTGCTTAGGCATGAAATAACACACGCAAAATTTTATGACTCAAGGCTAGGGTTTAAAGGTCATCTCTGGTGAGTGCTGCTAGCAGCAGCTGCCACTGACGCGCCAGTCGAAAGGGTGGAGCCATTCGTATGATTGAAATGAAACTACAAAGGCCAGTTCAGTGGATCATATGCCTATTACACGGTAATGAATTATCACTGCGACACCTCATTCAAGACTTGGACGGCAAAACAACTGGGCCAATGGGCTTTACTGGACCAGTTGGAAAACAACTGAACGACTGCGAAAAACTTCCAATTACAGAATTCGATGCCATTCCATCTCCCGACATTGACATAGATGATGCCGAGTTGAGCACTGACCAAAAATATTTGTTAGGCATCTACAGAGCAGTGTCGAGCGGTAGCTGCTCTTCAGCTCTCGCGGATCGAAATCCAGGTAAGATGGCGCATTCCAGGTGGCTGACAACAGCAAATAGATTTCTGCGCCTCTATGTTTCAACCAGTGAACCCTCCAGCACCTTCAACGAAATTGTGCGATTCATTATGACAGTTTACGCACCAATTTGGTTTAAGATAAAGAAAAACTCCAGTTTCACTGAGGGCGCAAAACATTTTTTCGAAATGATGCGTCTCTCTCAGACCATGCCTCAAAGATCTAAGACAATCGCCAACAAAGTCCTCCGTAGAAATTCTTTCTTTGCTCACCCAGAAAATATTTTGATCTCCATGCTACATGCCGATGAGCAACACATAAGAGAATTGGGATGGAGAAGAATATTAAAAGCACGATCAAAACAATCACCAGCGGGGGAAATTCGAGCCTTCGCCATGCCTGAGCTGCTCTACGATAGTCAAAACTATTACGAAATGATCAACTGGCAAACGGCTGAGGTGACCGAACCCCCCGTTACAAAAACAATACCTGATACCCGAATAAAAGAGTTTGTTGAGACGGGAGACCAGCCTGATGGACTGATCCCACTATTCCCTTGTCATACTCAAGCGGTCGAGAGACTCATCAAATTAGTAACCGAAGCCTCTGCCAGTGTAAGTGGAATAGAAGAGAGGGACGGATTCATCCGCTCCCGTCTTCACTCCCGAACAAAAATTCCACGATTTGATTCTAAGAAAGATTACCGTATGTAAATCGACTTTATAGTTATTAGGAATAATTTTGATGCATATTGAAATATTTTAAAAATTATAAGAAAAATACGTTTTTGACTACTAAAATATGATTTTCATCGCTCTGCCGGGGGCAGAAGATGATTACCAATTAAGCTAAGATTTTGCAGAGGCTATTTTCTCATGCATGCGCAAGTTTTTGTCTCTATTAGAATATGGAAATCGAAAAAAATGTAAAATCGATCCACCCTACGCGGCTGAGTGCAAAGTCGACATGGATGTTATTTTTTTTTTTTTTTTATTGGGTTCAGAATCCCAGCTGAGCCGTGAACGGCCAAGCTCTGAAGGGCCAGTTCAACCTACAGCCAAGTTAAGCTAGACTAAAAACTTAGGACTTGGAGGTCCTATTAGGTCCTACCTCAGGGTTGCTGACTCGATGTGGGCCTACCTTAGGCCTCAGCTGAATAAAATTAAGATAAAAACAAACGGGGCACTATTTATGGTCTTCTTTCTAAACCTTGCAACAACAACACAACCTGCACCACTGCACGATGCAACAATCTGTATCTAAACAACCAAACTGAATTGCAAGAGAGCTCTCTATAAGACCACGCCCTGTAAGTGCCGCATTCAACAAACGAGTAGGAACGACGCGCAGCGCCCCCAAAAAATGATGCCACAAGAGTGCCCAAACAATGATGCCACAAGAACCCAAAAATGCTAGCTCTAAATTAAGTGAATTTTACACTAACCTTACAATTATGAGATGGATATATATACACTTTAACTTAATATATACAAGCAATGCTGCATCAATCAGCTTAGTCATCATATCGCCTTGGGACAACAATGGTTCTTCCTCTTCTAGATTTTCTAACACTCCCCACCTAAGAGGCATTGTTGTCATTACCTTCTGCAAGTTTAGCCAAGCCTTCTTCATGAGGCTGTAACTCAAATGTTTCATCTTAACTATCCATGTTTTTGCTGATTTCTAAAGCATAGAGTTTTTTTATAGGTCTCTTTAATTTTCCTCCTGAAGTCTTTACCAGTGCAGACCTAACTGAATTGTCTTTGCCAACAAACAACTCTTCAATTATGCCAAGCTTCCAGCATTGCCTTGGTCTTTCATCCCCAATCATTACCACTTCTCCCACCTTGATACACTTTGCATTGGAGCCCTTTACATTGCCTGATGGGTAATAATTGAGTTCTGACAAGTATTCCATCTGCCACCTCTTCCATAACTGATCTTGTAGCTCTTCAAGGAACTTGAACCTTCTGGTTAACTCTTCTTGAGTGCTCTGGATAGGCTGCAAGTCTTCTGGCAAACTGGCGCTCGATGTTAATCGTTTACCACAAAGGAAATGATTTGGTGTCAATGGCTCTGCATCCTGCATACTGTTATAAACAAAAGTGATAGGCCTACTGTTCCCCATTGCTTCTACTTCACACAAAACAGTGCATAATTCTTCTTTGCTCAAATGAGCATTAGCTAAAAGTTTCTTTAATGGACACTTTACACTTCTTACTAGCCTTTCCCAAAATCCTCCCCACCATAGTGCTCTCTCAACAATAAACTCCCACTGTACCCCTTAATGTGAAAAGTAGGATTGGAATCCTTCCTCTTTCAGCAAGGACCAAACTTCTTGGAGTTCCTTTGCTGCCTTTTTGAAGGTTTTTGCATTATCCGATATGATTTTATTTGGGAAACCCCTTCTGTTCACAAACCTTTTAAAGGCCAAAAGAAATACATCACTACTTAAGTTGCTTACCAACTCCAAATGGATTGCTCTGGTGGTAGCACATGTGAAAAGACATATATAACCTTTGTTAGACTCCCCTTGCTCATACACATAGACTGGACCTGCGAAGTCTACTCCAACTACATCAAATGGGGCGGTATAGACACATCGTTCTCTTGGAAGTGGAGCCACCTTTTCATATAAGGCTTTGCACTCCAACGCTTGCAAACCACACATTTATGCAAGACCTTTTTTACTACTTGTCTAATTTTGAGAATCCAAAACTGTTGTCTGATCTCTATTATCACTTCTCTAACTCCAGCATGTAACAACTTATGATGAGTATCCAGGATCAAAAGTTCCACAAAGTGCCCCCCAGAAGGTAGCAAAATTAGATGTCTTTTCTCCTCTGGAAGCCCAGAAAACTGTAGTCTACCTCCTACTCTCAATAAATCCTGATCCAAAAACACATCCAAACCCTTGAGAGCAGAATGTGTTGGTAAAACCTGTAATGGACGGCTGGTGAGCAATTCCCTCTCTTCACCAAATTTTTCCTTCTGCACATATATCACCTAGTATTGCCTGACTTGCTGAATCTCCTTACTGTTCAGAATTCCTTCCCTTCTTGTTTCTCCCTTGACAACTGTTCACAGTGCATTTTCTGATTTCACTCACCCATTCTTCATGAGCCTGGCATTCTCCTACAATAGGCTGATTAGAAGGCCAGTTTTCACTTCCAAGTTTTAGCCACTCTGGCCCATTCCACCACAAACTTGACTGTTCAAGATCTTTCACTGAAATTCCTCGTGTTGGTAAATCAGCTGGGTTTTGGGTACCTGGACAATGCTTCCATTGCTTGGGATCTGTGTGTACTTGAATTTCGTCTACCCTATTGGCAGAGCTGGGCAGTATTTAAATACATTTGTATTTAAATACGTATTTAAATACATTTGTGTATTTAGAACTGTATTTATAAATACATTGTTTTTCATGTATTTAAATATAGTATTTAAATACTTTAATGAGTATTTAAATACAATGTATTTAAATACTCAAAATATAAAAATGTAAATACTTTTACTGGTTTAATACACGTTCTGTACTAGCACAGTACGACGCGTCGACAGTGTAGTACAGCATGGTTCATGTTTCAACGTGTCAGTTCAATCAGTTGTGTGTCACTCTTAGTCAAAAGCGGTTGATTTCTTTATCGTGTGCGTGTCATGGCTTCAACAAGCAAATCCGGTGAATCAAACAGTGATATATCTGCAGATAACAATTTAGTGCACCCTCTGTTTGATGGAAAATACTTTAAAATTAAATCTAAAGACGGTAATATCGGAAATTAGATTGTACTATTTCTTTATCCTTTATCAAGCATTTTATATTGTTGTTACTCATGAATTAGTGAATGCATATGTTAAAATTTGTATGTATTTAAAATGTATTTACAAATGTATTTAAATACAATTGATGTATTTTGTATTTAGTATCTAAATACATTCGTAAAATGTATTTAGTATTTAGTATTTAAATACATTTCTCCCATGTATTTAGTATTTAGTATTTAAATACATTCAATGTATTTATTGCCCAGCTCTGGCTCTATGGCAGAATCTATAGTGGCAATGACCTTTGTAATTAGACCTTTGTAGGTGCTTCTCCTTTTTTTAAACTTGTTCAATTCAGCTGCGTTCATCTTCAATGCAAACAACAATTGGGCTCAATACCAAATAAGCTGAATTGGCAAAATACTTAACCAAACTGATCAAACTCAAATTTTGCTTTTTTCAAATAAACTGAATTGCTTGGTTGGGGTACTGACCAACCACCAGTATGGAATATCAAATTTTCCACCCAAGTAACTGGCGCACTGAAGTCTGCAACCTTCGCCTACGAATAATAAACCAAAATTAACCAAACCGGTAAAAATGTAGGCCCAAAATAACGACAGACGAGTGGCCAAGTTTCGCAATTGGGCGACCAAACTTTCTACCCTGGGACCTTAACTCAATAATAAACCAAAATTAACGAAACCGGTAAAAATGTAGGCCCAAAACAACGACAGACGAGTAGCCAAGTTTCACAATTGGGCGACCAAACTTTCTACCCTGGGACCTTAACTCAATTATGCTCAACCCGTCTAGGCCTAACTTGGGCTACAATTTGCACAATCAGAACTTTGCCGGAAAATAGTTACTGACTCAGTCTTGGGCTAGAATCCGGTTCCGAAGGACCATGTTATTTTTTTTATATTTTATTGGGTTCAGAATCCCAGCTGAGCCGTGAACGGCCAAGCTCTGAAGGGCCAGTTCAACCTACAGCCCAAGTTAAGCTAGACTAAAAACTTAGGACTTGGAGGTCCTATTAGGTCCTACCTCAGGGTTGCTGACTCGATGTGGGCCTACCTTAGGCCTCAGCTGAATAAAATTAAGATAAAAACAAAAGGGGCACTATTTATGGTCTTTTTTCTAAACCTTGCAACAACAACACAACCTGCACCATTGCACGATGCAACAATCTTGTATCTAAACAACCAAACTGAATTGCAAGAGAGCTCTCTATAAGACCACGCCCTGTAAGTGCCGCATTCAACAAATGAGTAGGAAGGACGCGTAGCGCCCCCAAAAAAATGATGCCACAAGAGTGCTTAAACAATGATGCCACAAGAGCCCAAAAATGCTAGCTCTAAATTAAGTGAATTTTTCACTAACCTTACAATTATGAGATGGATATATATATATATATATATACTTTAACTTAATATATACAAGCAATGCTGCATCAATCAGCTTAGTCATCATATCGCCTTGGGACAACAATGGTTCTTCCTCTTCTAGATTTTCTAATAATGGATACTATGCCAAGGTATAGACTCAGAGCTGGGCAATAAATACATTGAATGTATTTAAATACTAAATACTAAATACATGGGAGAAATGTATTTAAATACTAAATACTAAATACATTTTACGAATGTATTTAGATACTAAATACAAAATACATCAATTGTATTTAAATACATTTGTAAATACATTTTAAATACATACAAATTTTAACATATGCAATCACTAATTCACTAAGCCATGACACGCACACGATAAAGAAATCAACCGCTTTCGACTAAGAGTGGCACACAACTGATTGAACTGACACGTTGAAACATGAACCATGCTGTACTACACTGTCGACGCGTCGTACTGTGCTAGTACAGAACGTGTATTAAACCAGTAAAAGTATTTACATTTTTATATTTTGAGTATTTAAATACATTGTATTTAAATACTCATTAAAGTATTTAAATACTATATTTAAATACATGAAAAACAATGTATTTATAAATACAGTTCTAAACACAAATGTATTTAAATAGTATTTAAATACAAATGTATTTAAATACTGCCCAGCTCTGGGTATAGTAGGCCATTCCCAAGGATGAAGTGGACTTTTCTTTGGAAGATCTCTGTTCTCAAGGCAGTTTTGAGAGGAACGAACCAACGATTCGAGCTCTCCATCCAAACCGGGCCACTAGAAATAAGCTCTCGCCAGCTCCTTCATTATAGTTGCGCCCATGCGTTCAGAATGAAGTTCCTTCACTAAATTCGACCTGCCATCATTCAGAATTATTACTCTGTGAACCCATAAGAGACAGACATTTTGAATTGAGAGCCCAGACTGACGTTGATGAAAAAGCTGTGATTCACTTTCAACCTTAGTAGGCTAACCAACTGAGCAGTAATGAGTGACCCTCGACAGACTAGGGTCTGATTTGGTCCACTGCTCTATCTGTACTGCAGTCACTGGAATGGAGTCCAGAAACTCCACCAAGTGAACCCATTCTGTAGGTATAGGTACGCATTCATTTGGATTTTCGAAGGGCAATCTACTTAGAACATTAGCCGTACCTAGAAATTTGCCTGACCGATGTACTAAATCAAATTTATAGGCTTGTAGAATCAGTGTCCATCATTGAATCCTACTTGAGGCCATAACCGGAATATTTTTAGTGAGTGAAAATAAACCTAAAAGAGTGACTAATTTAAATTCATGACCCCACAGATAGAAATTAAATTTCCTTACTGCAAATACTAAAGCTAAGGCTTCGCGTTCAAGTTGTGTATATCTCCTTTCAGTCTCAGTTAAATTTCCAGAAGCAAAACAGATAGGCCAGTCTACACCGTTAATGTGGTGAGATAGCATTACAGTGCACTGCTATCTGCTGAAACTACGAGAGGAAGTTTAGGCTCATAATGCACTTGGAGAGTGGACCTTATAGTACGTCCTTTGAAGCCTCAACTGCTTCCTTTTGGGTTTTACCCCATCTCCACTGTTCCCCAGACCGTAATAACTTATTTAGGGGTTCAAGGAAAGTCGATGCATTTGGCAAAAATTTCCTATAAAAATTTAGGAAACCCACATAAGCTTGTAACTGCGTGATGTTTTGTGGTGGACGTGCATTTTTTATGGCTTCTCGTTTATCTACCGTTGGATGAATGCCCAAGGTATCTATACGGAACCTCAAATACGAAACCTCATTTGTGACCTGGCGGTGGAGGAGCGAGTTGCTTTGTTGCGCTCTCCATCTCACAGCCAGGTACACCCGGCTCATCTGGTACCGTCCTGAGCCAGGTATCTAGTCTTCTCTTGAAAACTTCAACTTTGACTCCTGTAACGTTTCTGAGGTCCTTTGGAAGCTGGTTAAAAAGTCTTGGCCCCTTGACAACCAAGCTATTTTCCTTCACTGTTGAAGAGGTCCCTTGTCGGGCCTTTAATTTGGGAACACTACACATTCTGCCTTTCCTATTTTCCAGCGTTGTTTGAATGATAATTGGATTTAGTTTGAGTTTTGGTACCAGTTTTTCGATCATTTTCCATATGTAAATTATGGTATACTCTCTCTTCTTCTTTCCAGGGAGTACAGATTTAGTTTACGTAGCCTTTCCCAGTAGTTGAGCTCTTTGCAGCCATCAGTCTTTGCTGTGAAATGTATCTGAGTTTCTTCTGGTCTATTAGTTTCTCCCTTTTTATATGGGGACGTCAAGACAGCAGTATTCAAGTTTTGGTATCATCATTTTTTCGCAGGGGAATCATTACTGTGCTGTCCCTTCTTCTGAACGTTCTTAGTACCTGTCCCGTGACTCTTTTCGCTTTATTTATCGCTATCTGATTTTATGTTTCAAATTTCGCATCATCGAACATTATTACCCCCAAATTGATGTTACTATTCTGTTGCTGTTTACTCCACTGTCTATGTCTGTTAGCATGATAATCAACAGGAGTTGGGCCAGTACTGTACCTTGTGGTACTGAGCTGCGTACTTCTGATTCTGATGATGATACACCTTGAATTTTGACGACCTGTAAACGTTCTCTGAGGAAGTTGTAGATCCATTTTCCCACTTTGCCTGTTATTCCCATATAATTCATTTTATGTGCTATTATACCATGATCACATTTGTCAAGAGCTTTAGCAAAATCCGTCTATATGACATCGTAGTTATCATTGCCTTTCAGTGCATCTAGGATATTGTTATAGTGCTGTGTAAGTTGTGATAGGCATAATCTCCCTAATCGGAATCCGTGAATGATTTTCGTTGAATCTTTCCAGTGTCTCCAAGAAATCATAGATTTTCTCTCTAACTATTCTTTCAAATACTTTGCTTGAGATCTATCCCCTCCTTTATATCTATCCCCTCCTTTATAACTATAACTATATATATATAATTCACACAGATCGTGCATGGAACAAGGAACTTTTCTGGGAAAATTAAATCCACTATAGTCCGAATAAGTAATGGGAAATGACAACCACTATATATATATATATAGGTTTTTCATGATGTTAGCCCAGCTTTGGGACAGGATGGATCCTATCTGCTTTGCAGATAGCTGGTGAGGGAAGCTATGTTTTTGGGGCCTCTTTGCGAGTGACCCGTTGCCCATGTCGGGCTAACATTATGAAAAAGAAAAAACTATAGTATTTGTCATTTACCATTACTTATTCGGACTACAGTGGATTTAATTTTCCCAGAAGAGTTCCTTGTTCCATGCACGGTGCATATATACCTTACCTTGCAACCTTACAAAGGTTCCGCGCGATGATTTCTCATTTCGCGAAGGTCAAGCTTGTCGCCCCTCCTCTCGAGTTGGCCTGGTGAAATAGTGAGTTGGATTCTTGCGCTCTCCACCTCACATAGCCAGGTACGCCCGGCTCATCGGGGATTGTTCTGAGCCAGGCGTCTAGTCTTCTTTTGAAGATTTCCACTGCAACTCCCTTCGTGTTTCTTAGGTCTTTGGGCAACTGATTAAACAGTTTTGGTCCTCTCACTACAAAACTATTTTCTTTCAGGGTTAAGGATGTTCCCTGTCTCGCCTTCAATTTGGGAATACGACACAGTCTACCGCTTCTACTTTCCATCGTTGTTTGGGGAGTTATGGGATTCAGAGTAAGATTAGGGACTAGTTCTCCATTATTTTCGAAGTGTAAATAATGGTGTATCTCTCTCTTCTCCTTTCCAGTGAATATAGGTCTAGTTCTCGTAACCTTTCCCAGTAATTTAGTTCTTTGCACCCATTGATCTTGGCTGTGAAGCTTCTTTGGATCCCCTCCTGCTGTCTAATGTCTTCTTTTTTATATGGGGAAGTTAGGACCGAGCAGTATTCTAATTTGGGTATGATCAGGGTTTTCAGTAGAGGAATCATTACATTCCTATCCCTTCGTTTAAAGGTTCTCAATATCTGACCCGTTATTCTCTTTGCTCTGTTTACTGCTATCTTATTTTGTGTTTCAAATTTCGCATCATCTGTCATTACAACCCCTAAATCTTTTGCTCTGGAATTTCTCTGAATTTCCTGTCCATTTGGGGTATAATATTCCATGCACTTTAGGTCTTCTCTTTTTCCGTACCGTAATAGCTGAAATTTCTCGGTGTTAAACTTCATATTGTTGTCTTCAGTCCACTTGTAGATTTTGTTTATGTCGGTTTGTAGAGATCCTATGTCTTCTGGGTTTCTTATTTTTCTACTGATCTTTGTGTCATCCGCAAAGGATGTTACTGTGCTGTCTCTGGTAACGTCCTCATCTATGTCAGTTAGCATGATTATGAAGAGTAGTGGAGCTAATACTGTTCCTTGTGGTACTGAGCTGAGGACCTCTGATTCTGATGAAGATACTCCTTGTACTGTAACGACTTGCCTCCGCTCACTAAGGAAATTATATATCCATTTCCCTACTTT
Source organism: Bathynomus jamesi (assembly GCA_023014485.1). Classification (NCBI taxonomy): domain Eukaryota; kingdom Metazoa; phylum Arthropoda; class Malacostraca; order Isopoda; family Cirolanidae; genus Bathynomus; species Bathynomus jamesi. The sequence continues at coordinate 133,049 of JAJOZX010006749.1, forward strand.
TCCTGTTATTCCCATATATTTCAGTTTATGTATTATGATTCCGTGGTCACACTTGTCGAACGCTTTAGCAAAGTCTGTGTATAGTACATCATAGTTTTCATTACTTTCAAGTGAATCAATAATGTTGTTGTAGTGTTCCATTAGTTGTGATAGGCATGATCTGCCTGATCGAAACCCGTGTTGGTTATCATTGAATTTTTTCTGAGTTTCCAAAAAGTCATAGATTTTCTGTCTAACTATTCTTTCAAATATTTTAGTGAGATGAGATGTAAGCGACACTGGCCTATAGTTTTTGGCCTGGGATCGATCTCCTCCTTTATATATTGGGACTATGTTCGCGCTCTTCAGGATGCCCGGTATTTCTCCCGTGTCTAATGATCGTCTCCATATCCAGTATAGGGGCTCAGCGATTGCATTCTTGCAGTTTTTGATCAGTGTGGCATTCCATTTATCCGGTCCTGCCGCTGAGTGTGTTTTTAGTTTCCCTATGGCTTGTGTAATATCATCCGTCGTAAAGTCGAAATCCGTTATACTTTCCCCTTGTGGTTCTTCTTCAAAGAACGCGTTTCTATCGCAAATCAATTTGTCAGTTTTTGGGATACTGAAAGATGATTCATACTGAGCTTTTAATATTTCAGATACTTCTGTTAGATCATCAGATAAATCACTGTTCTCATTTTTTAAAGGTCCGATAGTCGCTTGGTTTTTCGACTTTCTTTTTGCGAAATTATAGAAGTACTTTGAGTTAACCTTTATCGCTTCTATAGCGTCATCTTCTTTTTCTGTATGCTTCTCGATTTGTTCCTGTATGACGACATCGATACTTTGTAGTTTATCATTTAATATTTTTCTGATGTTGTTATCTTTACAATTACTTAATTTTGCAGTCACTCTTTTTCTCTTTCGGAACAATGCCCTCTTTTGTCTTTCGAACCTGCTTCTCTTTCCTCTTTGTTGTATCTTTGGGACATGTTTTTCCACAATTTCTAACGTCTTCTCCTCTAACGTCATTAGCATCTCTTCCGTTGTCTTGGCCTCGAAAATGGTTTTCCAATCTATTACTTCCATGCTGGATGTCACATCTTCCCAGTTTATAGCTTTGGAGTGAAAATTAAAAATTTCGAATTTGCTTCGTTCTGTTGTGCGTGTTCTTTCCTTTCCTGTTGCCTTTATATTAGTTGTTATTTCAATGATATTGTGGTCTGATATCATAGTTGGGGAGATTTCTACATTATCAATTAGATTACTGTTGTTTGTGAATACCAAATCTAGGCAGTTGTTTTTTCTTGTGTTTTCTGTTATTTCTTGCGTTAACATAAATTCATCAGCTAAAGCTAGTAGCATTTTTACCTGCTCCTGGTCTTCTCGTGTGCCCCCCTTGTCCTGGTGGATACATATATTTTTTCCTATCCTTTTATATTTCATGAATGGGAAATTAAAATCACCACAGAGAAAAATATTTGGGGTTGGAGAGTGTAGATCTTTTACTAAGTTTCTTACCTCTGTAATGGAATCTGAAAATTTTGAGGTTGGCGTGTTTGGGGGTCTGTACATTACAATTAGTACCATATTTAATTTTTCAATTTTTGCTGCTACACATTCTACGTAGTTGTTTGAGGTACTTATAACCATTTCTGCTATGTGCCTTTCGCGTGTGTAAATAGCACATCCTCCTTTACGTCTCACTGTTCTGTCGGCTCGGAGGATGTTATAGTTGTCAATTTGTATTTCTTTTTTGTCAATACAGGACTCACAATTTTCACAGTTCGCCTGGCAGTCCTTTAGATGAGTTTCCGTGAGGCATGCAAAGTCTGCTCCGGCTTCTTGCATGAGTCCTTTCAGGTATGCAACTTTGTTCGTGGACTGGTTTGATTTAAGGCCCTGTATGTTGGCTAGGATTATTTTTATTTTTTCTCTTTCTTTTTCGCATACAGGTGGTTCCGCTTTGTTTTCCGATGGGGGTGCCGGTTTCGTTGCCTTGTGGTCCTCCGAGAATTTACCTCTTTTTATCTTTGTCGGTACCTGTTGTCCCGATAACGCATGAAGTGTCTTTGTTCGTACCTTCTGTCCGGCTCTCGGATTTCTATATTTATATTTGTCAGCTGGTTTTGTAATTGCTGGAGAGTATTTAGCAGCTGAAATGTGTTGGCTGCGTCTAAAAAATTTCCACTCTTCTTTGATGTTCGTTTTTTCTGTTCCCTCGGTGCGTTCCTTTGAGGGTGGTGGTATCGGCATTTTTTTTCGTATTTGCAACTCCCATATCTTTCATAAGTGTTGCAGACCGTAAGATGGTGGAACATGCATTTCTTATCAAACTTGCAATATCCACTTGTGTAATGCATTTTGCATAATGTGGGATGTGCATATATGCATTGCCCATCCCGATATCTGCAGTTTCCTTTCGCGTAGTATTTGCATACGATATTTTCTACGCTTCTGCTTTCTTTCTTATTATTTACCAAGTTCTTAGTTTTGGCATTATCATTATTTTTCTTTGGCTGTTTATTTTCTACGTTTTTAGTTATTATCTTTTTATCATTTCGCTCGTTGGACCGTTTGTCTACTTCGCCACTTTTACTTATTTCTTTCCTTTCATCTATGTCTTCCTTCCGTATTACGTTGTTTATATCGTTATTTGTTATTAAATTGTTGTTCGTTATTATGCTGTTAATCGTTATTTCGTCTTCTCTCTCATCCACCCTGTTTTTCGTTGGGACCATTTCGGACACATGCGTCCCCATTATTTCATTCTTTTTTGTAACTTTCGAGTCTGCTATCTCCATTTCTTTAAAGACCGCGAAAGAATTTACAGTCTGTGTGCATGCGCCACATAGAAATTTGATCCCCACGACTTGTTTCGCGTTCGAGACAAGAGTTATTTCCCGATCATTCCAATTCATGCAGTTAAAGTCGTTTAATCGTTGGCAGAAATCACACCTAATCGCTAGGCTTTCCGTTGTTACTAAATTGCACAAATTACAGATTAAGTGAGAATTTGGACCCATATCCATGATATTCCTTAATTAGCTTAAGAAGAAATACCCACACAAATTCATATATATATATATATATATGAATAGAAACGACGTAAATAAGGAGCGTCTCTGCACACGGGGAAGAGAAATAACGAATAAATGAAAAATGAGGCGAACCGCCCGGGAATCGAACCCAGGGCCTTCCAATTGCCGGTTGGATGCGCTACCATTACACCACGGACCTCGATCAATCATAAATCGAAATTCTCCTACATAGGGCAGAAACCAATGCCCTGAGAGGGCACCCTCGCAAATCGTGAATATGTGCATTTAACTGCAATGACCACGCAGTATATAAATGAATAGAAACGACGTAAATAAGGAGCGTCTCTGCACACGGGGAAGAGAAATAACGAATAAATGAAAAATGAGGCGAACCGCCCGGGAATCGAACCCAGGGCCTTCCAATTGCCGGTTGGATGCGCTACCATTACAACACGGACCTCGATCAATCATAAATCGAAATTCTCCTACATAGGGCAGAAACCAATGCCCTGAGAGGGCACCCTCGCAAATCGTGAATATGTGCATTTAACTGCAATGACCACGCAGTATATAAATGAATAGAAACGACGTAAATAAGGAGCGTCTCTGCACACGGGGAAGAGAAATAACGAATAAATGAAAAATGAGGCGAACCGCCCGGGAATCGAACCCAGGGCCTTCCAATTGCCGGTTGGATGCGCTACCATTACACCACGACCTCGATCAATCATAAATCGAAATTCTCCTACATAGGGCAGAAACCAATGCCCTGAGAGGGCACCATTCTGAGTTTGTGTATATATATATATATATATATTTTTTTAAAGTTCAGGAAGAATCGATTCGTCTCTATTTAAAAGGGCATATCTTGGCGGAAAAACAAAGAAAAAGTGAGAGGAAAGACAGAGGAAAAAGAAAGGGTGGAGGGGACAGTCGAAGTGGAAAAAGACCAAGGATGACAAGGACTGCAGGGTCGAGCCCCATCATCCTTGGGTGCTAGGGCCGGGAGGGCGCACGTGAAACCTCCAAGAACAAGCACGTACGAACGAGCACAAGGAGCACTCAAGAGCACGAGCTTAGAACTCCCTTGCGGGGTGTATATATATATATATATATATATATATATATAATATATATATATATATATATACACACAGGGTGTTTCGGGTCGACCCTAGAAATATGGAAAAGAAACACTTCATATTAGTTACGGAATTACTATGACAAACTTCAAATACCAAATACAAACTACAAATTCCGCCAACTTGCAGTTTGTATGATATTTGGTATTTGAAGTTTGTCACAGTAATTCCTTAACTAATATGAAATGTTTTTTTTCCATATTTCTTGGGTCGACCTACAACACCCTGCATATATATATATATATATATATATATATACACTATGCATTATTAATGTGCTTCACATACTACTATAAATAATTAAATCAAACGATGGAAAATGCATTTGATGCTTACACGTTGATACTTACATGCATACTTACACAGTCCACACGTACATAAGAACATAAGAAATTTTTATAGTGGGCTCCACTATATAAAAACTGCCTGTACATTGGCAACAACCAATTTTTACAAAACTAATTAATTATTTTGTTAATACTTTTTTAATAAAACCTGGAACACGCGTATTATTGTACCTGTCAACTATAAATTTTTATTCCTTTTATTATGCTTATGCTTCTACATCTGAAGTTTTCATCTTCAAAAAATTCAGTTAAAAGTAGGGGTCAATCCCAGAATAGGCACCTGATGTACCTCAATCCCAGATGAAGCACCTGCGTTCAACCTCAATCCCAGAATAGGCACTTTGCAAGGAATTAAATAAAAAAAACCTGATGATTACAAAATTTATTGTTTATACAAAGTTTATTACAAATGTAATAAATGCAAAGTTATAAAAGGTTTAAAGTGGTTTAATGAATAAAGAAAAATTTTAGATATTATAAATTCCTGCAATATGAGCCCGAATGTTTCTGAATCCATCTGAAGCAAATCTATCTTGCCACATAAATTGGTATAGATATAGGTTAGGTTAGGTTAGGTTAGAGTTGATTTTTTCAAATATTGATAAAAACAATGAAATTATATCTCTAAAAACTGTTTATATTTTTTTCTCCTCAATCCCAGATTAAGCACCTGTGTTTTGCCTCAATCCCAGATTAAGCACCTAAAAATGATTTCAGGAAGTATAGACATGGTTGACATTAAAACGTACTTTATCAATTGACTCAGTTTTCTCTAAAATCCTCAGTGAACGTCGAAATTTAAATGTAAATTTACGTTAAAAAATGTTAAATTAATTTAATGTGAATTATACTGCCATGGTTTTAACTTTTATCCGACAATTAGATATTTGTGTGTACAACTGCGGGTGTATTGTGGGTGTAGTGCCAGATGGTTCAATGAGTTTGCGCAAACATAAGAAGATTGTCTGCTAGTGACGTCACATGCAAACCAGCTGCCATTTTTGTTTGAATGTCAAAGTGCTTCGGGTGACCATTAGTTTTCTCATTTTAGTATGTAAGTACGAGCTGTATTTTTATTCGTTCGAGTTAATTATTTATAGTCGTAAGCGATATACATTAATATATCTAATTATGGTCTTTAACGTATTTTAAAATAAAGGAAGTTGGCTAAAAAGTTTGGTTTAGGTTGTCAGTGGCAAATGAGCCCAATGAATTCGTTTTCAGCTGATCTAAGTTAGGACCAACTATTAATCTTAGGCTTAATTGGTTTTTAAGTGTAGGCAATTTATTTACAGTTACGTAATTTAGTAAGTACAGCTAACACAGGGACTAGGTCTCAAATTATGAAGATGTAGGTTAGCCCATCCTGTTTTGGTATTTAACTAGTTGGATGTAGCCTAAGTCAAGATTTACAGAATTTGGCGGACATCACACCCAATAATGAGAGTGAGTATGCCGCGGTTTATTTCTCATGTTTGTGACCTTGCACTCAGACTTAAGATTTTGCATGGAGATTGCACCAAGATTTTTAGAAGCTATATAAAATGAGATAATAAAGTGGTACCAGTTTATAAGTTTGTTGTGTCCCCACTTTAAGCCCATGCTACGAAATGTTTGAGTTTTTTCATTCCTTGGACGAAAGCTTTAACAGAAATTATTCATGCCTGGTGTATCGGATGAAAGTTTTAACAAATTAAAGTTCTGACAAATTATTTTTTTCCCCGGTGTATTAGTGCAAAACTTCATAGTTCCTTCAATCTATCCGTGTATTCCAATCTTCTTAGGTTAGGGAGAAGCTTGGTTGCCCTACATTGCACACCTTCAAGCATATCAATATCATGTCTAAGGTCAGGGGACCAAGCTTGAATGCAGTAGTCTAAGTAAGGCTTAATATAAGAATTATAATTTATAGATGACTTCTTTACTCTTGTCACTAACATTCCTCTTAATAATACCTAACATTTTATTGCTTTATTTCTAGCCTCTAGGCATTGCTTAGAAAATTAGATCACTGCTAACTATAATGCCAAGAGATCCCTTTCTTGTTTAACATCTTCCAACCAATTCCTTTGCATCTCGTAACTAAAGTTTTCATTATTTCTACCAAAATGCATGACTTTGCATTTTTGAACATTGAATTCCATTTGCCATTTATTAGTCCAAGCAACTATCATAATCTATCAAGGACATTTTGTAGTTTATAAGAATTTTTGATATTTGTAACTGGGGCAACTACTCTTGTATCATCTGCAAATTTAGAAATTTTACAACCTACCTAATTTATAACTGACCTTAATATCCCACGAGCTTTTAATTTGTATAGAAGTCTCCTATGTGCAACCTTGTCAAATCCTTTACTAAAATCCAAATAAATAATATTTATATTTCTATTAGTTACCTGATCAGTTACAAACTTTTACAAAAGTAAGAGGTTAGGTTTGTAACTCTTATAAACTTACAAAAAGTATGAGATTAGACAAACCAAGACGACCTTGATCTAAATCCATATTGTGAATTTGAAATAAGATTAAAATTTTTCAAATGATCTTCAATAATCTTTATAATTCTTTCTAGTATCTTTCCTTTGGTTAGCTTCCACCTGACTTGTTCATTCTGACAAAGGTCAAGCTTTTTACTCCACCTTAGACTGAACTACACCCCACCAGCAGCCTAGCATTTTAACCATGAGGCCAACCAGGGTACCCATTTATCTACTAACCACTTTGTGTGAAAGGATGAATAGCTGGGTTTTGCTGCATGCTGGCTGCCATTGCCAGGTCTCAATCCCAGGGCTGATCGTTTTGTAGTCAGGGATGCTAACCACTACACCACTGAGGCACATGATGTTAAACTAACAGGCCTATAATTTCCAACCTTCTCCTTACCACACTTTGTAAATGGGTACATTTGCTTTTTTCCATTCATCTGGTACTTCTGCATAATTAATTGACCTAGCAAACAAAATAGTTACTGCTTCAGATAAGCTTTCTTCCCCTTCTCTGATAACACTGGGCAACACGTATTTTATTGAATGATATCTGACACTTGATTCTAGGTAATTTGGGTGCGCTGAATACGAATTTCAACTCGGTTTGGCTCTATCAGGTCCTGATTCTTGTCGATAGCCTATGTGCCATTTTCCAGATTTTTCAAATTAGGACTAAAAAATTAAGTTGTTAAATTTTTTTTTTAAGTTTCATGAATACAAGCAGTTCAAACTACAGTAAAATTACATTATAACGATAGAAATGACTTAAAATAAAAAAATAAACAGATATGAAGCTTTCACTGTGGCAAAAATTTTCTTTTGTAAGACTTTCTAGCGTATTTGCTTGTTGATGGCAGGTCTCTTTTCAAGCACCAGCAGTAATCAGCCATCATGTGGGAATCCTAGTGGCCTTGGTACCGTTCCTCCATAATTTTGATATCTTGGTGGAATCTCTCCCCTTGTTCGTCACTTACATCACCTAAATTACTTGGAAATTGGTCAAGATGGCTATTCAAAAAATGCATTTTTATGCTCATATTGCAACCTAACTCTTTGTAGTCCCTTAAAAGTTTTTTTACGATTTCTTCGTAGTTATCTGCCCTATAATTGCCTAAAGTTTTCTATCAAGTCCACGAATGAGAACCAGCCATTTTTTTCGCGTTCATTCATGACATAAGGAAAATTGCTATCTTTAATCATTGTTCTTATTTGTGGACTGTCGAAAATTCCTACCTTGATTTTTTCATAACTTAAACTTGGAAATTTTGAAGTTATATATTTGAAACACTCGCCGTTCGTATCTAAAGCTTTTACATATTGTTTAATGAGGCCTAGTTTTATATGCAGAGGAGGAAATATGATTTTATCTCTGCTCACTAAAGGTGGATTAATTACGTTTTTTTCTCCGACAGTAAGTGATGATCGTGCTAGCCAGATTTGTTTGAAATAATGTTCTTCCTTGGCTCTGCTGTCCCATAAGCAAAGGAAGCAGGGATATTTAGTATACCCTCCTTGTTGTCCTAGCAGAAAATTAACCATTTTTAAGTCAACACATATGATCTACTCGTGCTCCCTATATTTGATAAGATTTAAAACCTTTTCTATATGTTCATACTTTTCTTTTAATTTTGTTGAGTGCCCAATCGGTATCGAGCCATATAGATTGCCATTATGCAACAACACACACTTAAGACTTCTTTTCGAACTGTCTAAAAACAAGTGCCAATCATTTGCATCGTAAGACTCAACCCCCATCTTCTTTAACAAACCAACTATGTCGCAGCAATATACTAAACTATCCTCTGTTCTAAAATATTTAACAAGTTCTTCTCTTTTTCTGTAAAATGAAATGTATGCGTTTGAAGTAAGCAAGTTTTTCTCTCTAAGTCTTGAAGCTAAAATTTCCGCAGCCTTTTTTGGCAAATTTAGATCACTTACAAGATCATTCAACTCGGCCTGGTTAAACTTTTGCGGATTGTTTTGACTTTCAAATACGCTGGGGTCAAAATTGGTGTCTGACTCCTCAAAGTGCATAACAATATTTTCAGGAACATCTTCAACTAATTCTTGAGTTGGCAGACCCTTAAATTTTGGAATGGGGATCTCATTTGAATGTAGCATAGGTCGTATCGCGGTGTCGAAATTTGGGTACTCGATACAATGTTTATTTTTCTTAGTGAAGCCCGAAGTCTTGACAAAGCAAAGGTAGCAATCGGTCTTGTGGTTAGTAGGCTCTCGCCACACCTGATATGGAAAAAAAATTGTAAAGCGTTAACAAAAGTGACGAGACTTGTTTTTATGAATTTTATCAAAAGTTATTACCCAAATATTTAACATTTCTGTGTTTCAACCTTATGCAATATTTGAGATTCTTATAAACATTTTCTGTAAATTTTTGTTTATGTACCTAAGTTACAATTACATTTAGGTAAGTTACAGTATACTAGTGATTAAATTACGTAGTTTTATGAAATCATAAACTTACCATCGGAACTCCAAAAGGTATTTTTGCATCCGAACCCTTCGTCCAATGTCGCAGTCTTTCAATGCATATAGTGCAGGCTTTATGTGGAGCCCACGATTTATCTTGGTCCCCCAGTTTTATGCCAAAATAAGCTAAGTAAGCTCTTTTTACGAAGTCAGTTATATTTGCTCGTTGATGTGGAAGTGTAAAATTTCCACATATATAACAGAAGGAATCAGGGTTGTTTTTTGCATTTGAACTTTCTAGTGCTTGATGACATATTGCTTGATTGTTCTGCCAATTTGTAAAGGTATTTAAAGCCCTTAATTCATATAAATTTAAGAAAATCTGAAATATAAACACAAAAATTAGTTTAAATAGGTACTTATTATGAAATAGGTACTTACAATCTATGAAATTAAACTAGAAACACGGATGAGTAGGTACAATATAAATTACGTCTAATTAAATCAACTATATTAAATCACGATGATAAAATTACTCACTAAATCATATGCCAATTCAAAATTATGTTAATGCCCAAACTTAATTAACTAACTCAACTGACTGACTGACTGACTGACTGACTGATTGAATTGACTGATTAACTCTGGAAACGAGTCGCTTTTATATATTTTAGTTGTCCCTCTAGAATACTCTATAGAGAACAGGAACGCTCGAGAAATATTAGAATTCTATGATTTTTTAGCTTAATTTACTAATATTAAAATGGGTTAAAAATGACAAAATTAAAAATATTTTTAGGGTGTTACATATAAAAATATACATAATACAATAATACCATAACAATAGGTACAAATACCTAGATAAAAACCTAGTTGCATAATGTGTAACTGCAAAAAGACTTAGCGAGTATTGAGAAAAAAACCTTTTTATGAATATGACGAAAGAGGAGGGGTGTTGAGCAAAATCAGGACCTGATAGAGCAAAACTGAGTAAAAATTCGTGCTCAGTGCACCCAAATTACCTAGAACTAACTGTCAAATCTAATTCAATAGACAAAAAGTTGAAATTTGTTCCCCAGTGATCCTAGCAAATATATGGTCAGGGCCAGCAGCTTTATTTGATTTCAATGTATGAATCACTTGTCTAACATCATCCTTCTATATATGACTTATCAAGAGTGCCTGACTTTATAGGATTTAAAGAATTAAAATCAGTTATTTAAATATTCTTCAGTAAAAAGAGCTAAAATAATCATTTAAAATACCAATGGTACCGTATCCTGATCTTTTTTAAACATCTATATCATGTTCTATTGGGCTTTTTATTATTATATTTATAAAAACAAAGAATTTCTTTGGATTATTATTGCTATTGGTCCATTCCAGGACAGCTCATACAAAAAAAATTGAAATTGCAACCACTCTGATTCCAATTTTATTCAGAATTTCTATATCTAGTAAATTTGACCTGATTATGGAATGTAGCTTAAAATTTATTTGAACAAATACTTTGGGATATATGGACCACATACACACACACACACACACACACACACACACAAACACACACACAAATGGGAGTCTGCAAAAAACTGCTAAAGTTCCAGGTGTCATAATTTGCTTCTAATTGGGTTAGAGTAAAAATTTAAACTTTGTTTATGGTAGAGAATTTCGTGGGAAACAAATAAGCATCTGTTAATAATTAAGATAGAATTAATATTTTGGAAGTTATCATAACTTTTTTTTTTTTTAAGGGGCCTGTACCCCCCTTGGCCAATCAATACAAAAATTTTTTTTTATGCGAAAACATTCCCCTAACACTTGTGTATATGCAGGGTTAATAATATATCTTAATTTTGCGTATTTATTGTATTTTTTCACTTCTGAAAAGGTGTAGATTGTGTAAAAGCTACTAAAAATAAAGATATCAGTATCAGTAAATGCTTATTTCTGATCTCTCAGATTTCATCAAGACAAGTTGCATATCATCATAGCTTATGGGCTTATATTGATCATCACATATACGGTACTTGAAGAAGGATAGAAGCACAGCTTATTAAGTTTCCTTCCCCCTTGCACATTAATACATTTTCCTTCCCCCTTGCACATTAATACATTTTCCTTCCCCCTTGCACATTAATACATTTTCCTTCCCCCTTGCACATTAATACATTTTCCTTCCCCCTTGCACATTAATACATTTTCCTTCCCCCTTGCACATTAATACATTTTCCTTCCCCCTTGCACATTAATACATTTTCCTTCCCCCTTGCACATTAATACATTTTCTTTCCCCCTTGCACATTAATACATTTTCTTTCCCCCTTGCACATTAATACATTTTCCTTCCCCCTTGCACATTAATACATTTTCCTTCCCCCTTGCACATTAATACATTTTCCTTCCCCCTTGCACATTAATACATTTTCCTTCCCCCTTGCACATTAATACATTTTCCTTCCCCCTTGCACATTAATACATTTTCCTTCCCCCTTGCACATTAATACATTTTCCTTCCCCCTTGCACATTAATACATTTTCCTTCCCCCTTGCACATTAATACATTTTCCTTCCCCCTTGCACATTAATACATTTCCTTCCCCCTTGCACATTAATACATTTTCTTTCCCCCTTGCACATTAATACATTTTCTTTCCCCCTTGCACATTAATACATTTTCCTTCCCCCTTGCACATTAATACATTTTCCTTCCCCCTTGCACATTAATACATTTTCCTTCCCCCTTGCACATTAATACATTTTCCTTCCCCCTTGCACATTAATACATTTTCCTTCCCCCTTGCACATTAATACATTTTCCTTCCCCCTTGCACATTAATACATTTTCCTTCCCCCTTGCACATTAATACATTTTCCTTCCCCCTTGCACATTAATACATTTTCCTTCCCCCTTGCACATTAATACATTTTCCTTCCCCCTTGCACATTAATACATTTTCCTTCCCCCTTGCACATTAATACATTTTCCTTCCCCCTTGCACATTAATACATTTTCCTTCCCCCTTGCACATTAATACATTTTCCTTCCCCCTTGCACATTAATACATTTTCCTTCCCCCTTGCACATTAATACATTTTCCTTCCCCCTTGCACATTAATACATTTCCTTCCCCCTTGCACATTAATACATTTTCCTTCCCCCTTGCACATTAATACATTTTCCTTCCCCCTTGCACATTAATACATTTTCCTTCCCCCTTGCACATTAATATATTAGATGAAAATCACAATCAATGACAATTGGATAGCTCAAATAACTGTCTTAAATAACTGCTCCTATAACATATAAAAAGGTGTGTATATTAAATGACCTTAAACAAATGGCTCTATGTACATCAGAGTTAAATGAGTAAATTATTCAACTCCTGTAATAATGGTTGGATGTGACATATCTTTCAGTATCTAATATAGCTATGTCTGTACCTTGTGGAAAGTTCTGGACATGATAGAAAGATGATTTAAAAACTATGCTATATTTTTTTTACCTCTGAGGCAGATTAAATTATTTGCAGAGGGCTGCAGGCTCAATAATGCATCAAAAAATCCATATTTCATCATTTTTGCTCAAAAAATGCAATTTTTCAGCCCTTTTTCTCCAAATATTTTTTTTTATTTGAAATTATATTTTATATTTTTCTTTTCAAGTTGGATTTATAGAAGTGATAAATACATATATTTTGATAACCTTCTTGCCAAAAAATACTGCATAGTAGGATGTTAAGATGGAGGTCACAGATTTTCAAACACACACATTCCTTACCAGAAAGCTTCCTCTTGGTAAAGATGTCATCCAATGTGTAATGGTAGAAGAGAACTGGACAACCAGACAAGCAGCTGATACAGTTGCACTAAGTCTGATTGAACACTGGATTTGGTGCAATGTCTATCCAATTTCACACCCTAATGTCACTAGCAAGATCAGGATCTAGTCAAAGAATTTTTGAGGTAAGACTCAAATTTTCAGTCCCTTATCAAAAGATTTAAAATAACCTTTGGTTAGCTTCTGGCCAAATTGTTAATTCTAATGAAGGTCAATCTTTTCACTCCACCTTACACCTACAGTTTAACGTGGAATCCACACCACACCACCAGCAGCCCAGTGTCTTAACCCACTAGGCTGCCACCCAGGGTTCCCATTTATCTACCAACCACTTTCTTTGTGTGGAAGGATGAACAGCTGGGTTTGGCTGCATGCTGGCTGCCATCACTGGGTCTCGAACCTGGGGCTGTTGGATTCGTAGTCAGTGATGCTAACCACTACACCACCAAGGTACATATCATACTTTTGTAAATTTTTTAGTTACATTTATTTGTTTGTGACAGTAATTTTATTAACATAATCATGTGATTCAGTGATTTGCAAATCATAAGAATGATTAGTAATAAATTCTGTTTTGACTAGAACTTAACTTGTGATTTATAATTGAAATTTGCATTCACATTAAAGTTTTGGTAATTTTGTAGGTGTGATAGATATCTAAAAAAGAAATGTGGTGATAAGTTCTAGAGTGATATTTCTTCCTTCATTAAAAAAAACTTCCCAAGTTGTTTGATATCTTCTGTGAGGACTCAATAATTCAGAGAAGAGATTTGAAACATTTGTATCAACTCAGAATTCCAGAAGATGACTATGTTTTCTATGAGGACCAGAAAACAGCTGGAATAGGACAATGTGTTGGTTTTAAGGAATACCTTACATTGGCAGACATCAGATACAAAAAGAGAGGAGTACAGCAGGAGCAAGCAAAAGAAAAGACTCGGTGAATTTGATCTATATAAATCAAAAAACTTGATTGATGGCCACTGAAAATCTAGGTTTCTTGAAATTATTGTGCTACAAATTATAATTTTATTTTTGTCTTTGGTAAACTATTATGTATCATTGTATTTTATTATCCCCAGGGAAGAGCTCAGAAGAGTTTTTAAAGTTGTTCCATCAAGCTCAGCAGCAATACATGACAGTGATCTCGACAGTCTATCAAGTCAGTGTAGCCTGGAATCACATGATGAAATGGCTGATGTTGGTGAACAACAGGAATCCAGGCCAGAACAAAATAGGAAGAGAGTACCAAACCTCACTCGGCAACGTGACAGGTATACTGTATAGTTTAAAATATGAGTATGCTTTGATTGTTGCTCTGTTGACAATACCTTTGGAAAAATGATTTATAATCCATGTGATGCTGCTAATAGTTAGTCCAAATCTTTGGACACTGCTGTCCAATGAACATCTTATTAGAATATTAACTTGATATAAAATAAGTCTTTTACTGGTATTAGTAAGTGACAGAGCTGGAGCAGCAGTTCTAGAGGATTATGAATTTATCACTACTACTGATAAGTTGAATGTAATTGACAGGTAACAGTCCAATTATCTTGTACATTAGTACCTGATTCAAATTGAGTATCTTGCAAAAAGGGATACATTTTAAACAAGTGTTGAAATTTAAATAGTTAGTCAAAACCTATGGAGCTTGCTTAAATAACTGTCTTTAAAATGGAGTAAATTTGTACTATGAACTTTGCAGGAACAAGTTGAGAAGAAAATGAGAAAAATATTGTAAAGCCATGAGAAAGGAGGAGGATAAATTGTTTGAATTAGTGGCTAAATGATAAACTTAAATTCACCTGACATTCATGAGCCCCCTATCATAGCATCTCTAACCAATGAACTCATAAAACATATCTAGGTCACCAGTGATTGTTTATGTCCATTAGTTGATGGGTCACTGAAACTACTTTAACTCATTTTTTTCAAAACCATGATTTTGGACATAACCAGTTCTGGTCATCATCCCCCCTCAATTTTGTATATAATGTATGTATATGTACATATACATGTAGAGGCTGACTGGAAATCTCAGTCATGGAATCAGAAGACTACACGTGTGGGCATGAAACAGGCCCACAGAGGAAACAGATTTTGTGGTATTTCCTGAAATGACCACCAGAGGATGTCACCAAGGCCTATAAAATGCTGGTTCTTTCTCAAATCACACACACTCGCCATCTTATTCCCCCCCCCCCCTGGAGCCAGGCGTGAGGCACGAAGGTGCTAGCCTGGATAGTATTTGATGTACCGCGACAGTCATTGCTGATAGAATAGACAAACTGAGTGTGTTTAAGGCTCCTGGGCCAGACCAGTTTCTCCCCAGAGTGTTGTGGGAGGTGTGCGACCAGGTGGCTCCCCACCTGGCTACAGTCTTCAACAAAATGTTGGAGATGGGCCAGGTGCCTGGTGACTGGAGGGAGGCCAACATGACCCCTATCTTTAAGAAAGGGGATCATGAAAGTCCAGGGAACTATCATCCCATTAGTCTCACTTCAGTTGTAGGTAAATTATTAGAGGGGATAATAGCGGATAGGATCGTTGACCATTTGGATTTGTACAAGTTGCTTGGGGACTCCCAACATGGTTTAGATGGCATAGGTTGTCTCTCACCAACTTGCTCGAGTTTTTCCACATCATGTTGAGTGAGTATGATAAGAGTAGGGTGATTGATATACTTTATCTCGACTTTCAGAAAGCCTTTGATAAGGTACCTCACTGTTGGCTAATGGTGAAAGTGTGCGCGCTGGGTATCGGTGGGGAGGTAGGTAGGTGGATTGAAAACTGGCTAAAGAATAGGTGGTAGAGGGTTGTAATTAAAGTGGCTATTTTGGGTTGGGCCTCAGTCACTAGCAGGGTTCCTCAGGGTTCCATTTTTGGGCCACTGTTGTTTATCATTTACACAAATGATATAGGCCAGAACTTTCCAAACTTTCCAAACTTTTCAAATTTTTATCATCAAATATCAGATAATTTTTTAGTAGGTGGTTTATCTTGTAGCCAATTTTGTTGATACAAAAACCAAAATTTTCAAAATACAAAAAAATTGAAAATAATTAACTAAATTTAGCGACACAGCGACACAGTTTGGAAAGCTCTGATATAGACGGTGGCATCATCAGTTGGATCGCCAAATTCGCCGATGACACCAAGCTTGGGGCCAATGTTGGGATGCTGGAAGCGATTGAGCAACTGCATGCGGACCTAGGTAGGATAGGAGAGTGGTCCAAAAAATGGCAAATGCAAGGTGATGCACATTGGCTACACCAATCCCAAGTCAGACTACTCTATGTTGGGGAGTAATATCGAGGCGACTGATTTGGAAAAGGACTTGGGTGTGCTAATTAGCAGCGACCTTAAGTTACCAAACAGTGCGTAGAGGTGGAAAAGAAAGCCCAGAAGCTGTTGGGTTATATCAGGAGGCAATTTCAGTTTGGAACAAGGAGATTGTGCTCTCACTGTACAATTCCCTGGTTCAGCCACACCTGGAATATGCTGTACAGTTCTGGTCACCCACCCTCAGGAAAGATATTGAGAGGCTGGATCGAGTGCAGGCAAGGGCCACAAAGTTAATCCATTCTGTTAGGCATATGGGCTACAATCGATGGTTACGTGCCCTGAACTTGTTTTTGCTAGAAACTTGGAGGCTGCGCGGTCAACTGATCAAGGTTTTCAAGCTCTGATGAGGATTCAACAATGTCAATTTTGGAAGCATGTTTAGTTTAAATGATAACCCAACTCGCAACAATGGTTGGAAGTTGGATTTGAAACGGTTTAGGACTAGTGTGTGTGGGAATTATGTATAAGATCTGTGACACGTGGAACAGGTTACCTTCAGAAGTTGTGAACAGTTCCTCTGTGGATCAGTTCAAGAAAAGGTTAGACCAAATCTTGCACACTATTTGAGGGTGTGGAAAATTTTCCCTGGTACTGTTGCCATTGGTACCTCCTGAGTATGGGCCACAGGGCCTTTTGAGGTACTACTTTTCCTTGTAACCCCCCCCCCCCTACCGTTTACGAATCGTTGGGCAGGAGTGATCAGGGTCTGATTAGGTCTGTGTATGTGTCCCTCGGGTGAAGTGTAGTAAGCTCGATCTCTGCCAGGTGGACTTTATCCTCCGGGATAGTGTAGATGAGATGTGGTTAGAGGTTGGCATTAGTTGGTAAATTTTCAGGCTCGTACATCACTAATTCCTGTGACTTTATTAACAAAGTTATGTCCTTAGATTTAAAACTGGGAAGAATGATCAGTTTTGACGTTGTCCTTGTTTACGAAAGTTCCCATTGATGATGTACTTAGTTTTTTAGATAGAAAATTGCTAACATGTAACGTAGAACTAGGCATGCCCACATCTGTATTTTTAGAACTGATAAAACTGTCACCAATAATGCCTTCTCCTTCGGTGAAGAATTTTATTTGCAACGTTTTGGTATGGGAATGGGGTCCCCTTTATCCCCAATACTGAGTACATTATACATGGAATATTATGAGTAGGAATTGTTGCAAACAATGTCCCAGGAATCTAATTTGGTTTCGTTATGTAGATATTTTCTCATTTTGGCCTGATCACTGGAACAACTTTGATACTTTCTTTGTCATTAAATAATCTTGTTCCCTCTATTAAATTTAAATATGAATGGGAGAATGACAAACAATTACCTTTTCTAGATGTTTTGGCCATTAACGAAAGTGGAAAGCCCAATTTCAGTCTAGAAAACCTACTCATTGTAATTCGTACATTCATTATTTTTCATATCATGATGAAGGGGTTAAAAGCTCAATTATTTCTTCCATGTTTCTAAGAGTACTCAGGATTTGTAGCCCACATTTGCTGGATCTGGAAAATTCAAAGATTTGGAACATTTTTAAGGATTTAAAATATCCCGAGTGGTTTATCAGAAAGGGGTATTTTAAAGCCAGAAAATCTTTTTATGCCTCTCAGGAACCTTCAGTTAACCAAAAACAATGTGAGTTTGCCTTACATTGCCGGCTTAGAAAGAGTAAAACTTGATGAAAAATTTTGTTTGCTTTGGTATTCAAATATTCATTTACTGTGAAAAGTAAATTGGTTAGGAATAACGTTGCAAAAGAGGAACAAGCCTGTGTCTACAGCATTCCATGTAAAAGTTGTGATTTAGTATATGTGGGAGAAACTGGAAGAAATATTGAAACCCGTATTAAAGAATACAAATATGCCTTCAGAAATTGTAATACTAATAATGCCATTTTTTATCACGCCAGCCAAAATAATCATGCTATAGATTGGGAATCAAGTAAAGTACTTTATAAATATAATAATTATGTCAAAAGAAAAATAGAATCTGTGTATAGAAAAAGTAGATAATTTTAATTTGTGCAAAGGTACTTATAAGTTAGACCCTTTAATGAGATTCTTGGTCAAAAAATCCCTTATGTAGTCGTGGGAATGTGTTTGAACCTAAGTGTGAATTTCTTAAAGGTCTGGATTGTTTCCTTACTCGCTTTTAGTAAATGTAATAATGGAAATAATAAATGTGTAAATAAATATAAATGCAACAGATGTAATAATAAAGGTAATATTATAAATTTAATAATTAGGGTAAAGGTAATAATAAATGTTAAAAAATGTAAATGCAATAATAATTGCAGTAATTATGTCAAAATATTAGAATCTGTATGTATAGAACAAGATAGTTTTAATTTGTGGGAATGTACTTATAAGAGGACCCTGTAATAAAATGCCGTTCTGGTGTTGGGAGAACGGTATCTAACCTAGGTGCAAATTTCTCAATGGTCTCTGGATTGTTTCCTAATTGCCTTTTTCATTCGTTTTTTCGTTTATGAGTTCTGTATAGTAAACAACAATAATAACCAATGTAATAATAAATTTATAATTTCTGTAAAAAAAAAAAAAAAAAAAAAAAAAAATATCTGTTTAAAATAGGAAGATAGTTTTAAATTTGTGCGAATGTACTTAATGAAAATGCCCTTCCAGTGTCAGGAGAATGGGATCTAACCTAGGTGCAAATTTCTTAATGGTTGGTCCCTGGACTGTTTTTCCCTCGTTTTGGTTCATTCGTGTTTCTGTATCCACACGAGGAGGATGCCAGTGGGTGTCAAAACTGTTATGGAAATAAACTCTGTCTATTAGAGTGGGTTTTTATTTTCATATTTTGACCTTCACATAGAAAAAAGAAGTTTTTTGCATAAATCAAGGAAGTACCTGGGAGTTAGTTTGAACTGGAAGAAAGAGGGTTTTGTCAGAGCATGGTGTAAGGCCACGCTTCTCAAACTAGGGGTTGTGACCCCCTCAGGGGGTCGCGTAAATATTATTGGGGGTTGCAGAAACATTTGAAAATATTATTTTTTTCATAAATATACAGTGTTAGTACCAGGGATGGGGAGTTGGCCAAAAACAACCGACTCCTGAGTTGGTATTTTTAAAAACTGACTCCGACTCCCGACTCTTTCCTTATCATGCTGATCTACAACCTTATAAATATTGGGATGTTTGTTTCAAGTTTGAGGCTCTAGTTGGAGCATTAGCATGTTTCCCAGTGTAAGCACTAATTTTTGCATTACACTCTTTACCATCCTTTTCTACTTGACAAATAAAAATACTTTCATCCTCATTTAGCTTAAACTATTGAAAGACTGCTGATTTTCTACTAGGCCCACGACTCATTACTAATAGGGGCTAATTAAATTAATAATTAATATATTGCTAATTTTTATATGGTACCTAGTATCCTAAAATAGAAATATGAAATTCATTTGCTAAGATTTACCAGAACAATAAATCAAATGTGAATCTAGAATTAGTTCAGGAAGATATTTATTTAGGGCAGAGTAGTATTCTGGTAAATTGTTGGCATATAGAAATTGAATCAGAGTCGGGAGTCAGTCGTTTTTACCGACTCCCAACTCTTCAAAAAAGCCCCGACTCCCGACTCCCCACCTATTGCTTTTATGACATTGAGTGAAGGGTCGCGAAAAAATTTGTCTGATCCAAAGCAGGGTTGTGGAGTCGGTCCAAAATTTTCCGACTCCGACTCCACACATTGTAAAAATTTGACTCCGACTCCACACATTGTAAAAATTCGACTCTGACTCTGACTCCGACTCCACACATTGTAAAAAATCTAAAAATCCGACTCCGACTCCTCACATTTTAAATATATGACTCCGACTCCTCTAGTGTTTCACTCTATAATTATCATAATAATAAGACATTTCATCACCACCACATGAATCATCAGGTTACTTTCTAGGATAAGGGAACATTCAAATAGTAAGAAGGATGTTGACTTGTAGATATTATCATATTAAGGGATTTTTATTTTTTTCCAATAATATATATATATATATAAATGAAAAAGATTCTCTTAAACATAATTAAGGTCTAACCAGTAGTAGTCCTACTTAAAATTGAATAACCCTTAACCTAGTGGCTATAACCAGGGTTGTGGAGTCAGTCCAAAATTTTCCAACTCCGACTCCACACATTGTAAAAATTCGACTCCGACTCCGCCTGAAACGTGCGACTCCGACTCCATGACTCCGACTCCACGACTCCGACTCCACGACTCCGACTCCACGACTCCGACTCCACGACTCCGACTCCACGACTCCGACTCCACGACTCCGACTCCACGACTCCGACTCCACGACTCCACAACCCTGATCCAAAGGGGTCGCAAGTGAAAAAAGTTTGAGAAGCATCTAAAATTTCTGGCTTTGGAGTAGATTTATGACAGCAAATGACTTGAATAAAGAATTCATGAAAGTGGAAGAAACAAAAGTTAATGCTGATACAGTAAGGAGGAGGTTAACAGATAATAAAATATTTGCTAGAGTGAGTAAGAAAAACCTTTTATTGTCAAAGAATGTGATAGCAATTAAAATTTGCTGTTTAACATAAAGATTGGGATGCTGAGAACTGGTCAAACATTGCATGGAATGATGAAAGTAGATTTGAAATTTTTGTTGAAGAATATAAGAATAAATGTCTTATTCTCATTGTAAAAAAAAGGAGATGGGGAGAATTAATGTGTTGGGGCTGCTGCTCATCAAATGGAGTTGGAAAATTAGACTGGATCACTGGGAATGAAAATGGGACACATGGATCAGTATGTATTCAAACATCTATTCACTAATATTGCAATCCCAACTGCTAAAGAACATCATGGAGATTATGCAAACTTCATATTTCAATAGGATAATGATCCTAAGCATAGTGCTAAATCACTAAAACAGTTATACAGTAAGCTTGAAGAAGGGTTTGAAATGCTTGGATGGCCATCTCAGAGTCCAGATTTAAATCCTAATGAACATCTTTGGGATGATCTCACAAGAAAAGTAAGAACAAGATAAGATAAGGCAAAAAATAAAGATTTATGGAGAGCTCTTCAAGAGGAGTGGTATAAAATCAGTCCTGAATCATGCACGAAGTTGGTTGACTCAATGCCTTGGTGTTTTGAACTAGTCCAAAAGAATAAGGGTGGCCAAGTTTTTATAAATAAATTTTTACAAATAATGTTTCAGACCAACAAAGACCCTAGGATCTACTTATGGCTGGTCTACTTAACTGTGTTCATAATTGTGTATTGTGCATGTCCTCCATGGTGGTGGAGAGGACCTACAATTTTATGTGGGTTCCGAACCACAAAGCCCCAACTTTACTACTTTAAACTATACCCAATCTATCAACATATGCGTCTAACTGATTTTTAAACATGTTTATAGACATGCTACTAATTACTTCTACTGGCAAAGTATTCCACCTATTTACTATTCTCTGCATAAAGTTTTTGGCAAATTTCTCAAACCTTCTCGTCAACTTACACCCATTATTTCTAGTCCTATTATATTGAGATTTCGAAAAAGCTATTCCTATTTACATTATCAAACTCATTCATAATTTTGAAAATCTGGATTAGATCACTCCTTAAGCCTATCCTCGTACAACTTCGACCTAAGTGATGGAATCATCTTGGTTGCTCATTTTTTAACACTTGATTTTGTCTATCTTTTCGCATATGCGGATTCCAAAATTGGATCATGTACTCCAAATGGGGTCTAACTAATGATTTATAAAGAGGAACAATAATATCACATGATTTGTACTAAAAATTCTGAGCTATAAAACCTAGCACTTTGTTTGCTTTATTGACTGCTGCTGTACTTTGTCTTGCTACTTTTAAATCACCAGTGACTATAACTCTTAAATGTTTTTCCTGCTCTACGCTTGCTAATTCCTTCCCTGACAGACTATACACAAAATTACCATTACGTGAACCTATATATAAAATTTTGCACTTAACATTAAATCTCATTTGCCATGTGACTGACCAATCAATGATTTTATTCAGATCTTCCTGGATTTTACATCTATGTCATTAATCGCCCTACCACCAACTTGTGTCATCGGACAAACTTTGTGTCATCGGCAAACTTTGAAACTGTACTGACTAGGCCAACATCTAAATTGTTAATATATACAGTGTACCCCTGATTTGAGTACGCTCATCCATAGGCTCCTATTGACTTGACTTGAGTAGAAAACTATTTGAGTATGCCAGCCGGCGACGCCGAACACGTTTCAGTTTGTCTAGTGTGTTCGTTGCAGGAACATTTGGGGTCTAATGTTTTGAATAGTACAGGTCTTCTTAGGGATTTCTGTTAGAGTTTTGTATATTTTGTTTTCTGACTTTGTACTTAGTGTTTATTTATGTTAGTTTCTGTTGATTACAGCATAAAATAGTGAAAATATAGCATAAATTTGGTGATTTGCAGTGACTTTGATACTGTATTTTATATTGTGGCATAGTGACATAGTGTACTGTTAAAGTGATGGCTTCTAAACATACATCTATATCAAAAGACTCATATTGTATGGTTTGTATTTTGTATTCTATTGTCTATTTTTAATACAATTACTAAATTTCGTAGGCCAATTTCTATAGAAAAAGTAGGGGTGGGGTGAAATTTTTGGGTTTTGGAACGAATTAATTAATTCCCATAGGTTATTAAGTTTGATTTGAGTACGCCATGCTGGAATGGATTACATACTCAAATTGGGGGTCCACTGTATAAGAAAAAGCAAGGGGCCCAATACAGAACCCTGAGGAATGCTGCTCACTACATTATCCCAACATGACTGCTCTATCAATGAACACCCTTTGTTTCACCTCACAACCACTCTTCTATCCAATTTATTACTACACCCCTGATTCCATGAGCCTTAGTTTTTTCAATGAGTCTTTTGTGCGTTAGTGTTAAACACTTTTTGAAAATCTAAATACACCACATCACCTATTGTAAACTTCAACCATGCTTTGAAAAAATTCTAAAAGATTAGTTAACCAAGATTTGTTTCACCTAAAACAATGCTGTGTATTTCTAACCAAGTTATGCAATTCCAAGTGTTTGACTATACAATCCCTAATTACTGATTCCAGTAGCTTACATACAACAGATGCTAAACTGATTGGCCTATAATTTCCTGCCACACCTTTATTGCCTTTCTTAAAAATAGGTGTTATATTTGCTAACTTAAAATTATCTGGTACGCACCCCTCAGAAATAGATGCATTAAAAATTTTTGTTTGTGGCACAACAATGCTTTTTTTAAAAATTCTTTTAGTTGTATGAGATATATGGAATCCAGCCCTGGTGATTTACACATTTTCATTTTAACAATATAGTGCATTACCTCCCTTTCACTAACTGCAATATTATCCAAAATATTACCATTATCAAAAGGTATTATGTCTATGATTGTAGGGATATTTCTTACATCTTCTATAGTAAAAGCTGATGTAAAAAATTCATTTAGCAAGGTAGCCATTTCCTTGTTTTCAGAAACTAGCTCTCCATTAACATTTTTCAATGGCCCCAAGACACTTTTTACTGGATTTCTATTGTTGACGTATTGAAAGAATCGCTTGGGGTTTTCTTTACCATCACAAGCTATGGAGATTTCAAGTTCGTGCTTGGACTTTATTACACTTTTTGCTTCATGCCTTTGAGATATGTATCATATTTTTTGGTGTATAAGACGCACCCCTATTTTCAAGACCTTTTTTCAGGGAAAAAAAAATTGTGACCAACTGCCTAGTTGTCAGAAAATGTCTGTAATTTTCTACCAGTGAGGCTGACTTTTGTTAAAGCCCTCCATCAAAAGTATGGTGATACATTTTCTTTCACCCATACTCATTATAAGAAAATAGTATTAAGTATATGGGAGACTATACTATATGTTATGAAACATAAAAGTAAATCATTGTACAATACATAGTTTTTCTTGTTATCAGTGTGTTGGGAAGAGTAGAAATTTAGTGTAAAATTGGCCAAACCAATACACAGTCAGGAGGGACTAAGAGATGATGAATTTTTGTAAAAATCCATTAGTTCTTCTAGCCCATATAAAGTAATATTATGACTTTTGGTGTATAGGATGCAGGGTGATTTTGAGACCCTCTTTTTGGAAAAAAAAGTGCGTCATACACCGAAAAATAGGTGGTAGTTTCGTAACCACAAATTGTCTTTATTGCACTTGTGTAGCCTCCAAGCCCTATCTCTACTCTGTCTCCTACTCTAGAAGTAAACCACAAGGGTTTGCTTACTTTTGCACGCTTAATTTTGTACGGTACACATTCCTCATTTATAGTCCTAAATACTGTTTCGAATGATTCCCATATTAGTTTTGCGTTGGAGTTCCCCATTACATTTTCCCAATTGATGTGTGACAATTTATTTAGAAATTTACGAAAGTTTGTGTGCTGGAAGTTAGGAATTTTAGTCAAATTAGCTGGTTTCGAGTGACTTACTGAGAGGACAAACTCTACCATATTGTGATTGCTATTACTTAATAGTTCTATTACTTAAAGATCGTGATTAGCCGATCATCTGCAGTTATTACTAAATCTAAAATACTGTCCAACCTCCTAGGTTCCCCAACCTTTTGAATAAGAAAGCTATCCTCGATTGGTATGGTATTTTTCTTTTATTAACCTTTTATTAACCTTTTATTACAATTAAATATTTTATTATACAGGCGTCCCCCATTATACGATCGTTCGGTTCATGATTTCCCGCGTTAACGATTTTAAAGTACCCCCCATCTTTTGATTTACGATTGCCTTATTTCGCGTTAACGATCTCCAACTTGAAAGCATGTCTCAGAAAAGGCCAAGTGCTGGTGCTTTGGTATTGCTAAGAAGCCTCGCAAGAGTTTGAGCTTGGAGGTTAAGTTTGATATTGTCAAGCATCACAAGAATGGATAAGGGGCTAATTCGATAGCGAAGATTCTTGGACTGGCTCAGTCCACTGTGTCGACAGTGATTTTCACAATTTCTTACTTTGACACTTTTTGTACATAACAGTAATTGTATTAAAAATAGACAGAATAGAATACAAAATACATACCGTACAATATAGACAAAATAGAATAATCCTGTAGGAGTTTTGCTTGATGTGCTGGAAGTTCCAGATGAGGAATGGAGGGGAGGAATTATTGCTTGGAGGGAGAGTCTCCTTCCATGATGATGTCTGGTAACTCATCAGGGCTAGGCGTTCTTAGGCCCACAGCCAATGATATGGAAGAGGTAGAGGGTTGGGGATGAGGGCTTGAAATAAGCATCAATTTTCTGTTGCTTCTGCCTATTTGCTATGAATGACTTAAAGTAGCTCATGACCATGTCCTCAAACAAGCATAAAACAGGTTCACTGATTTCCACATCGGGGGTGCAAGTTGACAATAGGTTTAAGCCTAGACCAGTATTCAATGGCTTCCTTAGCAACAGTGAGACTCCGATTCATCCTCAATTTCCTCCCCATCATCTGATCCAGAACCAGACTCCCTGGCCAATGCTTGGAGTTCTTCAGTCGTGAGTTCCTGTGTATGCTCCTGGATCAGTTCAGCAACATCATTGTCACTGACGTTAAGCCCCATCTGGTTGCCTAGCTAGACAATTTTGGCTGCAATATTAGGTTCATCTTGGAAGCCTTCAAAGTTATGAACCACTGACAGCCACAACTTTTTCCAGGTGGCATTAAGACAGACATTGGAGACATCTCTCCATGCTCTCTCAACATGCCTGATGGCCTCATAGATGTTGTACTCTGTCTTCCAGAATTTGGTCAGGGACATTCATTCTGTTGCTTCGTGACACTGGGCAAACATATGTTTTGTATACATTTTCTTAAGATTAGAAATCACCTGCTGGTCCATTGGCTGAATTAAGGGGGTAGTGTTAGGGGGCAGAAACTGTACATTCATGAAGGGAAATCTAACTTTAACAATGGCATTGAGGTCCGGATCATGGGCTTTTGCATTGTCCAGCAGTAACAGAGCTTTTAAGGGCAGCTTGTTAGTCTCAAGGTATGCTTTAACAGTAGGGCAAAAAACTTCCATCAGCCAAGCATGAAAGTTAACCCTAGTCACCCAGGCTTTCTTATTAGACTTCCAGAAAACCCCAAGGTTGGAAGTCATCACTTTTTTCGGCTTAAAAATTATTGGATTTTCAGAATGGTACACCACTAAAGGTTTGATTTTAAGGTCTCCTGAGGCATTGGCAGCAACAAGAAGTGTAAATCGGTCTTTCATGGGTTTGTGGCCAGGCATTTTCTTTTCCTGCTGGGTGATATAAGTCGTGTTCGGTAGCCTTTTCCAGAAGAGGCCAGTCTCATCCGCATTGAACACTTGCTGTGGCAGATAATTTTCATTTTCTATAAGTTCAGCAAATTCAGTCTTATAAGCTTCTGCACCTTCATTATCAGCACTGCTAGCTTCACCATGCCTTCTCACATTTTTCAGTTCACACCGCTTCTTAAACCGTTCGAACCACCCTTTACTGGCATGAAAATTCTCAAAAGCCTCACTAGCTGTATCCACTGTCCCTTTAATCTCATTAAAAATGTTGGTGGCCTTGTCGCAAATGAATGATTGAGTAGTTGATTCCCCTTTCCTCCTCCTGAACCCAAATAAGCAGCAGCCTTTCCATTTCTATAATAGCCTCCCTGCCATGACTTCAGATTCCTGGGATCTTGGGAGCATTGCTCCAGTAAATTTGACCATGAGAAAAAGTAAATTTGGGTTTGGGTTGGGTTTTTTCATCCGCTAGACGTTATGCAATTTTTTTTGCGTATACGTTCTTATACAAACCAATTTTTTTTAAATTACAAATTTAGTTATTTTAAGTTTAGTTGGTAATTCCATATTTAACAATTATTTTTATTTTTTGTTAAGCTTCAATGTTTTGATAATTAAAATTTTATTAAAACGTATATTTTTTAATATAAAATTATCAGGATTGGACTATGTTCCATTGATCTCGGCCAGGTTTGATAAATTGGCCAGATAATTACTTATGCGGTTTTAAGTAATCCACCATGACTCTAGAATTGAAAAGTTTAGTTAAGTTTAAACTTACTTTTACTTACTCTTCCTTACTTTTACTAAGTTTAAAGCACTTACTTTTACTTACTTTCATTGTACTATATTTACTTACTTTTACTCACTTTTACCATACTATATTTACTAACTTTTACTTATTTTGTATTTTTTCAGGTAGTCAAAAATCAATAATGGATCCTAATATTGATGAAGTTGGAGAGAAAAGTGAGGGTGTGAAAAGGGGTTACTTTTGTGGTCAATGCAAGAACAAATATTCAAAAAAGCAAAACTGGGAGGAACATTTTAATTCCAAAAAAAATATTTGTTACAATACAAGAGGTCCCAGAGTTTGGGCCCACAGCTTAGATATTGCAGTAAAGAAATACCAGGATGAAGTGCAGCAAAGAGATACGGCAAAGCAGTCATTTAGTTTGTTCACAAAATGTGCTAGTGCTAGACCTCAGAAAATGAACCAACTTCATCAACTGCTAATCTAGAAAATGAAACTTTTTCACTAGATGTTTCACAGACTGAAGAAAGTGCTTCTCCTCCACCTAAGAAACAAAAAGGTAAGTGAGGAATCTGCGCATCAGACTAACAAAACTGCTTTAGAGGAATTTGAAAATTCCAAATCCAGAAGACATTGAATGCAATTTTGCGCCTAACAAAAGAAACTCACCAAGCTGTGTGTGGTTAATAAAGAGAAGTCAAAATATGCCTTCAAGTTCAAGTGTTGCATCCAAATCTAATAAAGCAAAAAGCAACAAATTTGACATTTCCATAGCCATTTAAGCAAGTGTAAAATCATACAAGAAATCCTGAACAATGATTTGATCAAATCTACATTCAAATTGGTGGAAAAGAAGGATCTAGGGCATGCTGATGATTCATTTTCAGTACCAAGTGATATAATGGAAAACATTGCAAATAGTGACACAATATGCCTGATGTAGATATAGCTGTTAGGATGATGATGATGATAATCAAGAAGATATTGATGATGCTTCTGATGATAAAATGTTTACATTATATTGCATAGCTTGCACAGACCCCAAAGCATGTGCTTCAGACAAACATTCTAACATAAAAGGTTACTTCAATGTTAAAGATTTAACCTATGTATGCAAACAAGGAGAAATCAGAGAGAGATGGTTTAGAAATCTGAAAACCCACCTGAAGAGACATTTAATTAAACTTCGTATCATCAAAGAGCTGCTGTTTATGAAGTGATGAAAACATCTTCTCGGAACACTACTAAACGCATAGAAGACTTATGTGCAACATCTTATACTACATAATGAAAACAAACACTGCATGGCTCTATATCCAGTACTTCTAGCTGTATTACATAGGTCAGGTTTGAGGTTGGAAATTTGGAATCATAGCACACATGCGTGCGAGACATTTGTGAGCTATTAGATAATCAACTTAAAGAACAAACTGTAAAGTGGTTCTTAGAACAAACTTCAGTAACATAACAGTGACATTGAACAATTTTGGGGATTAAGCATGCTAGTTGTATTAGTTATGAATGAAGAAGGTAAGACTGTAAAACTTGCTGGGATAAAATTTAGTACGCAGCAAATCAGGAGTTTATTTGGCCAATGAAATTTTTGATGTGTTGAAGTCTCCTAATCACTTGAAACTATCTGAAGAAGCAATTAAATCCAAGGTATCTGGAATGGTTGGAGATGGGGCTTTTTGTAAGGACAACGAGCCATTTAAAAACGAAATGAAAAAGTTGTTTGGAGAAAATTTCAAATTTCGATGGGACTTAATGCATCTTGTGAACAGAGCCCACGTTGATGCATTGAAGAAAATTTGTAAACTAAGTGAGCTTTTAGACTTTATTCAGAATCACTCTTCAAATCTGAGATCAGGCCTTGACTATACCAATATGGTTCTTGACAATATCATTGGTTTTAAGAGACCAAAACTCAAATCTGATACTCGCATGGTTAATTACGAATTTGATCAATTTGACAGATTTGTGGAAAATTGTGGTTTTTTTTTATCATCCACAAGAGAAAGAAATTGGTGCCAAGTTCTATGTATTGATTTCCTATGTAACAAAGATTATGTTGCAAGTAGCTCAAAAAACCACAGTTAGTGCAGAATTTGTAGAAAATATATCTTATAAAGAAGGAGGGAAAACTGTTATGTTAAGAGTGATGGAAACAATTTCCAAATTAGCTAATGGAGGAAATGCAAATGATGTAGTTTCTGAATTTAAGCACGATACCACAGGGCAGCAAAAGGAACTAACAGCTGAGGATTACATCCTAAATGAAGTTTACAAATACATCAAGAAACGTTCTGATTACTACCAGGTTGCTGAAGTTGCTAGACCATCCAGAACCAGATCTGAAAGTAGTTTTACAAAAGACTCAGTGATAAATGGCTGACAGAATATATAGAACAGCTGTGGAAAGGAATCACAGAGAGATTAAAGCATTTTGATAAAGATGGATCAACTGCCTGGAGTGAAGCACCAGCTGAAGGGACATTCTCCATTCTTGGTTACATTGTTGAACACAAAGGATCCATTAAGCCATCTCATTTGACTAAGCTGTGCAGAATTGTGAAGGAGGGTCCAGCTCCAGGCACTAGATCTGCTGTAATGATCACACAGAAAGCCATTGATTAGTGGCCAAGCATACATGGCGGTAAATTCACAACAAATGCCTACATTCAAGGTCTAACATCGTCCACTGTTGCTGCTGCAATGAATAAATAAACTTAAGGTGAGTTATAAACTGTACATTATTGTATTATGTTTAGCTAAAACAATTTGTAATTGGTATGTCGTCAATTCAAGAGTTTACTATCATTAACCTATCTAGTGGTGTAAGGGAAAAAAAGTAAATTCAGAGCTGTGCTCCAGTAAATTTTTTCAAATCTGGAGTCATGCTCCCTGCCCTTATAAAGCCTGGTAGAGCCCTTAACAGCCCTCATACCCTTCACAGAATCTCTACAACGCAAAATGCTCGAAATACTGGTCTTAGGAATGTCATATTCCTCAGCTAAGTCTGAGACTTTTGCCCTCTTCACTTTCTAATAATCTCCAATTTCATCTCTATTGTAAAAAGGCGTTTCTTCTTTTGAGTCTCTTTTGATGTAGATGTATGTTTAAAAGCCATCACTATAACAGTACACTATGTCACTATGCCACAATATAAAATACAGTATCAAAGTCACTGCATGTACGAATCACCAAATTTATGCTATATTTTCACTATTTTATGCTGTAATCAACAGAAATTAACATAAATAAACACTAAGTACAAAGTCAGAAAACAAAATGTATGAAATTCTAACAGAAATCCCTAAGAACACCTGTACTATTCAAAACATTAGACCCTGAATGTTCCCGCAACGAATGCTCTAGACAAACTGAAACGCGTTCAGCGT
The DNA here is from genome assembly GCA_023014485.1 of Bathynomus jamesi. Taxonomy (NCBI): domain Eukaryota; kingdom Metazoa; phylum Arthropoda; class Malacostraca; order Isopoda; family Cirolanidae; genus Bathynomus; species Bathynomus jamesi. Next base: position 164,115 of record JAJOZX010006749.1, read on the forward strand.
CGCTGGCTGGCGTACTCAAATAGTTTTCTACTCAGGTTGAGTCAATAGGAGCCTATGGACGAGCGTACTCAAATCGATGCGTACTAATAGCCTTCTCTTTTCCCCTAGTTCCCAACCCTTCATTTGAGTGCGTAATGGAGCACCATTGAGAAAACCTAAGACTTGTTTACCAGTAATAACAAATAATAAGTTTTCTGTTTTAGGTTTTGAAGATGCTGATGAACCGGAAATATGACACATTGGCGATTCCATTGTTCAAGGGCAGCTCGAGGAATTCTCTGGGAGAAACCCTCGTCCTAGGTGCCATTACTGCTACCTTGGTGCAAGGGTGGAGGATATAATTAATAGTGTTGACCATTTTACAGATGGTACTGCTGAGGACACAACGTATGTTATTCATGTCGGTACTAATAACGTTTTAAATTCTAGATTGGAAGAACTGCTGGCTAGGTACAGGGACTTACTAGAGCGATTAAAGGAAAAAAAAAATTGTTTCAACAGGTATACTTCCTTGAATTATCCAATGTAATGATTTCTACAGCAAGGCGACCTATATTAACAATAACCTAGTCTCTTCTTTGCCAACAGGAAGGAGTGCATTTTGCGAATTTTTTGGAACAGTTTCTATGGCAGGAGGGACTTGTTCCTCAGAGATGGACTTCATCTTAATGATGATGTAGCTGTGTGTTTAAGAGGACTATTTCATAATAGTCTCTTTTTTCAGGCTGCCGTAACTTGAACGGTCCCAGCATAAATTCCACAAATTTCCCCTGCACTCGCGAAGGTGTTGCAATTATAAACAATTTGAAGCTTCTATCCTTAAATGCTCGTAGCTTATAAAATAAATTTTTTTTTCTTTAATTGCTTGTAAAGACTATGATTTAATTGTGATAAATGAATTGTGGCTTAGCACTGAAACACGTTACTTTGTAGGGGAGTATCAAATTAGAGGTTATAGACTTATTAAAAACAGAATAGGTAGGCGAGGAGGTGGTGTTATGTTGTATATCAAAGATAATATTGCAAATGTTATAGAAGTAAAGCACACAATTCCAGAACCAATAGATTCAACTATAGCAGAACTTAAATTGAACGATTTCAAACTTGTTGCAGTTTTATATGTAGGCTCCCTAATCAAATAGCTGATATGGACGAAGCATTATATCATGAACTAAAGAGAATAATGGGTAGTGAGTAGGCTTTAGTTATGGGTGACTTTAATTGCACCAACCTGAATTACGATACAATGCAGGGAGACGCGGAAGGTAATCGTTTAGTTAATTTTCTCGAGGATAGCTTTCTTATTCAAAAGGTTGGGGAACCTATGAGGTTGGGCAGTATCTTAGATTTAGTAATAACTACGGATGATAGGCTAATTACTGATCTTCAAGTAATAGAACTGTTAAGCAATAGTGATCACAATATGGTAGTTTGTCCTCTGAGTAAGTCAATCGAAACCAGCTAACTTGACTAAAATTCCTAACTTCCAGCACGCAGACTTTTGTAAATTTCGAAATAAATTGTCACATGTCAATTGGGAAAATGTAATGGGGAATTCCAATGCAAAACTGTGGGAATCATTTGAAACAGTATTTAGGATTATAAATGAGGAATGTGTACCGTACAAAATTAAGTGTGTGAAAGTAAATAACAAGCCCTTGTGGTTTACTTCTAGAGTAGGAGACATTATAAAGAGTAGAGATAGGGCTTATAGGCTACATAAGTGTGATAGACAATTTGTAGTTACGAAACAACTACATACCTCTAAGGTGTGAAGTGAAAAGTGTGATAGTCCAAGCGCAAATTTGAAATCTCCATAGCTTATGATGGTAAAGAAAACCCCGAGCGATTCTTTCAATATGTCAACACTAGAAATCCAGTAAAAAGTGTCTTGGGGCCATTGAAAAATGTTAATGGAGATCTAATTTCTGAAAACAAGGAAATGGCTACCTTGCCAAACGAATTCTTTGTCAGTTTTTACTATAGAAGATGTAACGAATATCCCTACAGTCATAGACATAATACCCTTTGATAATGGTAATATTTTGGATAATATTGTGGTTAGTGAAGGGGAGGTAATGTGCTATATTGATAAAATGAAAATGCGTAAATCACGGGCTGGATTCCATATCCATACAACTAGAAATTAAAAGATAGCATTGTTGTGCCACTAACAAAGATTTTTAATGCGTCTATTTCTGAGGAGTGTGTACTAGATAATTTTGTTAGTAAATGTAACGCCTATCTTTAAGAAAGGCAATGAAGGTGCAGTGGGAAATTACAGGCCAATCAGTTTAACATCTGTTGTAGGTAAGCTACTAGAATCAATAATTAGGGATTGTATAGTCAAACACTTAGAATTGCATAACCTAGTTAGAAATACACAGCATGATTTTAGGTGAAACAAATCTTGTTTAACTAATCTTTTAGAATTTTTTCAAAGCATGGTTGACATTTACGATAGTCATCAGGTGGTTGATGTAGTGTATTTAGATTTTCAAAAAGCGTTTGACACCGTACTGCACAAAAGACTCATTGAGGAAACTAAGGCTCATGGAATCAGGGGTGTAGTAATAAATTGGATAGAAGAGTGGTTGTGAGGTAGGAAACAGAGGGTGGTCATTGATGGAGCAGAGTCATGTTGGGCTAATGTAGTGAGTGGCATTCCTCAGGGTTCTGTATTGGGCCCCTTGCTTTTTCTTATATATATTAATGATTTAGATGTCTGCCTAGTCAGTACAGTTTCAAAATTTGCCAATGACACAAAGCTGGGTGGTAGGGTGATTAATGATGAAGATAGAGGTAAAATCCAGAATGATTTGAATAAAATTGTTGATCAGTCAGTCACATGGCAAATGAGATTTAACGTCGATAAGTGCAAAATTTTACATATAGGTTCACGTAATGGTAATTTTGTGTATAGTATGTCAGGGAAAGAGTTGATAAGCATAGAGCAGGAAAAAGATTTAGGAGTTAGTCACTGGTGATTTAAAAGTAGCGAAACAAAGTACAGCAGCAGTCAATAAAGCGAACGATGTGTTATGTTTTATACCTCGGAATTTTTAGTACAAATGGCGTGCCATGATATTATAGTTCGTCTTTATAAAGCATTAGTTAGACCCCATTTGGAGTATGTGATCCAATTTTGGAATCTGCATATGCGCAAAGATATAGACAAAATTGAAAGAGTTCAAAGATGAGCAACTAAGATTATTCTGTTGCTTAGGTCAAAGTCATACGAGGATAGGCTTAAAGAGTTAAAATTGACTACACTTGAAGCTAAGACTAAGGGGTGATCTAATCCAGGTTTTCAAAATTATGAATGGGTCAGATAACGTAGACAGTAGGGGTGGTCCAAAAAGTTAAAGCATCGACTAAGTTCTCTCCACAAGGTTGGTTTTATGCCTCTTGGTGTGGACAGTATTTGTGCAAAGTTTCACGTTATTCGGTTAATATTTAGGGGTCGCCCCACTTGCCCCCTTTTTGAAAATTTGGGAAAATATATAGACAACTGAATAACAATTTTTTTTTGGTTCTCAAAGAATATGAAAGAAAACAGTAAGACAATAGGACATGATAATGGGTGTATCTTCATTATTTCTTCTGCATCAGAGTCGCCTTGGATGGTATTGGTATCTGTTTTCGGTGGGTGGCTACGAGTTGTAGGAGGTACTGCTTCTGGTCCTCGTTTCGTGTCAGTGTCATTGTAGCGTTGTGCGAGAGCAATACCTCGCTCGGCAGCATCATTGACGACTCATCTTTAAGGCGCGATCTCTAAGTTCCCTGTAGTTCTTGTCATTTGGCCATTCCCGTGGATCTTTTTGAAGTAACTGGCGCGCTTCCTCCTTACCTCCCACTTTCAAGGCATCAAAGAGGGTCAATGTCCTTTTTGTGATGAAGGATGCCACATCATTTTCACCACCAGCTTCCGCCATGTCGATTCGTCGGGGGCAGCCATTCTTTTGGGGATGTTGGAGGTGTTGAACCATTCTCCTTTTGGTATCAGGATTGATCCTATTATCGAAGGAGGCCAGTCCAATCAGATGCTCCGACAAGTACCACAGGTGGCGTCTTAGAGCTGTCTTTGCCGCTTGTGCAGCTCCTCCGTGTGGATATTTTTCCAGAAGATGCAGCATTTTGAGATAATTGAGAGGAGCTTGTCCCCCCATTGGCGCTTCATGCCAGTACTTGACGTAAATCAGACTGACAAATAAAGCCAGCTGAGTCACGTTTCGTTCTTCGCGTGCTGTGAGCTTGAATTGATAGTGAAAGAGGTAGATTTTGAGCGCATAAATCGCCTTCGCCATCCATCTCGCGTGGTGCATGGGACCCGGAGCTCGGATAAAGAGTTGACCACCAGTCTTTCCCCCCAGGAAGAGCAAAGATACTTCAAGGAACTCCTTGTAGTCGTCACGAGGTTGGCTTGCCTGAAGAGCATTAGGTAAGTAAGTGAGCATCTCTTTTCTCATCTCTTGGAGTTGAGGGTTCTCGAACAAGCTGTCCGATGCTGAGACAAATGCTTCGTGGGAGAGAGATGGCCATTCCTTTTGAAATCGCTTAAAAAGGCCTGTTTCAGGACTTCCTGTTGAGCCAAATATTGAGGCAAAGACATCAGCAAGTATGACTTCAAGTATATGATGTCGACAACTGATCCAAACTAGCTCGTGACCCAATGCTTCTTCAATCCTGACACAGGCTCCGCGATGTAAACCCGTGTTTGACGCAGTGGTATCGAAGACGAGACCTCTCACATGCTGTTCCACGTTCCATAATTTCATAGTTTGAAGGCATGCCTGGGCCTGTGCTTCTCCAGTTCCTTGTTTCATCTTTGGGACACCAAGCAGCTTCTCCTGTCCATTGAATGTTATAAGGATTGCTATCCGATGCACATTCGTCGTCTTCCCTTCAATGCTGGGGAGAAGCTTTCCGTCCCAATGGAGAAGGACAGGGTCTTCTAGAGAGAATGATTCTAGGTCTTCTCGAGCTGCCTGTTCTCACCCACTTTCTCTGTAGCGATGAATAGAGCTCCGAGAGCACGTCATCCCAGACAGATTATGCCCCGCGGCCTGTAATACAGCTCCAGTTACGAAAACAGCATTCCGGTCAGAAAGATTGGTGCGATCCATTGCTCCAATGACTTCTGGAGATTGGAAAATGTTCGTAACCTTGTTCTTGGGATGCTTTGGTGCCTGAGCTTCAGACGAAGAAGGAATTGGAACCGATGGTCTATAGTCGTCGTCGTCGTCTTGCGAAAAAAGGGAAGAAGAGGAGGAGGAAAGATCAATTGATGACACTCCTGCTTCTTCCAAATCTGTGTGTTGCTTCATGCCTTGCCTTCCTCTTGGCTTCCTTCTCCATTCTGGATCGCTTTCTGTCCTCTTGTGTAGTCATTTCCTTATCAATGCCAGCCATGCTGTAAGAATTGACGTCCTTGCGCTGCATGGACAGGAAATTTCGGTCCTCAACGTTGACGATTGTGCTCATGGCATCACTGGTTGCGATGTCAAACAGTTCCTGGATGTCCGCTTTGAAGATGTCTTCATTCATTCTATCGCTGGCACGTTGCCTGGTCCTGTGCTTCTTGAGTGTTTTGTAGCAGTCTAAAAGCTTTGAAAGCTTACGGACACAGGAGTCGATCTGTTGAGTTGGGATCCGCGCTCGGGTCCAGACTTCAATCACCCTCTGGCATGCCTGGTTCAGACTGTCGGAGGTGGTTTGCTTTTGATTGATGTGGTGGTATTGCCCCAAGAGGAGGGCGTCAAGGCATGTAGGGAGCCTTGACGTGGATAAAGTTCCAGTTGCCATCCCTAGAAGCCAAACTTTTGGAATTGATCGAGTTTGAGCCATCGGACCTATGGAAGAAAAAGTACATTATATAATATATATATTCAGAGTGGGGCGACCTCTAAATATTCACCAATCACGCTGCAATTTTGCACAGACCATGTGGACACTAAATGGACAAAAACCACACTTGTGGAGACTATCTACGACAATTTTGAAATTTCCCCCTATGGATTTGGACCACCCTAGTAGACAGAGATAGCTTTTTCGAAATCTCAATATAATAGGACTAGAAATAACGGGTGTAAGTTGACAAGTAGAAGGTTTGAGAGAGCAGTTGCCAAAAGCTTTTTTACACATAGAATAGTAAATAGCTGGAATAGTTTGCTGGTAGAAGTAATTAGTAGCACATCTATAAACCTGTTTAAAAATTGATTAGACGCATATGTTGATAGATTGGGTATAGTTTAAGGTAGTAAAATTAAGGATTGGATAAGATAGATTTTGATTCTCTCTCCATTAAAGATCACAATAACAAACTAGAGGTCATAGTATGAAATTATTTAAGCCAAGATGTAAAACAAATTTAAGAAAACAGTTTTAAAAGTGTTGTGGGATAGGGAGGCAGCATCTTGGGTTAGGGGATACTCTGTCCTTACACACCCCATTTAAAGAGATTCCTCTGCTGGGTGGTGCCCCCCCCATAGTACTGTGAGGTATTGAAAAACTCATGATCTTCACTTGCCCCACAAATACCTTTAAATGGAGACCCCTAATGGGTGCACACACATTTCTACATTACTGTACAGTCTTTACAGCCTCACCTGCACTTTTCATCCTATGTATATATATTGTAATGTATATGGTTGTAAATTGTGACTTGGTCCACAATTGATATGGACAGTGACTTATTTTTGGTTGGCAAGGTACTGGTATTGATGGAAACCGTAATGAAATTGACTGGATTCTTTGGATCTGATATATCTGCATGTCTGTTATAAATAGTGTAACATATTTGTGGATAGTAGTCTATTATGACTTGATCCTCTGGATCCAGAGATTCTATCTAGTTTTAAATTGATAATTATTTAGTTTTATAAAAATTGGTTGTTGCCAATGTACAGGCAGTTTTCACATAGTGGAGCCACCTCGATGGGCCCCTAGTGTGCCTACTATAAAAATTTCATATGTTCTATGTGGTTCGGAACCCACACACAACTGTATGTCCCCTCCACCACCACGAAGGACATGCATGCACAATACACAATTCTGAACACAGGTAGATCAGCCATAAGTGGATCCTAGGGTCTTTGTTGGTCTGAAACATTATAACATATATATATATATATTAGTGATGTAGCGGATGTCATTTTTTTCACATCCGCGGATGTGGATGAGGATGTTTGATTTCAACATCCGCGGATGCGGATGTCTACATTTTCGTTATTTTTTAGGATATATTCGAGATTTGTTGTGTTTAACGTATATAATAAGTTATTATATAGAGAGCTGTAGCTATAATGTAGTATAATTGATTAATTGTACAATAATTGCTGTACTTTTCTCTGAACATATAAAATATCAAGCATCTAACTAATATAGAAATCAATTAGTGAATTTGTCTGCAAATAAATTCGTTATATTTTGTTTCAGCCATAATTAGAAACCATAATTGTGTTACCAGGATGCGGGACATGAACCCAACTCAAATGCACCCCACCGACCTTTCCCCAACCTCCACCCTTATAGAAAGAGATCTTTAATTAGCTTGATAACTATTTATATTAAGTTTAAAGTTTTATTAGGCATATTTATAAATGAGTAATTAAAATAAAGTAAACTAAGATGTTCATCGTTTAATGTTCAAACTTAATTATAGGAAGGTTATGCTTAAGGAACATTAATTTTTCTGCCTTTTCTGCTGCCAGTCTGTTTCTCTTTTCATCATATATTAATCCAGTACTGCTAAATAATCTCTCGCTTGGTACGTTTGTTGGAGGATAGGCTAAATGTTTCCTTGCAAGTTTACTCAAGTATGGATAGATATTCTGCGTATTTTTCCACCAACTAATAGGATTGTCACATGCAGCCAGGCGTTTTTCTTGGTGATAGCTCTCGATCATTTTTACTACATCTTTTGACATCGCGTAGGTCTCGTCATTGCTGCTTGACTCAAGAAACTGAGAGACAGATTCTGTGATAGATTTGCTTGTTGAAGGTGTTGGTTCTGTCACTGAAACTTTTATTCTTTTGGTGGGTGGCGAAGCGACAGATTCAAGAGATTGAAGCTCTTCAACTGCTTTGCCAAGTGATGATTTAACTCGTTCTAATGTACTAGGTGAAAATAACTTAGCTTTGTAATGTGGATCTAAGTAGGTTGCAAGAGAGTAACTTCATATAAGAACAGCCTCTCGTCTTGTCGCTTGCATCACTTTTGCGCACAATGAACTAGTTCTATTAATATAGTAGAACTTGATAATTTCCGCTTATTAATGACATTTTATCTCAACGGTCCACATCCGCATGACATCCGCAGTCCAAAGTGCTGATGCGAGAAAATGTGCGGATGTGACCTACATCACTAATATATATATATATATGATACACAGACCGTGCATGGAACATATATATTTATATTATTTATTTATGATACACACACACAGTGCATGGAACAAAGAACTCTTCTGGGATAATTAAATCCACTATAGTTTGAATAAGTAATGGTAAATGACAAATACCATAGTTTTTCTTTTTCATGATGTTAGCCCAATGTGGGCAACGGGTCACTCGCAAAGAGGTCCCATAAATATAGCTTCCCTCACCAGCTATCTGCAAAGCAGACAGGCTCCAGCTTTGGGACATGGATCTAGGGTTTAAAGCAGCATAGCCCTGCTATATTTAGAACCTCAATATAAGCAAAAGACTCGCTGCATTCATGTCACGTCAGATTGAATACATCAAAGAAAAAGGGGTAACTGTGTGTATCATAAAAAACTCCGGGGACCATTCTGAGTTCATTCCCATCTTGAAACGGACATGTGATGTGCCTTGAAAAGTGGATGCTCAATTCTGCAAGTTGAGGTTTGTTTTGGTTTTTGGCTAAAAATATAATAGTTACCCCTTTTTCTTTGATGTATTCAATCTGACGTGAAGGCAGCGAGTCTTTTGCTTATATTGAGGCTAGTGATGTCATTTTTTTTTTGTTTTTTTTTTTTTTAAAACGAATGTACTGTTTTTTTTGTTTTAAACATTCCATATTTTTCTTCTTTAATCTAATAAGTATATTAGTATTACCTATAATTTACTATACTACCATGCTTATATGGTTATACCTAGTATATATAGTCATCTTTTAGAAAAATTGAATCACGCAAAAAGTATATAATAGAAAGGAAAAACAAACCCTCATTTTTTATATATATATATTTTTTAACTAGAACATAAAACATTCTTCCTTGTTTCAAACAATATACATAATTGTGATTGGCAAGAGTACCAGTATATATATTCCAGATAGAAAAGGAAAATATTTCACTTTTTTTTAACCTTTTTGTTAACCTAATGTTGTTTAACCTTCATTTCCATGGAAGAATCATCACTAGATTGGGTAGAGCATATATGCTAGTTTCAATATCACAGGTACTGGTATAATATACATACTAAAAAATACATAATACTGGTATAAAACAATATATATAATTGTGATTGGCAAGAATATCAGTGTGTATATATACGTACAGGGTGGGCGGAAAGTAGCTCCCTAATTTAAATTACATATAAATTGTGTAAATTGTGATTGTATTATATTATGGTGTGTTCTCTAAAGTGGTACAATTGTAACGTTCATTTTTTTTTTTTTCATTTCAGATTGAAGGGTAACATGGCTGAGTGTTTAACACTGCAGGAGCGTGCCCAGTTGGTGGCACGGTACGAAGTTTGGCAATCTGTCATTCGAGTTCAAAGATGGTGGCGGGCCATTCACAGACCACGTGCCTAAGTGGACCCGAAAACAATCAAGAACTGCCACTCAAAGCTCATGACCACGGGGTCTGTGGCAGATGTTCGAAGATGTGGTCACCCTTCGACATTCAGGGCCCAGGAGACGGTGCAGGCAGTTCAGGAAATGTTCGCACGGAGTCCACGAAAGTCAACTCGCCAGGCAGCTCGGGAAAGTGGACTCTTCCGCTACTCAGTGCGAACTGTGCTGAAGAAGGAGCTGAACTGGCATGCGTGGAAGCGCATTACTGCCAATCTCTCTCTCGGACGAGGACTGCGACATTCGCATGGAGTTCGGGGAAATCATGCTGGCTTGGCATGAAGACTGGCCCCATCTCTTCCGCAACATCCTCTGGAGCGACGAGGTGGTGTTCCATGTCGGAGGCTTTGTCAACCGCCACAATTGCCACTATTGGGCAGGAGAGGATCCCATGGTTACTGCTGAAAAACGGCAGAATCGGTTCAGTGTAACGGTGTGGTGTGGTATGACCTCAGATCAGGTTGTGGGCCCGTTCCTTCTGCGCAACACCATGAATGCTGAGCGGTACCTTGCTATGTTGCGAAATGAGGTTTGGCCGGTTGTCAGCATATGGGAGAACATCGACGATCTGATATTTATGCAAGATGGCGCCCCTCCGCACTTCGCTCTTGTTGTCCGTGAGTGGCTGGATGCCCACTTCCCTGGGTGTTGGATGGGTCGTCGTGGTCCACATCAATGGCCAGCCAGGAGCCCTGACTTGACACCGTGCGACTTCTTTCTTTGGGGGTGGGTAAAGGAAGAAGTCTACCGCACCAAACGAGGACATTGGAAGAACTGGAGGACCGAATTTGGGAAGTCATGTCCTCCATCCCGCCGGAGTTCCTGCTAAAGTCAGTGGATGCCATTCCTGGGCGGCTCCAGAAGCTGGTGGAAAGAGTTGGAGCCGACATTGAATTTTAGAGAAAACCTACCATGTATGCCTACCTTTTCATATTATTTCTTCTGAAATAAATGGATAATATACGTATTTTTTTACCAATCCAAAATAGGGAGCTACTTTCCACCCACCCTGTATATATATATTCCAAATAGAAAAATAAAAAAAATAAAAATATTCATCTTTCTTTAACCTTTGTGTTAACCTAATGATGTTTAACTTTCATTATCTGATTCTATTTCCATTGAAGAATCATTATCACTAGATTGATTAGAGGATATAGTTTCAATATCACAAGTACTGGTACTTATTGCAGATTTGGATGTTGAGGAAGCCAATGTAGCACCATGTTTTACTTCACTTTCTTGGAATTTTGCATTTTGGGATATAAATGCTAGCTTTGCTGCTCTCTGCTTAATCAGTTTCTTTTGGCTGTATGGATATTACTGCATGTGCTAAATGATCTCGGAGGTAATGAAAGGGCGAAATAGAGGTGTGAGAGTTTGTGTAGGTATATATGTGAGTATGCGCGCGTATGTATCTGGATGTATGCGTATGTATGGGGTATATAATAGATATAAATGTGTATATATTGGTATATATGTATATGGGTGTATGTGTATGTATATATAGGGATGGTCTCGGGGGGAAAATGTCATTGCGGGTCTAAAGGATAGTTAAGTGGGAGATTCAAAATCTGAGGCATGGATGGGAGAGTCCTGGAAAGGTTGGACAATGGGCAGTCAGCTCCCAGCCAGTGTTCTCGCAAGTTTAATGGATCTCAAGATACAAGACTTTCAGTGCAAGAAAGAGGCCAGTTTTTTTCTGTAAATAGGCTGAAAAGGCCATTCTATACTGGTACCATATGGCCTATTTTATTATTTATTTATTTATTTTTATAATATATATCATTGCAAAAGTATACCTTATAATTAAATTGGCAATATCTATATTAATTATTAAAAAAAACAATAAAAACGACAAAAAAAAATTAAAAAAAAACGTTTTTTTAACATCATTAATTGAGGTTCTAACTGTAGCAGGGCTAGGCTGCTTTAAACCCTAGATCTATGTCCCAAAGCTGGATCCTGTCTGCTTTGCAGATAGCTGGTGAGGAAAGCTATATTTATGGGACCTCTTTGCGAGTGACCCGTTGCCCACGTCTGGCTAGCATCATGAAAAAGAAAAACTATGGTATTTGTCATTTACCATTACTTATTCGAACTATAGTGGATTTAATTATCCCAGAAGAGTTCCTTGTTCCATGCAATATATATATATAATATATATATATATCACTCAAGGAGCTGGTAATAGTTTGACCCAAATACTTAACTCTTGTACTTCCTCAATTACCTTACCATTCATTTTAAACCTTATATCAGCTGGCTGATTACAGGTTTTAGGATGAAATTGCATAACCTTATTTTTTGTTACATTAAAAAATGTTTCTGCGAATACTCTCTGCAGACTTTTAGTAGCTGATCCAGACCTTTAACAGAAGGACTTATTAGCACCATATCATCGGCATAAACTAAGTTATTTATCCTTGTGTTATCTATGCAACATCCCACTGTTGCCTCATTAAGTGAAGCAATTAATCCATCAATATATAATTAAACAGCATAGGGGAGAGCGAGGAGCCTTGTCTCACCCTGCAAGAGGAGCCAAAACGCTTGGATAGTATATTGCCCCCACCCAACAGTGAAAGATTGGTGGGAATACCAAATTTCAATAAATTTAATATGTGCATGGGAACCTTTGTTTTCTAGTTTTGCAAATAAAATATTGTGGTTCACCCTATCATATGCCTTACTCATATCTAGGAAACAGCTATAAATAGTTGAATTACTGTCAATGTATTTAGATATTTTTTCTTTAAGTACATAGATACACAGGTCAGTTGAGTGGGACCTTTTAAAGCCAAACTGATTAGATGTCCATAGGAAATCATTTAATTGGAGTAATGAGTTTTTCTGGTAGTTTCGAGAAGCAGGAAGTGATGGCAATAGGCCTGTAATTATTGCTGGACAGAATGTGTATGTACTTATTTTTGACCAGGGGCAAGATATATACCCTCATGAATTCTACAGGGATATAGCTATGAGCAAGCATTGCTGATATATGTAGACATACTACGTCATTTGCATATTTTAAGTGCTCATTTGGTAAGTCATCTACCCCTGACGCAGAACCAGTCTTTAGCTCTTTAATTAACCTATTTACTTCAGAAAATGATATCAAAGTATTTTCCCTTGTCCCTCCCACAATTGTTTCGCTGCAATCTATCTAAAGATTATCCCTACTCACACTGTTAAGAATGTTAGAATAATGGTTTTTCCACAGTTTTGCAATTTCATCTTACCCCTGACACCCCCATTGATTGTCGGAGGGAGGACATTTTTGATACCCATTTGATTCTTAACATATTTCCAAAATTTATCGTTATTTATGTGAGCTTCACAGGCTTTTGATGCTTGAATAGACTTCTTGTTTACAATCACCTTATGGCTGCCTTATACTGACCCCTACTTCTACACATATTCATGTATAATGGTCCTAATCTGGGTTTACCATGAAAGCACCAATCATAGGAGTTTCGATTCCCTCTTCAGGGTGGGACCAATAAAATCATTCCATCCAGGAATAATCTTAGTATAATAGTTACAAGTAAGATTTATTCAGGGGGGGCTTCCTGCTTCTCTTAACAGGGATATTATCTTACTGTAATACCTATCTATGAGTTTACAGAGAGAATCATTTGAGCAAGCATTATTACAGGCAAGATGCAAAATTTCTAAATTATTAAACAGGTGACTTGTTCTGTCTTTGTATTCTATTCTCTGATGCATATTAACATTTGACCAATCAACGCAATTATTCTTACCTATTGAGTTCTTGTTAAGTTGTGTTGCGCATAAATTGGTAAAGTTAATTAATATTTCTAATGGTCTATGATCAGAAAGAAGGGAATCATGCAGTATATATATAAATATATATATATATATAAAATAATATACAGGGTGTCCGAGAATTATCTGTACAATTTTTGGCTATTATTAAAAGTCAACCATGAAGTGTAGAAATTCCATTGTTGTCCCATTTTACAGAGAATCTCTTAAGTTTTTTCTGATACCACGTTTTGACAAGTTTTTTAGAAATGTATGCAGGTGACAGACATTGATGATTTAAAAGCAAGAATCACAGCTGCTATTGAGCGAATTGATGTGGATATGCTGCAGCGTACATGGCAACATTTGGAGTATCGATTGGGTGTTTTGCGAATCACTAATGGTGCACATATCGAATGTTTGTAACAATGTTACTTTAATAAAAGAAACTTTTGAAAATACAGATTCTAAATCTTGTTTAAGAATTTTACGTGTTATCAAGAATTTTATTAAAAGATGAAATTGTACAGATAATGTTCGGACACACTGGAATTTCTAAAAAACTTGTCAAAACTTGGTATCAGAAAAAACTTAATGAGATTCTCTGTAAAATAGGACAATACTGGAATTTCTACACTTCATGGTTGACTTTTAATAACAGCCAAAAATTGTACAGATAATTCTCAGACACCCTGTATATTGTTAACCTTGTTGCTGTTCCATGTGATGGTCTCTTCACACAGTCAAGATGGTGGCCCCACCTCTAGGTCTGGCTTGGTGGAGGAGCAAGTTGCTTTTTTGTGCTCTCCACTGTACATAGCCAGGTACACCCAGGCTCATCTGGTACCATCCTGAGCCAGGAATCTAGTCTTCTCTTGAAGACTTCAACTTTGATCCTGTAATGTTTCTGAGGTCCTTTGGAAGCTGGCAGAAAAGTTTTGGTCCCTTGACAACCAAGCTATTTTCCTTCAGTATTCAAGAGGTTCCTTGTCAGGCCTTTAATTTGGAAACACCACATCTTGCCTTTCCTATTTTCCACTGTTGTTTGAATGGTAATTTGGTTTAGTTTGAGCGTTGGTGCCAGTTTTTTGATCCTTTTCCATATGTAGATTATGGTGTACTTCTCTTCTTTCCAGGGAGTACAGATTTAGTTTACGTAGTCTTTCCCAGTAGTTGAGCTCTTTGCAATCATCAATCTTTGCTGTGAAATGTCTTTGAGTTTCTTCTAGTTTATTTATTAGTTTCTTCTAATCTATTAGGCCTATCATGACAGATAGGCATGGTCCTCATGAAAAGAGGTCAAGTAAACACCTTTGTATTTTGCAAAAGATGAAAATTATTGAGCATCATGAGAAGTGACAGTCAGGGCTGGCATTTAAAAAATCCACGTCTGAGTGGGTTTCATTGGGTTTTTTAAATGTTTACTTTCTTTGAGGATGTTTTTCATTGGACATGTATTAGAAGTGTACTTTAGGTAAGTACTCCTCCGTATACCTACCTACTTTTGCCGATAATCATTGTGAGAGTTGCGTATTTTTCTTAAAATCTATATTAAATATATTGTATACATTCAGAGTATTTAGTTACCTAATAGAGTAGACTAGTGGAAAATAAAAAGAATTATCTAACAAGCTAAACTGAAATTAATTATTTCATGGTGATTAAAAAATGAAGTTTAGCAAGTTATATTTAGCTATTTAGAAAATCATACCTTTTATGGTCTTGACAATGTACAAATTAAACAAAAAGAAACTAAACATAAAAAGAATATTAATAAGCTCATAAAAAAGTAACTCGTAAGCTCATTGCAAATTCTTTAAACTTAGACTAGAAAATCAAGATCATTCTGAGGGCAGGTTGTTTACCTTGGGTAACGTAAGTTACAAAAATCATAATAGCTAGCTAGCTATTATATACTGGTATATTATATAAAATTTTAATACCAGCTATTAACTATTCATAATTATTTGAAACCATAGTGTAGGAAATAATAATTACTAAGCTAATGCAAAAAATTTATTTTCTACATGGTCAAAATATGATGATAAATACCCACTCTAATATACAGTTTATTTCCACAACAGTTTCAATGCCCACTGGAATCCTCTTCGGGTGTATCCACCCAAAGAGTGGGTTTTTATTATCATATAATTACTAAGCTATTACGTACATTATTTATATTAAAAAATGCATAAATAAACAAAAACCCAAATGCCCCCCACCCAAACCAGGTGAATTCTTTTTTTAAACCCTGGTTTTTTTCTAGCCTTGGTAACAGTAGCTATGTTCTATGATGTTTCCATGCCCCTAATATATATGGTATTTACTTTACTGCATAAACAACTTGATCACAGTGTGTTCAAGACTCCTATTTGGAATGACCAATTGAATTTCTAGTACCTTGATAAAAGAATTCTGGATCTAGTGGACTTTGACTTCTAATGGACCCCTACCCCAATTAGTCCATTAGATCAAGGTTTTACTGTACTTTATATTTTTGGTTTGAAGTTGTAAATGAACATATATTGTTTGGTGGCAGCATTTGACCATTTACCATGGCTTAGTAATTGCATTTTGAAAGTAGTCTGGGGGTTCTCACATATTTAAAAGGCCAAAATTGGTAAATATTGTGAAGAACAAAGGCATACAGCCTGTCGGACAAATTTACTTAACATAAGCATATCATTTCGGTTTTGTTTGCAACTGAAGTTC
Source organism: Bathynomus jamesi (assembly GCA_023014485.1). NCBI lineage: Eukaryota > Metazoa > Arthropoda > Malacostraca > Isopoda > Cirolanidae > Bathynomus > Bathynomus jamesi. The sequence goes on from JAJOZX010006749.1 coordinate 180,415, forward strand.
TCATTTTTAATATAAGAAAAACCAAGGTGCATTTTCAGTAACTTAAGCTTTTTTTTTTTTTCTCTCTACAGGTCTGCTGAGGGAGGACCTGCAGCCCCGTCTGGGGACACTTTAGGCACTGGGGAGAATGGGGAGGTGGTTGGAGGTCCTAGAACACCACAGCAAATTGCAGCCCAGAAGAGAGTGCAGCAAACACAGGCACAAGTAGATGAGGTAAATTAGAAATTTTGGTTTTTGTATTCCAAATATTGCCCATGGCTCTGTTGATTGGAGATTGGACTTGGGTGGCAAATGCCCAGGTTCAAATGTCACTACTTTAGTTGCTCAGATGCTAGAGTGACTCTTGGAGTTCACACCCACCCAACTCCATTTGGGAGAAGAGTTCCTGATGTTTGTAAATGTTGAAGATGCATTAAAATTTTGAATAGATCTATTTATAATTAAGAACATGTTGAATGCAGTTACTGTATATAGGGTGGGCCAAAAGTCAACTGACAGTTATTCATTAATAGTTTACTTTCAACTGTTGGGTGACTTTTGGCCCCCCCTGTATATATTTTAAGCATATAAACAAGATTAGTGTTTATTCTTGCATGAAGTATGTTACCACATATCTCTACTTGATATTTCAGTGAAAATTGGGCTCTAGCAAGTTTTACTACATGTGTGTATAATTCAGCAGATTTTATCATGAATAAAACTAATTACTTGAAGGCTTGGGAGATTAGTTAGTGCTTAGGTAAGCTGAGTATTAATAGTGGGAGATACTCTAGAGTTGTTAGAATGAGATTCAAACCTAAACTTGTACTGAATTGTAGATCCATTTCTGAGTAGCTACTGCATAATTTGAAATACTGACTGAATGTATTCAACTCAGTTTAGAATACTAACAAAGTTTTTGGAGTAAGACCCCATATTATCATTATTAATGTTCTGAGCTTATTTCACTGGCTTGATGTAAATGAATAGAATATTTTTTCTTTGGTTCCAATATTTTTGATGACAGGTTGTTGGGATTATGCGTGTCAATGTTGAAAGGGTTTTGGAGAGAGACCAGAAACTGTCAGAATTGGACGACAGGGCAGGTAAGGTTGAAGGGAGATTTTGAAGAGGAGCTTTATCCTTCCTCCCTACCTGAAGCTTATGAAATGGCTGGTTTGCTTCTTAATATCCACTAACATAATCCTCATCCATCCTAATTTGCCTTGGGTAGGTGTGGGTAGAGAACATTTTTATCTTCACAGTGTTGGGTCCTTCCTGGAATTTGTCTAAAAGGTGGTAAAATCTTGACCAGGAATACTTCTTCCTGGAATTTCCAAGTTCACATCAAGTCACGCTCTTATTTTCCTATTAAATAATTGCACACCACATGTGAAATTGTATGTATTCACCAAAATTCACAATGGCTCACTAGGTAATGTCAGATTTAGTTGATTTGGTTATTTCTCACTTCCTTCACAGGTTGTGGACATTATGAGGACAAATGTTGAGAAGGTGCTCGAGAGAGATCAGAAACTCTCAGAATTGGATGACCGTGCAGGTACATTACATAGATACATACATAGATACATACATACATAGATACATACATACATAGATACATACATACATAGATACATACATACATAGATAGATAGATACATACATAGATAGATAGATACATACATAGATAGATACATACATAGATAGATACATACATAGATAGATACATACATAGATACATACATACATACATAGATACATACATAGATACATAGATACATACATACATAGATAGATAGATACATACATACAATAGCTTGAACCATTATAAGTCTGGTCATTGTTGTATTTTGCATACAGTACATAAATAAGTTTGAAACTACAAATCTTTAGCTTGTGGTGTAGAGGTGTTATGTTTAGATAGTTTTGAGCCATTTAAAGTGCATGCTGCTTTGTTCTCTGTATACTGGCAGAGTGCATCTTCAAATTCTTTAGATTATAATTGGGGATAGGAAACTGAATTGAACTGAAATTGATAAACTGATAAAACTGATGATGTTTTATGAACTGAAATTGAAAAACAATCAAAAGCTGAAATCTGAATTCAAATAGATTAAAAATAAGTTTTGCATTTCAGTTTTGAGGAGCCATTTGGATTGTAAAAAATTATAAATAACATGAATTATTTATTTTTTTTTTTTGCAACTTTAATATTTGGATGGATTTAAAATATCCATTATCCTTTAATTTGATGTAGAAAATAACGCAGCTGAAAGTACTAGAGACAATGGTTTTAAAAATGAAAGAAAAAGAATTAGAGGAAAATTTTTATCCCATATCAAAATACTTTTCAATAATGACCATGCTCTTTTCATCGACCTAAGTTTAATCACTTGGTAAGGATGCCTTCAGTTTTCTCTGACCATTAAATTTTTCAGTTTGACAATAGCTATACTCTATCTATATCTACGTAAGTGAGTGAGATAATCTGTGGGAATGACCAAACTTCAACTCAAATGTTAATCCTTTGGAATGTTACTCTAATCTCTCTGGTATTTCTCCAAATGTTTATCCTTTGGAATATTCATCTAATCTTGTTTTTCCTCACCTCTCCTGAAAAACACTTGAATCAAAAACAAAGTAAAAAAAAATTAAACTTTAATCAAAACTGAAATTGATATTTTTCAAACTTAAACTGAAATTGAAAAAGACTTAAAAATTTATCAGTTTCCCATCCCTGATTATAATACATTATTCATGTCACCATTTTGTTTGCTATTTGTATTATTTCATTTTTCAAACTTTTCATTGCCCTCTGTTATATTTCATGTTTAATGGCATAATGGAATGAGAAAATTTTCATTAGAATGGAAAGCCTTTGAAATCACTTCTGAAAATGGCCTCCCCTTCATAATTTTCAATTTCGTGCACCTTATAGAGATTGTCTAGATGTTTTGAAGTATTTGACAGATTTTATATTTTTGGAGTGGAAGATTTATAATGAAATTTGTAGTTAATTTATTTCTTATTGCATGAAGTTATACTAAATGGTTTGTAATTGAAGAGAGTTGAATTTCATTTTACCCTGCAGTGAAGAATTGCACAAAAGATTAATTTTATTGTAACTAGGTAAAGTATTTGCTTCCGCTTGCCCCACTAGGCCAAAATATGCTAACTTTAAGTTTTATGCTCTACTTTATTTGCATTTTGCTTTAATTAAGTATTTTATAGTGGTACAATATCTCCAAATTGCTTTGAAACTGTAGGAGTTACAGGCATGATAACTGCTCTGACCCCTTCAAAGCACTAAAATTTAGAGTATTTTTGTTTTATCCCATAACCTTATTCACGCAGAGTTAGACCAACATTTAGAATAAGTCTTTCTTGCTGAAGTCCTTTTATCAGTTGTCATTAAAATCATTATTTATTGAAATTGGTGGATGGAGATGAAAGTACTGTAATTTGTAAAAAAAAAAAAAATTTGGATTTATTCTGCATGAAAGTGAGTGCTTTATTTTGTTTTGCAGATGCTTTACAGCAAGGAGCGTCACAGTTTGAGCAGCAAGCGGGGAAACTTAAGCGAAAAATGTGGTGGAAAAACCTTAAGGTTAGTTATGGAGTTCCTGAAAGGAAATATTTTCTTAAGTTAATCTTGAATTAAGGAAGGGAAATATTTGACTTTTCTTCCCTACATAAACAGACTACTAAGTGCCTGTGTATAATTTTTCCCCTCGAGTTGAGTTGGGCTGGCCATTTACTATGGATCATTTCAGAGTTCAGACTGAAGCTGCAGTTGACCTTAAATTGAGCTTTATGTAGGGCCTGCCATTTGCGAGAAAGAATATTGGGCTTGGTGGAGTAAGGTTCTTTCAGTGGAAGTACATTTTATTAAATTACATCTCATTTTGTTGTTTTTACTGTGATTAATTGATCATTCTTGTGGACCAAAGTTCTTGGAAAAAACTTTTTTTTTTAATTACATTTTGGATTAGGACCAAATATCATATTGAAAATACTTTTCAATATGAAGTGCCCTCTCTCCCACTCTTGCGTGGGGCAGAGAGGCCGTGCATCCATCCATACGAGTAACTGCAGTGTCTTGTCAGTCTAGTTCTTTGTTCTAATGTGATATGAGAGCCACCATCTTCAATCACAAAGAACTGAATTCACTGGATTTAGAATGCATTTAATTTTTTCTAGAATGATCCCAGTTTCGTAGAAAAAGAAGACTTAATTGGCTCTAAATTAAAGTTGCACTAAGATGGTACATTAGCTGGGCTTCTATAAAGTCTTTGGGTTAGCAGTTCTCAATTTTCTTTGGCTTCTCATATCATCTGAGAATATTTATTGTATTTAGTGTACCATCTTCATATTTAAATGATTAAGGAAGTGTGTGTATTTAAAAACAAATATTACCAATTTAGTATCACCTATGAGAAATTTTTGATATACTCACTCACTTCATAGCCTACCAGTTCTCTTAATGTATAAAGCAATATTTGGTGTAGGCGCTGTAGGATTTAAGATAATAAGATTACTTTAACAAATACTGTTAGTATTCTGCTTGGGCCAGAGGTCTTGGGCTTAATTGCATTAGTGGCGCACACTTTTTATTAATAGAAGCCATTTAACTTAAAGCCTGCTGTAATGCCTCCACATGTTTTTAGGCAGCATAGAACATGTAAATAGACTATTGTGAATGAAGCAGCTGCTGCTGCTAAGTAACTATTTAAAGCTTGCGAGTTTATTTCTAAATAAATTGTTTGTGGGGAAAATGCATCAAAATAATAATGAGGTGGGAGTGCATCTTCAATTGAGGTTTCTAATTCTCTTTCTTCATTGCAGATGATGATTATAATGGGTGTCATTGGTCTCATTGTACTCATCATTATAGTTGGTAAGTAAAGATTCGCTTTCTCAGTCTTACTTCTATACATTTGGTCTACACCAGTGGTTCTTAACCTTTTTACTACCATGCCCCCTCTAGGAATTGGTCCTTCCCTCCACGCCCCCCTTCAATCAAAATAACATTCTCAATAACTTCTCAATATTAGCCCATGCTCTCGTTAAGAGAATAACAAATACAATTAGAGAAATTCCTGTTTCTAGGGGGGCGCGCCCCCCCGGTTAAGAACCACTGGTCTACACAAATACTTTTTAGATGGGCCTTTGTGGGTTAAAGCATTCCATTGGTCATTTTTTTTATTATAGAATTACATAACCAAAGGTATTCATGGTGTGCCATACAATAAGTCATACTTGAAGTTTAGTTTGAGTAGGTCGAATGTTCGCGATTAAAGAACTTGATGCAAAAGTCCAGTTAATTACATAGTTATCATCCCAGCGTAAGTTGTTTGTTTTAATAAGAAAAATGTCTTTCTATTAACAGGGTTGCTTTTAAAGACTTTATTTTTCTAGTATAATGGTTCACTTAAACATTTCTAATTTGGTTGGCCATGGTGACTTATTGACTCGTTGCATGAGCAGTTGAGTCTGTTTGGTGAGTTTGAGTCAGTATCATTTTAAGAGAAATAAACTGAAGAGTTGTTTCCCTTTTGATCAGGTCTTTAAAACCGGTCCAAATTTCCATTCTCCCTCCCTCCCTCTCTATCTCTCTCACGCAATGGTGAGTTCAAAAAAATGTATCAAAGTTTGACCTTTGAAGCTTGCTAGCTTTACCCTACACTTAGTGGTTGTTGAAGGAAAGAGGTAGTGAGTGACCCCATCCACCCATAATAGAGGTCTGGAGGCAAATGCTAATGACCCCAGTACGCCAATAGGTCATCCGTACCTCCTTCGAGACCTCTGTTGGAGGGTTGGAAAGGTTTGTGTAGAGGTTAACCATCCTTAAATCTCAATTATAGATTCCATTCCAACACAAGAGGAGAAATGGAAGTGAATGAAAGATTTTAAGCAACTCGGTTCCTTGATTCAAATCAACCAAAATTGATTCATTAACTTTAAATGATATCTGAGGCGTCATTTATCCAATTTTAGCGTTAGAGACAATGATTTTATTAGTTCTGTTCATCCATTCCTCGGAATCGATAGCTCCAGAAGAGCTGTAAAAGTCGTTGTAATCCTATAATATTGGAATGAAAATATTATTTCATTTCAAAAGTTGAAAAGAGGTGAAAAAAAAAAACTGACAATATTAGTGTTAATAACCTTTAATAACATTGTACAGTCAAAATATGAGCCATTTGTTCATCCCTGCGTGAATGTTAAAAGTACAGCTGTGTAATTAAATTATTGGCGGTTGGCCCTCGATAAATTAATTATAAAATGAGTAATTATGCGCAGTAAGTGTTCGCAAGTTGACCGTTAACGTGTAAAGAGTTGATCTTACTCGCACGGACTTTAAATATAATAGGTTTTGATTGTTTTAATGAGATAGTGATTAACAGTTGATGGTTGTAGAGTGTCGGGATAAATTGCGTTAGTTTAAGTGATTCTTGATCCTTCCGCGAGAAAGTATGAGTTTAATTTGGAAGATTTCGAGAATAATAATGGTTGGCGAGTTTTGATGCTTAATTTTGGAAGTTCTAACGAGTCGTACCTTATAGTGGTTTGAAAGTTTGAGAGAGTAGATGGTTTTGAATAGTGTTTGTGTGTTAATGGATGGGTTTTATAAGTTCCGTTGTAGTTTAACAGGAGTTTTGACTAATCTAATGTGCTTCTTCCCCCGTAGTTAACTTCATGTAACGGAAAGCCCAAATCTCCTTTATATTCATTCTGAAAGGTCAGAGTTGAGCTGGGTGTTGAAGTGGCCAGTGTGACAGGGCAGTCTCCTTTCTTTCCCCTCTCATCCTTTGGAGGCAGCTAATATCCTTCCATGAGGGCTGAGGGGAGCTTAGCTTATTTAACTATTTTCCTAATTCCCTTTGTTTCCTGAGACTGCCCTTTGGTGTTCTGCTGAAAGTTGGTGTGTAGTCCTTGTCCTTTTGTGTTGATTGTAGACTATCAAATAAAGCTCCTTCCCTTTGACTTTCCTTACTTTTCCTCTGTTGCATGTCAGAGCCCCCCTTTTCTCTTCCCCACTCCCCACTGATTTCATTCCCATGTCACTCGTGGACAATGCTAGCCTAGGGTTGCTTATTGTGGCTTTTGTCTGCCCTCCAATTCCATGACCTACCCGCAACAGGTAAAGCCACGCTCATTTGGTAAGGTGGTTTGGCTTTTCGAAATAGAGGATCATTGGGGCGCCTCACGTTGTTCCATATTTCCCTAACGAGTAACAAAGCTTTATTTTTGGCATAATTAAATATACCCACATCTACATTTCCTTTACCCAAAGGCCCTTACATACCCACCGGTGGCTCAGGGTCAGCCCAAACACAACCGGTCGCGCCAGTTCAATCTTACCAGCCGGCCCAGTCGGCTCCACAGGCCCCACCGGCCCCAATTGTACCTCAAACCGGTCATAGCAAAGAACCGGCACAGTAAGGCTGGCTCAATTGTTGAGCGAGACGAGAGGTAACCTGTCAGATATGAGTTTTGCGAATGCCTTTTTCTTTTACTTTCTGCAATGCTTCCCAATGACATTCTTCATCTCTTCCCTTCACCTCTTCACTCTTTACTCTTCACTTCCTCCGCCATATCAGCCTTTAGCCTTTAGGACTTACGGCCCTCGACTTCGACATAATAACACGCAGAGGAGGAAGGTCACAAATGCTACTCATTTGTTCTCCCTCATGCAGTGGACATGGACAGAAGACTATTAATATGTAATTGGCTCCTTAGGACAGGTTTCTTCACCCCCACGACTGAAATCCTACTGAAGACCAGTCATAGATTGTTTATATATATATATATATATATATATATATATAAATTTTTTTTTTAAACATCACTTTCACTCACTCACACTCTCACTGCATGAAATGGTCAATCAAGAATTTGTCATTTGACCCCAGGAACGTTTTTTGCCGTAGGCCTTAAACTGATGAACACTGCATTTATTAAATAATTTATTTAAAATACTTATTGTGACTATCTAAACAAAATTACAAACTTCATTCAAATAACTAAACATAAATTAGAAATAATTGGGTAACTTGTTACTTTTAAGTCATCAATCCTGTTTCCCATTTATATTTTAGTATCTGTACCCAATTTATTATTAATGTAATTGTTCTTTATGCCACAATTTCGATAATAGTTAAAATCAGTGGATGAATTTACATTCATGAGACTTGGCGCGGTTATTGTTGAAAGATGAAAGGTTTCCTTTCAGGCGCGCAACATATCGGTGTCTTTCGCTTTGTAAAATATCTTGACGAATCCGGCAGTGTAATTTCTCATCACGCCCTCCAACATTTCGGTTGAAATAGAGTGGGTTTCACGTTCAGTCACCGCTTTTAGAGTTTCAATTGTCCCCAGATTTTCTTTGAAGACTGTCTTCGGGTATTTCCATAAGAAGAAATAACTGGGAATGATGAGGTCAGGTTTTGTGAAAGCAGTGGTTGAACGTGAAATCTACTCTAATTCAGCCGAAACGCTGGAGGCCATAAGAAATTACACTACCCAGATTCGTTGCATAATTTCTGAAACGGAATGACACTTTAAGCGCGTTGTCTGCTTTAAGAAACCTTCCATTGTTCTACAATCGCGCCAAGTTTCATGAGCATAAATTAAGATTTTGTTTTGAAATTGTGGCACAATTAAAGAGTACCAATATAGTAGTGATAATAATATTGACGTTTCATCTCTTGAGAGACTTTCTCCCCCTTTTCCCCTTACAATTCCCCACCGAATTCCTTTAAAATGGCGCAAGGCATCATCAAGTTCTGGAAATGATTTGAAACTTTTGTTGAGGAATTGGTTTCACTTTCGATGCAACAGTTCCAATCTCCCCCTAAAGCTAAGATTTCCCCCACCCGCTGTTTGCTTGCAGCATGCTTGCTTGGCTGGAGTTTACTCGCATTTTTAACGTGTTTGACAATGCCTTTCACTGTTGACTTAAGACTGCGACATTCGTTAATTGAATCCCGCTGAATGGCGAAACCTACTACTACTACTACTACTACTACTACTACTATTCAATCTGATGAAGTTAAACGAGGTTGTATTTAACGCGCGTTAAGTTAATTGCTGACAGGCATTGTTAGGGACTTTGTTAACCCTACGATCAGTTCGGTCTGTAACCTTTCAAAAACCGTTCCAAGTATGAAAGGAGAAAAACACTTAGTCAGCACTCAACCCACTAGTGTCAATGTTTGCTAGCATTGTATTCGTGTTAAAGCATGTTAAAGAAGTGGTTGTCTGAATTTTGCTCGCTCTATATTTTCTTGCTACGGGAATTTTCATTTAAAAGCCTTGAAATTGTTACTGAAGTGCACTTTTATTTACCCTTTGTTTTTCAATTTCGTAGTTTTGTATTCTTTTAAGAGTGAGAGGAACGTGATTGATTTACCGTACATTTAACAGTTTAAGAATCAAACGTTTACCGTGTCCATAGTTCCTCTCGCTTTTGCGTTTTAAGGGATCAAGTTTACATGGTCTTTTTGAGTTTGAGTAAGAGAAACTAAGCAGTTATAGTATTGGAATTTCCATTGAATATTGGTGGTTGGCTTATTTATTGATAGAGCGTAAGAATTAAGCTCTTCAATTATTAAAAATGAATCGATCTTCTTTGGACATTCTCGTACTTTTGCGGTAGTAATAAGAATAAATTTTGTCATACTGGGTATATTAATTTCACGTCACGCTCGGAGTGTCGCAAAATGGAATCTTTATTAAAAAATAGGAATTACTTCGGATTAAATCTGGTATGAGGTTAGGGAAAGAGGTTCCACTTTGACGAGTCGTTCCATCGGTGTGGCGTTAAACCTTGTTTTGTTTCACTGATACATAGTTTTCCTCGCAAGCAGCGCTCTGAGGAGGAAGAGTTCCTGAGAGGATTGTAAGTGGGTTAAAGTGGATCGTAAGTGATGAGAGACGAAGATCTATTCTCTCTCGGGTTTCCTAAAGACGTAGCGAGAACCTTATTTTTTTACCGCAAGCGGCAGAGTCTAGCGGAAGGGCGTGGTCCAGGCGTTTCCGTTGACGAACTCGCTTCCGGTTTTTGTAGTTAATGATTTTGGGGAAGCTCCGTTTAGCGTCCATGCAAACGCAAATAGGAAATTAGTGGAACACTTCGGCATTTACTTTTATTTATTTGTTTTTGAAGGTCGCTTCTTTAGGGCGGTCCAGTGCCTTTAAATGACCGACCTTCGGCAATTTTCATTTTCTGAGTTGGGTTGAATGAAGTCCGGCGGTGTCATTAAAGTAGCTGAGATAATCATTTCAATGTAATTTAAGTCCGTCACGGCAGTCAGCTTTCACCAATGATCTCAGTCAGTTCATCCATTGTAGTTAGTCCTTATGACTTAATTGAGTTGTCCTTAAGGTAGATTACTTTGCATTTAAGACTTTATCTCCAGACTCATTCAGCCAAACCTTAAATCAAAAGGTTTCATAAAATCTTTTTTTTATTTTAGTTTGGGCATCAAATTCGTAAAGAAAAAGACGTTTGGAACTGCAAAATTTCGGCCGTTTCTTAGAGGAAAAGAACGATGCCGATAAAACTTAATTTTAATTGTTAAATCTGGTATGGAAGATTTCAAATTTTGCCCTAGTTTACTCCGAATCAGTAATCTTCCACTAGTCCTCAAAAAATGACTCTATTGGACCTACCGGTTGCCATACGATAATTACTGTACACATTCCTCATTAACAGAATTGTTGTTACTGTTGAAAGTTAGGAAGACGAGAAACTCTTCATGGATTCGTTTTGTTTTGGCCTCGCGAGAGAAGTGTTTTAAGGGTCGTTATTTGTAAGGAGGGAACGGTGACAATTAGCATTTCATTACACAGTGATGTCTCTCTCTCTCTCCATTTTAATATAGATATAAATATGAATACTATAGACTAATATATACTTGTATTATATTTAAGAATTATTGAGGGGTGTGCACCGGAGTTACAGTGGTTATGCGAGGGATTCTAGGTCTTATGCGCCCCCTCCTTTTCAGCCTTTTTTTTTTCTGTTTGTAATAAAAACTAAAGTGCCCTGATGTGATTTAAATTTTTTTAATGTGTTTAGAGCTGTGTTCTGTATTGTGAGTCTTTAGTGTGTGCGCGCGTGTGTCCGTTCACTTTATTAAGTTGAGGCTAACATATCTGGCTTAAAAATTCTTCTATTATAATAATTATTCTATGTAAAATATAGTGTTCGAACGTTTTTTAGTTTCATTTCCCTTTGCACTTTCGGTGGGGTGGAGGCTACTTTTTACACGAGTAACCAAATTTTAGAATGCATTGTATTGTGTAATGAAATTGAGTTTAACCGGTGGCAAATCGTTAAGAACAGTTGAGAAAAACTCCGTTCCGTCAAATGGAATATCGGTCTGCTTTTGCACTCGTGTAGGACACGAGCAGCTCTCGGCATCAAGCTTCTAAGTGGTGGTCGAACGAGACTTCCATAGTAGCACCACTGGGTGAAACTATACTCAGTTCATTTTATTTAGTGTAATAGGGCATGGTGATTATTAAAATACTCATTTTGTTGACGAAATATATGCATTTTATTTTTTCACAAATGCATTCGCGTAGGATTAAGCTCGCTCTCAAATTTGGATTGCAAACTCTTCCTATATTGTGAGTGCTATCACTATTTACTCAGGCCTGTATAGCAACAGATGGACTACCTACAATTTATTTTTAACATGCTATAGGAAAACTACAGACTAAAAACTGAACATTCAATGGCCAGTTTAACAAAACCATCAGCCGGAGTCAAAACTAAAATAAATTAAAAATAAATAATAATAGTAGTAGTAGTTTCTGGTTTGTCTGTTCACAAAGAATTGACGTAGTCATAGTCTGGAATTTCATAGAATATAATCACCTATAGTATGTAAAACAATGTTTATTTTTAGCAATTCTAATTTTTGGCAAAATATATAGTCGGGAGTCGATTATCCGCATACCCTGGTTCCTGACCCTGTGTGGATAATTGACTACCCCTAAAAAAAAAAAATAGGTGTACGATGTCCGTAATCTAATATCACCAGTGAGAATGAAAACATTCATATGGAAAAACTATACATGCTTACAACATGGTATCGTATGTGGTATCTTTATTTCATAATTAAATATAAATTATCAATTAATTGAATTAAATATCTAAAAAATTGCCTCGGAATTGGCGACATAGCCTATTGGGAATGAAATAGTTGCTATAAATACATAGAACCCAATATGGAGGCATTGGCCCACCCAACCACAAAAAAAAAAAATTTAATATTTCGTGTTCAAATTTTTCCACTGCTGACTCGTGAAAATTATATCGAGAGAAGAGTCAACGAACTTTGAAGAATCAGCAGATTCCTAATGATTTATACTGGCGACACTGAGCCGCTTATGTTACGGCGATGCTTTAAGCAAGGAAGATGTTCTTTATCTTCCTATATGTTCTGAGTGAATTCCTCATAATATAAAACCTAATAACTATAAAAAGGATAGGCCTATTCCTTCAGGTATTTAAGTGTAGTGACTGCTTATATTAATTACATCAAAGCAACTTGTGTAACTCCATCGTACCGCGGCCCTACATCGAAAAACATCGTCGCGTCCTACAAACAGAAGCGAGGCCCAACGAAATAATGAGGTAAGGCAATTTCCTTTACCATTAGGCAGCGCAAATACTGAAGGCAAATAAACATAGGGGTCCTTTGAAGACTTGCATACTCTCTAACGAAAAAATGTCGGGCTTTTGTCGTTAACTCTCCACTGTAATCTGCTGGAAATTTCTAACTGATGAGGGTATCGGGCAATGAACCCATAGCCCTATCTATAGTTATTTCATAATTCACTTAATATTTTAGAAGCTGACTTCTGTTTCTGTAAATCGTAAACTGCGTCTTCCGATCCCCAAAGCGTAGCTGTAACCATCACATTCTCACCACATGCTAAGCGTCTATTTACTCTTAACTTTTGTTCAATAGTCAATACGACACTTTTTTTTTTCTTTCTTTCTTTTTAACCACCCGAACCACCCGAAGGTATTTTGCGCTTCTCAGAACTCATACTAGAAGTTAAAGTAATGACAGAACAGTCCGTTTATTCCTAGCTGAAGTTTGTTTTTGATCGTGCGGTGTTGCCAGAACCGCTCGTGTTTCCTCGTCAGCTGGGCTTGTTGGACTTGTGCAGATGGCGCTGAATTTGAAATATAAACATTTTACTGGGCCGAAAAAAAAAGTCCGGATAATTGACTTGTATATATATATATATATATATATATATATATATATATATATATATATATATATATATATATATATATATATGAAAAATTATTTCACGAAAGTGACACGTGAAAAGTATTTATGATGAATAAAAACACAAAGGGGTGCTCAAGCGCTTGAGCACCCCTTTGTGTTTCTTTTTTCCTTCGTGTATATATAATTTTTTTTTTTCCTCCTGATGTGCTATTGAACTGAGAAAAAAAAATGGTTACTAGCGTTATTTACAACATAAAATCTAAATAATCAAACCATATAAAACCTTTTTTCCATATTTTTGCAATAATTGTTGCTGTTGAATATTAAGAGTAATTTATTAGGATTCATTTTTAATATGCATCAGCAAGACTTCAAATTATATTAAAATGTGGTGGTTACATTTGAGTTACATGCTTGGTTGCGAAAGATGGAAGACTGAAGAAAAAAACGCTAAACCGCCCACATCTGTTCACGCATCCTGGTGGACCAGCTACCCTTACGCGGTCCTCGTACACTATCCGTGCTGGCGCTTCCAAGCCTTCTCAGAAATAAAGGACTACTAGTCCCTACTTACATACTTCCGATAAACTTCTTCCATTCCAACCGACTTGCAGCCACATCTCGTGCATCACCTAGATCAAGTCCACGCTTAAGGCTGTCGCACACCGAAAGCCACGCCACGCCATGCACGCCCGCCCTGCACGTAGCTCAGCATCGCTCTAATTATACCACGTGGCGTGGCTTTCAGTGTGCGGCGGCGACCCTTACTCACACAGTCATTCACCATGCCTATCCATCATTATCTCAGATTTCCTCTCCTTCCACCTTCACAGACACTTCAATACACTCCTTACAACTTTGTCATTTTCCATTGTTTCTATATGTCCAAACCACGTTAGTGCACTTTCCTCAATTTTCACTGACTTCTGAACACCATCTTTTCAGAGCCATACGATTCTTGCTCCGTCACTCCGACGCATGCCACACACACTGCTCAGAATATCCATCTTAACTGCTCTTACCCTGTCTTTATCCCATGTTAACGTTGCACACCCAAACAAAAATATCGGTACTAACACGCCTTCATGTAAATATCTCGCAGCATCTCTGCCCAGTGTCCGCCTTCTCTCAACCATTTTCAACACCTGACGCCTTTCTCCTTTAATTCACTAAACTTCATCCCCACTCGTACCTTTTTTTTTATTACACCGAAATACTAAACCCTTTAGTGCTCGGAGGTCTTTCCTGAGACTGAATAAAATAGTTTGGCGTTAGCCAGAGTGAAGTTGCAGGAAAGGTGGAGTGAAATGTTACTGGTGACTAAAGGGTTAATAGATATTTGCTTTAGGACTACGTCGAATCCAATGTCGTAATATCACTTCCCATTGGTCAGAGAAGTTTAGCGACATTGGGTCGGATAGTAGCTGGAAGCGAGACCGATCTCTGCGTCATGACTATGTAGCGACTCGTGGCTCGGATTACACGTAAAGCTGTAGGTCTCATTCATCGTTTGACTTAGATGTTGCTAAGATTAAACAACCCCATCATTACGTTAGATATTTGTTTAAAAGATTCGCCCCCGCTAGCGTTTCGGCACTCATCACGTGAAGATCTGAATTTTCCGCCTCCACGATCTGTAACTTTTTTCTTACATTCACTATCGACAATTTTCCCTTCTAGCCGTCACACAAAGCTCGGAACAACCTCTTCCATAGCATACTCATCCTGAGCAAATAGCACATCATCCGCATACAACAGATTTGAGAGTCCCCACCTTATCCCATCACACCAGATTGAGTTTCTAGCAGTCGCTCTTTCATCTCTCGTGACTTCATCCATAAGAAAGTTGAGCAGCTACATAGACAAAACACATCCTTGATGCACACAAACACTTGCATCAAACTATTCGCTCAGTTTTTTATCTACTTTCACACACGCCCTACTTCTTTCATAAAAACACCGCCTTATTCAGGAGTTTATCACTAATTCCAGAAATACTCTGACCTTCCACAATGATTCTCTATTTACTCCATCATACGCTTTCTGAAGATCCTTAAAAGCAATCTACAGGGTGGTCCAAAAGTCTGTTGCCCCGACGCATTCTAAACATTTTTTGGAGCAACAGACTTTTGGCCCACCTTGTATACTTTGCAATCCCTTTCGTATGCTTCCTCAATCATTTGTCTCACCGCAAGCACTTGATCCACAGCCTCTTCCACGTCGGAACCGTCCTTGCCCATCGCTCATCAAGCATTCTGTAATACTACGAACTCTATCACTATCCTACCATACACCTTCCCACTACACTTAAACTTATTTCCCTGAATTTCTTATAATCACCCCTTTCATCTTGTACAATTGCTTTCTTGCAGATTTCAGGCACACTTCCATTTGTCCATGCTCTGACATATTCACCACAACACCTCTCACCCCTTCATTACCTCGTACTGAATCATTTTCCCCATATATTCTATCCATGTCTGCTGCGCTTCAGATTGTGAACAAACTTTCACTTCACTCCCTTCACTTTACTTTCACTTCACTCTGCGGCAGTCACACCACCAAATTCTGCCAAATTTATATATGCACTCGTCTCTTCCACCATTAAGCCCTTGAAATATTCCTTCCATCCATTCCGTAGATCCGCATCAGCTGTGATCATTCTTCCATTTTCATTCCTTACTCTCAAACTTTCTTTGTTTCATTTCATTTCATCACCTCCTTTCAGAACAACTTCTTCTCTTAGGGTCTTTGTTAGCCTTAGCTTCTGTAGATCCTCCTTCCAAACTCATTATTTACCCTTTCTTCTGCCGCACGAGTCTCTTGCTCTCTTCATATGCCTTCTTCATCTTTCTCCTTATCATAATTACCCTGCGTGCACACTATCCATTTTCTCCTTTTACCCTCAACCGCTGCAGTAACTTCGGCATCCCGTCACGATGTTTCTCTTTTTCGCACCCGACTTTGCAATCCTGCACACATTCCTTGCATTCCAAATCAGACATTCCTTATACACATGCCACATTTCACCCATGTCCATTTGATCTGTATCTTTTACACTCGAATTCATTCATTCGTTTTCTTGCTATACTTATCCGCTGCCTCTTTCATCATCAACTTTTCCACTGTAGTTCTTTCATGACTCACCTTTCAATTCACACACTTCCATTTTTCACCCAACCTCATTTTACACGGGAATATCTTGTGGTCAGAGAGCCCCCAACTCATACTTCGCACTACACATGTGCTACATACGTCTTTCGGCATACTTCTTTTTACAACTTTACTGCTTCCTCTTTCCCTCCTCTCTACCATTCTGAGGGCACAGTTGCCGTCTCTCCTGAAAAAAAAAACAACTTCGCTCAAACTTTCGCTTACAATTCAACTCTGGACGATTCCGGTGCATCCTGATGCGGTTGACCCCCATCGGGCTGCGGAACACTCGCGTCCTCCTCGTTCAAAGACTGCTCGTATGTTTTATTTCCGCAAGTCTTTTGACCCCTTCGTAGGGGCTGACGACTCTGACCCTCATTACCTCGGTTTCTTGTCCTCAGTTCTTCCGCCGCTCCCCTTTTCTCACAGCGGGATGTTTTTGAGGTCTACGATGACTTCACTTCCCGTTGTGACGATCCCGACAGATGTGGCTCCAGAACGATGGTTCTATTGTGGTGGAAGTCTCCCTCTCGACCCTGGATTGTCTTCCCCACTCTTCCTTTAACACTTGCACGGGTGTAGTACATGTTCCCTGGCTTTTGGAATACTCGGAATCAAATCTTCTCACCCGCCTCTCCTCTCAGAAGGTGACCCGTATTTACCGCCACCCCGAATGGTTCAGGGGGCAAGGATTTCATCTCCCTTATTGATTCTGAATTTTGCTCGTTCACAGTTACCCGAGAAAATTAGGGCCGGTTATCTTCAATTTCTGGTCCGTCGTTACATCTCCAAACAACGCTGATGTTTTACTTGCCAGAGGTTCGGACACGTCAGTAAAACATGCCGAAGTTACCCTGATACTTGTGTCAACTTCCTCCTGTTCGAATCCTCCCCGCTGCGCCAACTGCGAAGACCACGCCGACTCCTCCTCTACCTGTCCGACGTACTTATTCGAGCGTGAGGTCCTGTCAGTCCGGAAATCTGACAAGGTTAGCTTCCAGGAAGCGAGGGCCCACGTTAGGTCCCGATTCGCATGCCCAGGCCTTACCTTTGCCCAAACACTGCGCTCTTCCTCCCGGGCTACCTCCCGTCCGCCCCGGACTTCGACCACCTCTGTACCGTCCTATTCCACACCCTATCATCCTAGGCCTGATCAGGCCTCATCCACCCGTCCCTCTATCTCGTCCACTACCTTCTCGTCGTCTCCACCCCCTGTGTTCACTATTCCTCCAGCCCGTCCCCCCAGAACTTCCAATTCCACTGCCCCCATCTGCTCCACCTCGGTAGCAACTAACCCGCTTACTCACCCTCCTGACACCATTGTTGACATTTCAGCATATATATCGAAAACCGTTCCCTCTTCTGGTCTCTTCTCCCCTCCGTGCTCTTCCGTTAAACGACCCATCGCCAGCCCCCGGTGTTTGGGTCCCTCTGCCAAGTTCCTTGCTCAGGCCCCCCCCCCCGTCTCTTTGTCCTCTCCCTCCCTCTTCCACCAGTTCTCTTCCTCCTACCCTCATATCCCTTCCGCCTTCAGTGATCCTCTCGTTTTGCCGGCTCCTTTAAGTTCCCCTGTTTCCCTTCGCGACCGGCCTCTTCCCTCCTCTATTCCTGATGGTGGTCATGCGGCCTCTGAAATTAAAATTCAAGCCGACATCCACCCTCCTCCTCCTCCTCCATCGCCCCGCTCCCTCGTTCACCTCCACTCCGGAAATCGGATTCACCCCGACCCACTTTGAACACCCTTCTCCTCCGCCCCGCCTCCTCCTTGACCTCCCGATGCCCCGTGCATATTCTCTCCACCCCAATCTCAGAAGTTAGATTCACCCCCGCCCTGCTTCTACCCCCATTCTCGCATTCTCGACCACCCCCGAAAACTAAACCCCCTCCCATCTCTTTTCATCCGTTCCTCAATTACCCCTTCTTCAACCGCCCCTAACTTCATCAACTTGTCCTTCTGGTCATGTCTCTAAATCTCGCCCGATTACGTCTCTCGCGCCCCCGTATTCCGCTCTTGATGGCAGCTATCCTTCAATGGAATTGCCGAGGCCTTCTCCCTAATTGGGAGGACTTCCTCTTCCTTATCCAGGATTTAACCCAGTGTGCGTCTGCCTTTAGGAGACCCAACTTGGGGTTCGCCCTTTGCGCACTCTCTCAAGGTTTTCGTCATATATCTCACCCCCTCCGTCTGATGCTCTCCACTGCAGCTTCATCCCCCAGCGGGGTGGCGTTGTGGTCTCTCTTCTTTCAACTACTTCTGTCTGTCTTCTCAACACCGGCCAGCCCACAGCTTTCCACCTCCAGACCCGTACGTTTCTTCATATATCTTTCGCTTACTTATCCTACCGCCTTCCTTGACTTCTCTTGGTTTGTCACTCCAGATCTTTACGATAGTGATCATTTCCCTCTCCTCTGTACGTCCCGGACTCCGGTTCCTCCGCTCTCCTACCTGATGGTCCCTCGCTAAAGCTGACTGGCCTCTTTTCTACTCCGGAAGTCAAACCTCTGCAGCTTTGAATAACTTCCCGACAGTCGATGTTGCCTCCACCTACCTCACCGATCACATCACTTGTGCCGCTCTGTCCTCCATTCCCAAATCTACATTTCCCCACACTTCTGCCCCTTCGTTTCCATGGTGCACCCCTACATGCACTCTGGCTGTTCAGGCTAAGAAGTTGGCCTTTCGCCGTCTTCAATGCAATCCATCTCTAGCAAATTCAATAGCCTTTAAACGTGCGCGAGCTCAGGCCCGTCACACAGTCCGCGAAGCCCGCAGCTTTTCTTGGCGAGCTTATGTCTCCTCCCGCACCCCCTCCTCCCGAATCTGGAACAAGATTTAGAAAATTTCCGAAAAATCCTTTTCTCATCCTCCTCCTGTCTTCACGATAGACGGACGCCGTGTCCTCTCCTACTGCAGTGGCCGAGACATAGCCTCCCTCCATCTCCCGACACGACCACCGTGATCCTGCCTTCCTCTGACGTAAGGCTTTCTTGTTCGTCCCCTCACCTTTTCAGACTCCCAATAATTTTCCCTATAACCGCCTTTTTTCTATGTCGGAGCTGAGATCGGCGTTAGCTTCCTGCGGCAACTCTACACCCGGCCCTGACGGTATTCATTTCGAAATGCTTCGCCACCTACACCCTTCGGTTTTTTCTTTCTCCTCACATTTTACAATTGGATCTGGGTAGAGGGCATCTCCTCTCCTGTTGGACCGAAGCAGTGGTGCTCCCTTCCCCAAGTTCGGTAAGGACCCGACATCTCCCCTCAATTACCGTCCAGTAGCCCTCACTAACTGCCTCTCAAAACTTTTAGAAAAGATGGTTTCTCGACGACTGATGTGGCACCTAGAACGCCACAATTTACTTTCCCTGCACAGACCGGCTTTCGCAGGGGCCGGAGCACCACTGACATCTTAGTTCAGTTGGAAACTGCGGTCCGTGTGTCATTTGCAGAGCGACGTCATCTTTATGTAGTCTTTTTTGATTTGGAGAAAGCGTATGACACCACCTAGCGGTGGTGGATCTGCCGAAAACTTTACCGTTTGGGCTTTCGAGGTTTTCTCCCTTCCTTTATCATCTCCAACTTTCTGTCTTCCCCTTCCTTTCATATTCAGGTGGGTACCTCCCTCTCTTCTGTGCATTCGCAGGAGGAGGGAGTCCCTGAAGGCAGCGTCCTGACCGTCGTTTGCTTCGCTTTGGCGATCGACGACGTGGTGACGGCTCTGCCCCCAGAGATTATGACCACCCTCTATGTCGACGATCTTGCCATATATTGCTCCGACTCCCGACCTACTTTCCTTGAACTTATCCTCCAGCGGACCCTGGATTCGGTTTCCAAACGGGCCACAGACCAAGGGTTTCGATTTTCCCCTTCGAAAACGGTAGCAAAGCACTTTCGCCGACGCCGCCGCTGCACTGCCGTTCCTTCTCTCTCTCTTTATGGATCACCATTCCCCGTTGTACCCGAAACTAGATTTCTGAGTCTCCTTGATTCTCACCTCTCCTGAATTCCCCACTTGAAGGCTCTGAAGGCTTCGTGCTTCAGACTTGTACCCTCCTCAAGTTCCTCTATCTGACTGAGGTGCTGACGCCATACTCTTTGGCGGCTCTACCACTCCCTGGTCCAAAGTAAGTTCGATTATGGCTGTCAGGCCTATTCCTTCGCTCCTGCCTCCGCTTTGCGCATGCTGGACCCGATTCGCTCCTTGGGTGTGCGCATCAGCACTGGCGCATTCCGATCTTCTCCAATCGTTAGCCTGTATGCAGAGAGTGGCCATCTCCCGTTGGATGCCCATCGTACCTTGGAGGGTCTAACATACCTCTTTCGTGTTCGGCAGTTTTTCCCATTCTGGTCTTTCAATCCCTCTTCGGCCCTTCCACTGTGGCATGCTTTGACCGTCATACCCACTCATTCGACCGTTTGGTCTCCGAATGGCCCCCGGTCCTGTCTTTTTTGGGGTGGACGGGCGAGTGCTCTCCTCTCACCCCTCCAACTACCCCCCGTGGACCATTTCTCCCCTCCGTATCTGCTACCTCCTTTCTACTGTACCAAAGTCCCAGTCCCACCCATCCGCCCTTCGACAACTATTCCTATCCCATGCTGACTCTATCCCAGTGTTCACTGATGGCTCTCGCTCTCCACTGAGCTCCAGTGGGCTGCGCGGCCGTCTTCCCATCAAAAATTAAATCATTATCCCTCCCCCAAGCGGCTTGCTTCCATCTTTACAGCGGAACTATCGGCTATTCTTTTGGCCCTTCGATTTCTTTCTCAGCAAACCTCAACATCGTTATTATTTATTCTGACTCCATAACGCTCTTGAGACCCTGTCCTCTCTTGTCTCTCCGCACCCACTGGTGCAACAGATCTAGGACTGGTTGGTCCTTCTTTCATCACGCCGTAAGGTAGTCGCCTTTTGTTGGGTACCTTCCCACGTTGGTGTTCCGGGCAACGAACGTGCGGATGCCGCGGCGAGGGAGGTGTCCTCCCTGCCTTTCGACCCTAAACGCCTCTCCCGGTGTTCCGGGAGGCACTCCTTCGGCGGTGGCAGCACCAGTGGGAGGATGTATCCGGGAATTCCTTGAGGGCGTTGAAGCCCACGATTCGACGGTGGCCTCCTCCTGTCAGCATGACCGACGGTTAGAGACCGCTCTGATGCGCCTACGCATCGGTCATACTTGTCTCATGCATGGGCATCTTATGACGGGAGATGTTGCGCCCTCCTGCCCATGCGGCATCCCTCTCTCTGTTTCACATTTGCTTTTGGTTTGTCCTGCCTTTGTCATTGCTCGCTCCCAGTTCCTCCCTTTTTGCCCTTTAGGCTCCACTCTTACTCTTACTCTTACTCTATTGTTGGGTGACTCCACGCCTATACCAAAGGACACGCTTTTCCCCTTTTCTCCGTCAAACTGGCCTTCTACTCACTATTTAATATGACTTGGGTGTAATTTCTTCCTCCCTTTGCTGTTCATAGTGTCTTTACGTTTCTCACTCACAACTTTTCTTTAACTGTTACTCCTTCAAAGTTCACCTTGCCCCATCTCCTTGTGCTCTCTCTTTACTTTAGTTTCGGCGCGATATGACCTTAGCAGTTGAAGCGCCGGTGAAGCACTGCTATTTATTCATTCATTCATTCATCTTCATCCTCATCAGAAGTCCTTAGCTCAGTACCATAACTCTTCATAATCATGTTAACCATAATGACGTTACCAGGGACAGCACAGTAACATCCTTTGCCGATGACACAAAGATTAATAGAAAAATAAGAAACCCAGGGGTATATAGGATCCCTACAAAGAGACATGAACAGAATCTACAATTGGTCGGAAGGCAACAATAAAAAATTTCGTCGCTGTTTTCACAAACCGGCGAATCTGCAATTTTTCAGTTTTGAGAAAATCATCTTTGAAGATTTCCCCTACATTTAATTGCATTTGCACGGTTTAATTTATAATGTCAACTGATGATTTTTAGCAGTTTGTAAGATTCATATCTTCTTTTTAGAATGGCATTTGAGGATTTGTGCTCACCTTTACCATTATTAAGAAAAATCAGTCAAGATATTTGCCGGTTTGTGAAAATAGGATCTGAATAGAAGGAAATGATTCAGCACAGATTCGTCAGTTTGTGGAAACAGGTTTATTTAATCTGACTGATATTCATCACATTTTAAAGACCAATAATACTTTTTTTATTTGCAATGAATACATCAACAATATACATCATATACATCATTTCTTCTTGTGGTTCATTTACTTTAAACGAACATGGCTACTTCAGTGAGGCAAATTAACGAAGAACGATGCATGGTCCGGGTTGGAAATGACTGGGGTTGGTCCACCGCAGAAACTTATAAGATCACTGTATTTGCTGTTAAAGAACAATTTCCCTCTTTTGTTTTTATCAGCGTGCACTGGCATAAGTTTGGTCTAATCCATTGTTTGACCTCGTCAGAAGATCTTACGCGCAGGATCTGAAGCTGTTGGGAGTATTGCTTCCAGTCAGTGACCATAGGTGGTTGTACTTCAATTACCTTGTAGGGATCTTTCCTGGCAAGTCGAATTATCATGGTCAACTGGGTTGGGACGAAGACATCCCTGGCTCTTTTCACCACCCTTTCAATCGTGCTGTGCATTTGCATCACCTTCGCATTGTCCGTGATTCGTTTCAAAAAAGTACAGGGTGATAGGTTGGATTGAGATGGAATGTTCCAAGAAATGGAAGAACATGGCCGGGAGAATGGAGTTCTTTCGGCCACCACAGCCATCACTAAAAAGTGCAACATCAGTCACAGCTTTTCTATCAGCATCCATCATGAAATCGTTTATACTCGAAGCAACCTCATTCGCCCCACGACTAACAATTACTTCATGCCAGAAGTAACAGACACCTTCCCCACTTCCTACGTTATATACTGTGAAATTATAGCACTACAACTTTCGTCTATAGAACATTTCACTGCGCTTTGATATAAGCAAATAGAGCACTTGTTCTAAATCAAAATTTGCAGCACGGAACTTGTCATCCTCCTTCGCTCTCTCTCTCTCTTTCATTACTTTTTTGATTCCTCTCACCATATCCTTCTCGAGAACATGCTTTTCATAATGATCCTTTACTGCTTCTTGGTCGTCTTTATTCCCGTTCCGGAATGTGTCACAAAGACCACACTAGTCCTTTTTTGGAATATGAAACTTTAGCTTCATCCCGCTGAATATCTTCCTGTAAACGAAAAAGCTGGCTTTATCCTCAGAACTCTCATCATTGTAGAGTTGATACATTCTACTAATCGTTAGGTCCGGGAATAGGCATCGCTGGTGGTGTTTTGCCGGCAGTAATGCGATTCCATTCGTGGGAATCGGTTAATATGTTCTGTTACTTTCTGCCTCAGTCTTTCATCCCTTTCCCTCAGTTTTTCCCTTCCGCCTCCTCGACCTTCTTTCTGCAACGTTCCGTCTGATGACAGTTTCTTCCATTGCTGTCTTGATTTGCCTGTCAGTGGTGTTCAGCGTGTTTAAAAACATCACCCTGCACACAGAAATTTTCCTGTCTTCTGCATTCGGCAGGGAATAAACGAATGTTGTACTTTTTCGGCTTCCTTTTTCGAGTCGAGCATATTTTGTTGTTCAACATATTCAACAAACCTTAAACTGAAGGTATTACCTCTTAGTTGGTAACTACACCCCGAAAAACCATCTGACGACTGGAATCTGGGCATGAGTGAAAGACTGGCTCACCCCAGATGTGCGGCCAGTATGCCAGTGACAAATAGAATGGATGCCTTTAACTAATGTGGGCGGTTTTCACAAACCGTTAACTCTCCTCTTGAGGAGATTTAGCTGTTTGTGAAAACAAAACAGATTGTGTGGGAGCACAATTATGTTTTTACAAACAGCTGAATCAGACATTTACCAGTTTGTGAAAACAGCTACCCTGGCTGATACGAATTTGTCAATACCAAATGTCTGTAGCTTGAAAAGTACCTGGAGTACAAACCTCAAACTTTGACAAGTTAAAGATCCAAATCTGGTTGCTAGCCAAGTGGCATTATCTCAATTGGCCAAAATTGCATATTCGCCAGTTTGTGAAAATCGTGACGATTTAACACAGAATTTTAATTGTTTAGGTACGGAAGAAGGGAGGACCTAAAATTCATGGAATACTATACCCCAAATGGACAGGAAATTCAGAGAAATTCTAGAGCAAAAGATTTACTTGTAATGACTGATAACGCGAAATTTTAAATACAAAATAAGATAGCAGTAAACAGAGCAAAAAGAATAACTGGACAAATACTGAGAAACTTTAAACGAAGGGATATGAATATAATGATTCCTCTATTGAAAACAGTGATCATACCCAAATTGGAATACTGCTCGGTCCTAACACACTCATATAAAGAAGAAGACATTAATCAGCTAGAAGGGATTCAGAGAAGCTTCACAGCCAAGATTAATGGATGCAAAGAACTAAATTACTGGGAAAGGTTACATGAATTAAACTTATATTCACGGGAAAGAAGAAGTGAGAGGTACACCATTATTTACACTTGGAAAATAATGGAGGAACTAATCTCTAATCTTATTATGAACCCTATAACCCCCCAAACAACAGTGGAAATTAGAGAAGGAAGAATGTGTCGTGTTCCTAAATTAAAGGCTAGATAGGGAACATCCTCAACACTGAAGGAAAATAGTTTTGTTGTGAGAGGACCAATACTGTTAACCAACTGCCCAAGGAACTAAGGAACACGAGTGGTGTTGCGGTGAATATCTTCAAAAGAAGACTAGATGCCTGGCTCAGAACAATCCCAGATGAGCCGGGCGTACCTGGCTATGTGAGGTGGAGAGCAAAAGAAACCAACTCTCTACTTCATCAGGTCAACTCGAGAGGAGGGGCGACAAGCTTGACCTTCGTGAAGTGAGGAATCATCACACGAAACATTCGAAAGGTTGAAAGGATAAATGAGTACCCTGGGTAGCCTAGTGGTTAAGACGCTGGGCTGCTGGTGGGACGTAGTTCCGATTCCACGTTAAACTGTAGGTCTAAGGTGGAGTGACAAGCTTGACCTTCGTATATACACTGTATATACACACTCGTGTATATAGAGGGTGGGCCAAAAAAACTAAACCAACTTTTGAAAAACTATTGTGGTTCACCCTGTATATTGATCTTACCTGCTGAGGCTGTATGTTGTACCCATACTTTTACTCTTTCAAACGCTGGCTTTGAATTTAGATTCAACGCCCCAGGAGTAGAGGTACAGGCTCACAACTGGAGGGACGTATCAGAATATGGCGCTCAATTGAAAGGCGGTCAAAGTCAGCAACTGATACTTTCAGATGACAGTCAGTTTCTCCATAAATAATTAATTTTCCTAATTTTTGCACAAAATAATTAATTTATTTCCTTTTCAGTTCAAACCATCATTCTGCTATACTTGGTGAGGAAGTTATAACATAATGAAATACTCTTTGGAAGATGAAGCATTGATATTGAACCTGCGTAAGGAGAAACACTGGGGTGCAAAACGAATGAAGAAAGCGTTTCCAAATAAACGATGGACGATACCTAGACTTCGATATCTCAAAGAAAATCCATATCACAGGGTCGATCAAACGAAAAGGCAGTGGAAGGCCAAAAATATCACGTACTGAAGAAAATATTGACACGGTTTCATCCATGATATGCAGTCAAGAAGAACGGCCCAACAGTGGCCAACACCCACAGTCCGTTAGAGAAATTTTAAAAACTACTGGTATTTCTCGCTCTAGTGTTCGTCGTATAGTAAAAGATGATCTGGGTCTTAAATGTTTTAAAAGAGTCGAAGTTCATAAGCTCTCTGCATTAAATAAGCAAGCAAGAGTTGAAAAATGTCGTGATCTGTTAAATCGATTCCAGACAGAGAAGTGTCGAAAATACAGTTCAGCGACGAGAAGACCTGTACGGTTGCTTCAACAATAAGCACACAAAATGACCGAGTTTATGGAAAACAGGACAAAAAATCTATCAGTCTAGATCGACTTTGCAGGGAACATCCGCATTTTTCTCAAAAAGTCATGGTTTCCATCTTTATTTCAAAGTTAGGGAAGTCAGAGATTGTTTTTGTTGATCAAAATGCCAAAATCAATGCTGCTTATTACCAAGAAAAAAATCCTTGATGCGGTACTGCCGTCGATAAGGGAGAAGTTAAGGTTGCAAGCATGCAGTGATAATGGAGGAGGGCACATTCCGCATATTCTTGGACTCAGTTAGGTAACTGTATAGAAACAGGAAGTTTTTCTACCCGTGTCTGTATAACAGCGAATTACAAATAATGGTTACAGTTAGCAAAAGTCCAACTTCACCACGAGATAGACCATGAAATTCTATAAGGACATATATATCGATTGTACAAATAACGTTTGATAAAGGTAAAATTATATTGTTCAAAATTAGGGTAATAGTTTTTTGGCCCACCCGGTATATATATATATATATACTGTATATATATATATATATATATATATATATATACTGTATATATATATATATATATATATATATATATTATATATATATAATACACACAGACCGTGCATGGAACAAGGACCTCTTCTGGATAATTAAATCCACTATAGTCCGAATAGTAATGGTAAATGACAAATACCATAGTTTTTTCTTACCATTACTTATTCGGATCGGAGATAGTGGATTTAATTATCCCAGAAGAGTTCCTTGTTCCATGCACGGTCTGTGTGTATCATAAAAAACTCAGGGGACCATTCTGAGTTCATTCCCATATATATTAATATATATATATATATATATATATATTATATATATATAAAATATATATATATACGATATATAAATATTTCCTATGATTCCGGACTTTTGAAACACCCTGTAGATTTCTTTGAAATTTCTATTTACCAACACCACTTATTCATGGCATAAAAGGCTATTTCGAATTTATTGATCATTTAAAAAAAAAAAAATTTGCACGCTATTATTAACTTCAACTATTTTGACTTCTAACTATTAAAAATGTAGAAGAGAAATGAAAATATTGGATATGACTATTTCATGAAGTTAGTGGTCAACAATAAATGAACCGTTGCCTGATCCGGAGTGCCGACTGATTTTATACGGATGCTTGAATGAACCCTTACTCTGATTATAAGATTTACTTCAAAATATAGGCAAGCTTTGACATTTCAGAAGAATTAAAATCAAACTTTTTGGTATCTAAAGTTTAAGTTTAGTTTTCATTCAAGAAATTGAATGTAATGATTTTAAGATTTCTGTAAATAATGTCGACCATATTATGAAAACTACAAAATTTAAAAGTGTGGATAGCCGACTTTGGTGGAGTTAAAGAAACCTGACAGTGTTCGGCCAAAATGTGTTCTTTCTATCGTTTCGTTTCACCAAACCCTACTAAGTTTTCATTGCTTTATGTATTTTAGGCTCCGTACATGTACCTGAGAGTTCAACTAACCTAACTTGCCTAACCTCTCATTTGACCTAAATGAAACTATATGAAACTAACACATTGGCTCGTTAAGTCAAATTTTAGCGCATACTATATATAGTAACAAAAATGCCCACTAGGATTAGAACGTGGGATCTCCCGAGTGGCAGTCGCGAACGGTATCATTATACTGCGGCGGAATAAAAGTTACCACAACCTGTCTCATATTTAAACGATCAAGGAAACCACGTTTTCGCATCCAGAGGTGTTTAACGATGTCATCCTTCCCGCATTCGAGATAATGGCAGCATTTAATTCAGATATCTTTGGTATAATACTGGGGTCCCATAGATAGAATAACACGCGTGAGCATGTGAGAGTTTTTGTATGAAACAAAAATGCCCCCCAGGATTCGAACCTAAGAACTGAATAAGAGGAAACACTTTGCGTTTTCGCTCCAGAGGTGTTGTACGATGTTAACTCTCCCGCACTTAAAGTAATAGCTACATTGAGTACCTTCAGCCTGTAAGTACGTTGCCTTGAGCACCAGATGCCGTTACCGCTCGGCTAAGGAGTTTCCCGACGTATAACAAGGTGCGGTGCATTTACATGCCTGATTCCCCTACTACTGGTAGTACCAGCATACGCCGCCGTCGTAGTGGGGTTTGGAGATCCAGGGCTGGGGGGGGGGGGGCATTGTGTGGCTTCTCCCATGCGGACAATGGTCCTGTTTTTGTTGCAGCATAGTCTTCATCATGGTCAAAGTTGGAAGGGCTTCCTCACTCTACGAAAGGTCAAAATGAGGGAAGGAAACGACGCCGGCGCCACCTGCGGCGCTTCGACCTTCATACTGCAGTCCGCCATATTTGCAAGCTCTTCGATAGGTGTGTTCCCCACCATGGTGAGCACACGTTGAATGAACTACTGACGGAGAAAAAAACGTTCGAGGGAGGCCTTCGAGTCCACTAAAAGCTGCTTCATTTGACGCAGAAACTTCGACGATCGATGGTCGCCGAGTTCTTTCGTCGAAAATAAGCGCCAAAGGCGTTTCTGCCCGGACATAGCCGTCCTTGCAAAGACCGCCGCCTTCAGCGTTTCGTAGGGTGCCTCCCTCCTCCGTTCTGCAAGGATGCCCCTGACTTTGAATGCTAATTTGGGGCGAGTTTCAAGGCAGAATGGTTGAATTTTTTGTCGCTATTCATAATGCCACGAACTTCGAATTTATACTCGACCTACATAAACCACACTCAGGAGGTCAACCGGCCAAAAGGGGAAAATCTTGACAAAAACGGCGTTAAGTGCAGAAGTCGACGAACTGTTTGAGTTCCAGGTTCCGTCAGGAAACATACTGCCGAATTTAAAATGCGCAAGTAAGTTCAAGAGTTCACAAGAAGGCCGAAATTTGCATTGACGAGCATGCAAACTAATACCGTATTAATCGGGTAATTAAATGTTGTTGTTGAAAGTTAAATTACGCACAATTAGTCACAATTAGTTCACCTAATTTGATTGTGGTAAATATGTTACCGTATTCTCACTCGCGTGGTCGAAAGTAAATGAGTAGCTAATTAATGTCACTACAAAAAAATGCTTTGCACAAATATCACTGCAAGAAAATGTTCGCAGTGTCACTCACAATGTCACCAATTTGTTGTTCCACTGGTCACTGGTCATACAATAAAATTAGTGAAGTGAGATTTTAGGCTGGATAAAGGGTTTGAATATTAAATTAATTACTTTCTTAGGGTAGGAATACGTTTTTACTATTTAAACATTAAATGCAACAATGTACAGATTAAAGATAACTTAAATTAACATTAAA
Source organism: Bathynomus jamesi (assembly GCA_023014485.1). Classification (NCBI taxonomy): domain Eukaryota; kingdom Metazoa; phylum Arthropoda; class Malacostraca; order Isopoda; family Cirolanidae; genus Bathynomus; species Bathynomus jamesi. Next base: position 210,084 of record JAJOZX010006749.1, read on the forward strand.
TTGTACAATAATAATTAATTATTTTGTTCAAACAAATTCGATGAATAATACAAAAATGAGATGTATCCTGAGAAATATGGTTCACGGTCAAAATGAATTTCTAATAATGGCTCTTTTCTCGGAAAGCGTTGTGTCGGGGCTGAGTGAGTGCTGTCCCGCTTGAACAGGGGTTCCCAACCTTTTTCCGGCTGGGTGCCCATCGATGGATTCGGCAAGTGCCCCGTACCAGCCTCGTACTCAAAATTACTCAAAAGACGATGTAACCGCTACACCGTCTTTTGAGAGTACTTTTCCACGTGAAAGTTAGTTCCAAAGCAGGATGCCGCGTAACCGTGAGAACCTTCTCGCGTACCCCGATTTGGGAACTCCTGTGCTAGAAGGTAGTCGCGACACTGCGTTTATGTAGGTCTGTCAGTGTTAACAAAAAGTTGTGTAGAGTATGGTAATTGTTAAGTCGTAAAAGTAGTTGTAGGTTATAGTAGGAGACTACCTGCCGATGAAACTTACACTTGAAAATCTTGAGTGAGGTAATTTTTTAATTGCTACATTTAAACTGGTTTTTCTGATTATAACGATAGATTCCGAAATTCCTTTTTGATGGTTTTGGTTTTGCCCTGATGGTTGTTTTTGTAGTTGTTTCTTGAAGTTTGCTTTACAATATCTTGGAAATGTTTTACGGGAGTGACATCTGTTCCCAAGCATAACGAATCGAAGTGAATAACACAGGTCAACAAAAAAAAAATTTTTTGTTTCGTTGCCAAGGAAATTCGTACGAATTTAGGGTATTTTGGGGTTGCTGAATTCCAAAATGAAAGTAGTTTTTCCGATTTGGCTCTAGTTCTTGAGATAATGAATACCCTCAATTAATAGGAAACGTAACCATAACGCGCGCGTCTGTCAAAGCAAGCATCTGAACTTTTAGCATCCAGACTAAAAGAAAAGAACTGTCTACAGCCAGAAGCTAAAATAACAGGTTATCGGACAAGAGAGGCGGGACTTCTTCCTTACTTCAGCCAAGATGAAGAACTTGTATACTGCAATAACATCCCTGGACTTGTTCTTCAAATGGGACTGGAATATCGACCAGGAGATTGGCGGCTTTTTATAGACAGCTCCAGTAGAAGCTTGAAATGTGTTTTATTGCACAATGGTAACCGATATGCATCTCTTCCAATTGCTCACTCAACAAAACTTAAAGAAGAATATGAAAATATCAAAATGGTCCTGCATAAACTCTGCTATCATGAGCACCAGATGCCTATTTGTGTTGATCTAAAGATGGTAAACTTCTTGCTTGGGCAGCAAAGTGGATATACGAAGTACCCTTGTTTCATCTGTTTATGGGATAGTAGGGTAAGGCAAGATCATTGGAAAAAAGTGACATGGCCTTCAAGAGAAAACATGACTGTAGGTGCAGCGAACATCATTAACGAGCCTTTGGTGACAGGGAAAAAATCATCCTCCCACCACTTCATATCAAGCTGGGACTAATGAAACAATTTGTTAAGGCCTTGGACAAAGATGGCGATTGCTTCAAATACATTTGTAGATCGTTCCCTGGACTAAGTATGGAAAAACTAAAAGCTGGAATCTTTGATGGCCCTCAAATCCGTACACTTATCAAGGATTCTAATTTCACAAAATTTATGAATGGTGTTGAAGCTTCTGCCTGGTGCAGTTATGTCTCAGTTGTCAAGAACCACAAAGCAGACAATTATGAAGAACTGGTGCAAAACATGCTCACAAACTTTGAAAAGTTGGGTACTAATATGAGCATAAAGGTACACTTTTTCCATAGCCACTTACACAGATTTCCGGATAATCTTGGTGATTTTAGCGAGGAACAAGGGAGAGGTTTCATCAAGATATCAAGGTGATGGAGGAAAGGTATCAAGGCAGATGGGACAGACACATGATGGCAGACTATTGCTGGAACCTCCAACGTGATTGTCCTGATAACCCACATAAAAGAGAATCGTACAAACAGAGATTTACTATACATTAATTGTAATTATGCGAATCAGCTTACTGTGTTTATCTGTTATTATACCGAATAAAATGCCATTATGTATTTCATGTGTTTACTTTTGTATGATTTGAGACAATTTCAATGCGATTTGTAAGTAGGCTCTGCCTGAACATTAAATTTTTTGCATTTTTACGTGTTTCAATGGGGTACCAATTATCTAATAAATTAGAGCCAATCTAGCAAAACCGATGTCATATTCGGAATCAGCACCACAAAGTTACCCCAAAATCACTCTAATATGATTGGCAATAAAATGAGTGTTGACCAGTGTAATCATTATCCATGAAAGCGTTTCTCCGAGTCAACCTCTGTTGTTACCTGAATGAACCTTCTTCGTGTAGTTTTGGTTGTAAATAGACTTGCAGGTGCCTTTAACGACGCCGTGACGAATTTAACTTTTGGATAAGTTTGCACAGAGGTCTTTAAAGGATATATGGGCCTCAGTGAGAAAAGCCTATTGTAGTTTCTACTTTGGTGTCATTCGTAACTGTAGTACCTTATGGAATTCTACGACGCTTTGCAGCAAACCTATAGGCCTACAGTGATGTGCTTTATGACCTTATTTTTAGGTTTAATACCTATTTTCAGCCTCTTTTATATTTAAAATAAAATAGACGAGTAAATAGCCAATGAAATACTTGCTAAAAGTTATGAAAAACAAAGAAAAGTATCTAGCATGCAATTAAAAACTATAACATATTTCGTATTAATTAATGTTAGCCTAGACCCCCTGAAGTAGTGATCACCAGTTAATTTTCACTATGGTAAGCAAAGGTGTTTCTTTCTTTGCTCGTACAGCTTTTCCGCCAAAATTTAACTCATGAGCCAAAATGTGTTCGTTTTATATCGTTTCGTTTAGGCCAGATAAAAGAGAGACCCTTTCAGTTCTATATTGGGAAAGATATTTAGGAAGCTACGTATTACCCAATGTCGTAGCACCGCTTCCCCTTGATCAGCGAAGTTAAGCGACAATGGGGCGGATAGAAGTTGGATGGGAGACCATTACAAGGAGTTACAAGGGCAAGAGAAAGCCTCAAAGACCTTTCAGTCCACTAGGGGAGGTTCCTGTTGTTACACTGTTCATTTTTTAACTATTCTAGCAGTAGTAGAAAATTGGATAGAAAAGCATAAGGCTCTCGCCCCACCCTCCCGCTCCCTCCCCGCCAGAGGCGGGTAAGGAAAAAGGTTATAAAAATACCTTGACCCTGGACAAGTAGCCAAGGAAATTTTACAGGAAAGAGGATAATACATAATCTAGCTTAACAATTACGCCATGCACACAGATATCGTACACTAGATATCACCATTGTATAAACGAACCAATAATATACTTGTGCCAATCGCACATCACATTTAATAGGAGGAGATTGTAGATACCAAACGACCAGGTAAATACTCCGGGGGGGGGGGGGGGGTGACGTTAGACAGAAGATAGGGAGTACTGGAACTCCCGTTTCTCCTGCCACTGTCCTCCTTAGCTGATCTTTTTTCGTGTCTAATCTGCCCTGTGAGCAGTCCAGCATGCTCTCAAACCAAAGGCGGATCCAGAGGGGAGGCCAGGGGGCTTAATTGAAGCAACGTGGACATAAGTATTCAAACGTTTTACCAAATTTCGTTTAACCAGGATGTATAGGGCCTGCAAATTAAGCCCCGTTGCTTTAATTAAGCCCCCTGGCCCCCACCTCTGGATCCGCCTATGTCTCAAACACACACTCCTCTCCCTATTCCTCACTACATATACATACACAATCTGTTCAAAATTAAAAAAAAACGTGGCATCAACTTCAAGAGCCTCGGAGTCCCCTGGGGAGGGGAACATAAATGTCCCCTCTTCTGGCTCCCCTGCTGTCGATACCGAGAACGCAGACTACGGCAGCGGGACCGAAACTGCTACTACCCATTCCAGATGTTCTGGGCCTCTGCCTGATTCACTTTTCATGAACTTCTGCAACATTTGTGACCTCTCAAATTTTCAATCTGTTGAACACTACCTCTCCTCTCCTAAACCTCAACTTTTCTTCACTGAAACTCAGGTGTCTAAGATGACTAACAGCAACCCCTTCTCTGTACCCTCTTACTTTCTCTATACTCAATTTCACTCCAAACGTGGATGTTGCGTATTCGTACGCAATGACCTAACTTGTTCTCGTATTCCCGAACTTGAATCTCCCGAATTCTATACCCTCTGCCTACAGCTTTACATGCCAATCTCAAACTAAATATATCTCCACTGTCTCCCTTTCTCCTAATGCTTTCTTCTAATGACTATCCAAAATCCTCTGACTACCTCACTTCCAAAGTGGAATACATTCTATCCTGCTCTCCTTTTGCTGAAATCTCCATTTTAGGATATTTCAATGTTCACCACCACCTTTGGCTTTCCTCCCATTTCATTAACATTCCTGGTGAACTAGCTTACAACTTTTCTACCCCGAATGACCTCGAGCAGAATGTACAGTACCCTACTTGTATCCCCGATCGCCTTGGAGATAGACTCAACATTCTGGATTTATTTCTTACCTCTCATCCTTCTTACTCTGTGAAACTTTTTCCTCCGTTGAACTCCTCCGACCACAATCTTATATCTGTTTCCTGTCCTATCGCTCCAATTCGGCCTTTTAATCCTCCCATGAGGAGGCGCCTTTGGTACCTTGGCACCGCTGATTGAGAGGCCCTGAGGCAGTACTTCTGTGATTTCCCATAGAATGATTACTGCTTCCGTGGCTGGGGCACTTCCGAGTGTGCTGAGCGCATCATAGAGGTGATTCTCTTGGGCATGGAGGAGTACATTCCATATTCTATTCCTACTACTAATACAAAAAAAAACCTTGGTTTAACTTCGCAATAGACAGGAGGCTTTCAGAAGGTACCGTCGCCATCCAACTCCTGACCCTCACTCGACTTATATTTCTGCCCGGCATCGTGCAAAATCTGTTCTTCCACTCGCCAAAAATTCCATCATCAGACAAAAATGTGAAAACCTATCCAATTCTAATTCTTCTCACTCTTTCTGCCATCTAGCTAAGAACCTCTCCAACAACTTTATTTCCTCTTCTCTCCCTCCTCTTTTCCATTCCAACGGCTCAGTTGCCGTCTCTTCTGACAAAGCTGAACTCTTCGCTCAAACTTTCGCTTCCACCTCAATCAGAGACGATTCCGGTGCTGTTCCTCCATCTCCTCCCCTCTGACTTTGTTATGTCTGAAATTAGAATCTCTTCCAAAGATGTTTTTTCTGCCCTATCTGGGGTCAACTCTACGAAGGCGTACAGTCCTGTTCCTCCTGTTGTTCTCAAGAACTGTGCTTCAATGCTGACACTGTACCAAGGCAAACTCTTTTGTCTTTGTCTTTCATCTGGTACTTTTCCTTCCTTCTGGAAGTTCGCTTCATTCGACCTGTCCAAAAGAAGGGTGATTGCTCTCAACCCTCCAACTATCGTCCAATTGCTTTGATTTCTTGCCTTTCCAAAGTTTTTGAATCTATCCTTTATAGGAAGATTCTTCAACACCTTTTTTTTCACAATCTTCTTTCAGATCGTGAATATGGGTTCCGAAAGGAACGCTCTACTGGCGATCTTCTTGCATATCTCTGATTCTTAGTCATCCTCCTTTCGGGATTTCGGTGAAAATTTGGTATTGCGCTTGAAATATCGAAAGCTTTTGATAAAGTCTGACACAAATATTTAATTTCGAAACTGCCCTCCTGCAGTTTCTGTCCTTCTGTCTGTGCCGTCCTCTCTAATTTTCTTTCTGGCCGATCTATAGCTGCCGTTGTAGATGGCCACTGTTCTTTTCCTAAACCTGTTAACAGTGGTGTTCCTGAAGGTTCTGTTCTGTCACGCACTCTTTTCCTTTTATTATCAATATTATTTTGAGTCGCACTTCCTGTACTATTCACTCGTATGCTGGTGATTCCACTCTTCACTCTTTCACCCGCTTCACAAAGCGTCCCTCTCAACAGCCACTCCATGACTTGCGTAGGACAGCTATGGTACACTTGACCTCTTATCTTTCTGCCATCTCTGATTGGGGCAGAGAAAACCCTCTGGCTTTCAATTTCTCCAAAACTCAGGTCCTCCATCTGTCTCCTTGTCAAACTCTTCCACCCGACTATCCCCTTACTTTCAACAACACACAACCCAATCCTTCCTCTTCTCTTAACATTCTTGGCGTTTCCTTTTCTCGTGATCTTTCCTGGAAAGAGCACATATACTCTTTTTTCCAAAACAGCTTCTAAGAGGTTAGATATGTTGTACCGGCTCCGCAGTTTCTTCACTCCCACTCACTTGCTGTCTCTGTTGGGAGGTTTCATCCGCCCCTGTATGGAGTATGCTTCTCATGTGTGGGGTGGCTCAATCCACACAGCCAAGGGGGGGGCGAACTTGGAGCTAATCATAGAAGTATAATTGAAATAGAGATAGATAATTTTTATGTACGCTCATGATGAGCTTATCGTTCAGTTTGAGATGATTAACTAGCTACTGCTAAGACACATTATGAATAAAAATATAAAAATTATATTATAAAAAATATAAAAATTATAATAAAAATCTGATTAGTAACATAATATTCAATGTAAACCGCAATTAGGATGCTCAGATTTGTATTAACATAAGAATAAAAAGTGCTAATTTCGAGATTAAGCATTTCTTTGGACTGTTACCTTTATAAAAGAAAATTATTCTCAGGGCTGGATTAAGAGTTTTCGGGATCCTAAGCCATTTTAGATTTTTAGTAGTAGGGGAGGCAAGAGCTAGCGCTGAAGGCGCCGAAATTTTTTAATTTTCATTCTCATCCTGTTGTAACCTAGCAATTTTACTGGGAAAATAATAATTTATTAGCTCAAGGGGGGGGCCATCGCCCCTGTCGCCCTCCTCTTCGGCACGCCTCTGCACAGCCGTACTTGACCGGATGGAATCAAGGGGTTTTCGTCTCATCATTTCTCCGCCTCTTACTGACTTTCTTCACTCCCTCTCTCTTCGCCACAATGTTGCCTCACTCTCTCCTTTCTATCGCCATTATAACTGACACTACGGTACTCTTCTCAACTCTCTAATTGCAAGCCTCCTCTTAAAGGAAAGCACGCAGCACCAGACTTTCAACACATTTTCATTCCTTTTCTGTCCAACTCTTTAACGCAAGGGTTAATCGGTATTTTTAATGTATCATCTACTCAACCAGTCAACAATGGAGCGATCTTCCTGAATCCACCTTTTACCCTGTCTATGACCTCCAATTTTTCAAACGCAGTGTTCAGGCAGCTCGAAAAACCTGGACCTTGATTTTGGCTCCCTTCTTCTTATATGGGAGGGGGGAGCTTTTGCGGGCGTTCGCACTTGGCCCCTCATTCCTTTTTTGCATAAAAAAGAACCCCACTTGGTATCGTCACAAAAACCTCGAACATATGTCTTTTATTTTATAAAAAATATTTACAACTCTATTTACCGAGGTATCGGTTCAACGACAACCCCATGACCTACTTCAGGCTAGCCCCAAAAGGATTAAGAGGGAGAGGTAAAGGTTAAACTCTTAATATCTGCGCCGATATACGCGCAGAGACATCACGCCGGCAAAATGATGAAATGCTTCTACAGGAAAGGGGTGGAAACAAGAATTAAGAATAGAAATCAGATTTTCCACACAATGTCCTCACCCGTCACGTGCATCCAGCCACCCAAGCGAAAGAAGAGAAAAAAAAAATCGTGTCGGCAGAAATGCAACTCTACCTAATCTAATCCATGCCATGCATTATTTTTTTTTTGTGATGAAATTATGTGCTTCTGCAAAATACTTTCAATTTTATTCTTAGACATGTTAACGAGACAGGCAAGTGTGTTAACTTTGGTTCACCTTGGTTTTGCTTCCGCCCGAATTGTTCATTCTGACGAAGGTTAAGCTTGTCACTCCACCTTAGACCTACAGTTTAACGTGGAATCCGAACCACGCCCCACCACGGGCGGTCAGAAATTACAAAGGCCTTGCCCGGACTCGATCTTATAACCTCCCGATCAGCAGCCCAGCGTCTTAACTACTAGGCTACCCAGGGTACCCATTTATCTACCAACAAATTTTTATTGTGTGGAAGGATGAACAGCTGGGATTTGTGTGAGTGTTTTCTGTAATTGAATGTGTGTCGTGTGTATATTTCTGCCAACTCTTTGAATGTCGCCGAGTTTCATCTTGGGTTTCCCGCCGTGAAAGGTGTTTATGTAGCAAGTGATATATTGAGTCGTTCATACTTCGCGGTGCTGTGCTACCACGAGAGTCGAGAAACTCTCTTTCCGGCGAGGAATATCAGTGGGAGGTCTCTGTATCTACCCCCGTGTACCTGTCCCTTACGGAGAATGAAAGCGTTTCGTGTGTGATAACCCGTTGTTGCTACGGCGAATTCAAGAGTCTCCCACTTAGAGGTGTTTATGAAGCAAGTGATAAAAAAATTAGTTGCTCGATGGTTGATCATGCTATGTGGAGCACAATCAACCAGAGACGTCTCTCTGAAGTGAGGGGAGAATTAAGTGTAGGAAGAAATGTTTAAACAATTCTCGCAGAGTTACGTTATGATATATTTTCTTAAATTATATTATGTGAGGACAGTCTTAAACCGTAAGTGGATTTAGGACTTTGTCCAGCCTATTTTTAAACATGTTTACACTTTCTTTTGAAACAACCTCCGAGGGAAGCTGGTTCCAGATATTAACTATTTTATGGGAGAAGAAATTACCACAGATGGAGGTACTAAGTAATTTAAGTTCCAGTTTGAAACCTTTATTTCTTGTCAGATTGGTATTAAATAAGAATAATTTCCTGTAGTCTAAAACCTGCGTCTAGACTATGTAGTAGGGCGGGTCATACTATGCATTTTTTTTAAATCAATGGAGAGGGGTGTTCAAATGACATATTTTGGTGTATAGAACACAATTCTGAAGAAAATATTTAATTCTGATAACCCTAACCTACATCATTTTGCAGTTGATTATTATTAAATTGTTGATTATTTTACTATTGTAGTTACCCCAGAATATGTCTTCTCACGTTTTCTATCATAGCTGCTCACGTTATCTCTCATAGAGCATTGTTTTAACTAATTCATATAAACACATATAATGTAATTCATATAATAATAATAATATTTAAATACTCAAATAAAAAGGTGTGCCATTCCACTTAATTGTAATTATCATACAGTTTGGTATATGAAATATTTTGACGGTTTTCTGGCGCGCCTAAGGCCATTTTCTGAGCCACCTTTCTCAGAGGCTAAAATGTAACGTTTCAGAACATTCTAAAACGTTTTGTGAAATATTTGAAGTGACTCATGATTTATGAAGCTATTTTACCACCTCGGTTTGCAGTGAGGGGATAGATTTAGTGATTATAACACTAGGCAACAAAGATTTTGTTACAGAAGACCAAATAGGTGCTCCTAGCTAATTTCGGTATGCTGATTTCAAATCTATAATTAGATTTTTTCTATCACGTCTAGATTTTGTGTAAAATGCAAATCACTTTTAGTAAAATTTTCTACCACGTCCAGATTTTGGTTTTAATCGGCTTAATGCCAGTAATATGAAACTTGCTTTTCAAGGTTAAAGCAATTTTTTTTTAACTATATACAAATTCGAACAATTTTGATAAATAAAATTTATCCCGAGTTGGCAACACTGAGTCAAGAGCATAGTAACGGGCAACGGCCCAACGGTCAGTCGCTACGTGACAGTCAAGCAGAACGGTTGTTGAAGCTCTCTGCTGATGAGCAAGTGACAGGTTGTGGTGACTTGTGTGTTTTTATAGCATTTGTTTTGTACTACGGTGTGTATTTCTTTTTATTTTGCACATCGTAATAATTACTTTCTACGTTTTTTCAGATATTGTATGGTAATTCAAAATGGCATCAAATAGACGTGCTTGTGTAAATCACCCAGACAACTTCTGCTTTGTCTGTGGACAATATACACCTAAGCCACAACGTAGAAACATAACAACAAAGATTAAACTTGCCTACAAGTGTTATTTTGACTGTAAGTTAGGAGACCAACAGAGGGACTGGGCACCACATATTTGCTGTGCACAGTGCAATGCAATGTTAATAGCTTGGATGAATGGTAAAAGAAAAGCTATGCCGTTCTCAGTCCCCATGGTTTGGCGTGAGCCGAAAAATCACTTCAATGATTGTTATTTTTGTTTGACAAAGATTGCTGGTTTCACAAAGAAAAACAAATCAAAGATCACGTACCCAAACTGCGAATCAGCAATGAAACCAGTACCACATGATGAAACAAATCCACCACCAGTTCCACCAGCAACGATAACAGACAGCAGTTCATCTGAAGATTCTGCTAGTGATATAGAAACAGGGAAAGATGGCATATATGTTCCAGATGCAAATATTTCCCCACATTTGTTAAGTCAAGCGGAGTTAATGACTTAGTGCGCGATTTGGAATTACCAAAAGAAAAGGCAGAGTTGCTTGGTTCAAGACTTCAAGAATTTAATCTTCTCCAACCAAACACCAAAGTTTCCCATTTCCGCCATCGCCATTTGCAGTTTTCATCATTTTACTTACAGGAAGAAAACGTTTGTTTCTGCCACGATATCAGTGGTCTGATGCAAGGGATTGGCTGTCGCTATGATCCAAAAGAATGGAGACTGTTCATTGACTCTAGTAAAGCTAGCCTTAAAGCTGTATTACTGCACAACGGCAATGAAAAACCTTCAATACCTGTAGCACATGCCACTGGCCTTAATGAGACTTATGAATCGATGAAACTGCTGCTAAGACTCATCAAATATAAGGACCACACATGGAATATTTGTGGCGACCTTAAAGTTGTATCATTACTTCTTGGGTTACAGTTGGGCTACACAAAGCATATGTGCTTTTTGTGTCTATGGAACAGCAGAGATGACAAGAACCACTACAAAAAACATGATTGGCCATCTAGAACTGAACATGTTGTTGGTAAATACAATGTGAAACACCCAGCACTTATTGACCCTCAGAAAGTACATCTTCCACCACTTCACATTAAACTTGGCCTTATGAAAAATTTCGTGAAGGGTATGGATCATCAAGGTAGTGGTTTCCAATATTTAAAGGATAAATTCAAAGGAATATTGACAGATGCTAAGCTAGAAGCTGGAGTTTTCACTGGACCACAGATCCGCAGTGTCATCCACGACTCATCGTTTCCATCTAACCTAAATGAGAATGAACTAGGAGCATGGACATCTTTCGTTGAAGTTGTCAAAAATTTTCTTGGAAACCACAAAGCTGAAAACCACCGTAAACTCGTAGAAAACATGCTTAAATCTTATGAAATAATGGGATGCAGAATGTCTTTGAAAATTCATTTTTTACATTCTCATCTTGACTTCTTCCCGGCCAACCTTGGGGCTGTAAGTGACGAGCATGGTGAGCGCTTCCACCAACAGATCTCAGTTATGGAAAACAGATACCAAGGTAATTTCAACCCAAATATGATGGGAGATTATTGTTGGTTCCTGCAGAAGGAGAGCTCGTCATCCTACAAGCGACAAAGGAAGAGGACACACCAAAGTTTCACTTAAGAACAGGAATTTGCCTTTCAGTAGTAATAACAAAATACTAACGCGCTTTGGGTGGATGGTTGGGCGCAGGGGTGGTAACTCCGCCAGCGGAATTCCGCTGTCTGTCTTAAGCCAGAATAAAGGAGGAAAGACATCCCTGTTCACTAATTATTTAAGTATGCTTAACATAAAACGTGGCACGGAAAAGTAGCTTAGACGGCTTTCGTAATAGAAGCGGGTGAGAAAAAAAAAATGAAAAATAGGGGTTTTCGGTTACACAAAATCTGGACGTGATAGAGAAATTTTGATATCAGATCTGAAATCAGCATCAGCGCTTTAGTAGGAATCAGTAGTTCACGTGTCTGTAACAAAAAAAAAGTTGAAATTTGTTGCCTAGTGTTATCTACTGATATTTTTTTTGTTACTGTTCACATGTGAGTATTATTCTGTTATATTTTAGAAAAAGCTATTTCTATGCATATTATAGTGATACATTGAGCAAAATTTAATTAACAACTTTGATTTGAGCTAAAATTAGGTGGTTCATTTTTAGTACAACTGAGCAGTATGAGACCTATTTCAATGTTCTAAAGAATATTTTTAGGATGTGTTTCTTTAGTTTTTTTAGAGTACATGAACAAATTATTTGCATTACAGACAACAGATAAATTAGCATTTTATAACATTTTGAAACCAAAAAAGCATTGCGAAAAATGCTCTGTATGAATTGGTCCACAATTAACCCACCCCTTATATCTCCAGTCTATACTATAGAGTAGATCAAGTCTAGCCTAGAGGGGTCAGCCTAGAGATTCCGGAAATGGTCCAGAGCGGGCAGATAAATTGAGGTCCACAGTAGGATTCCTCACAAGAATTAGGTTAGGGCAATCTACCTTCACCTTTGTTAAGCTATGAGTTGATGCTGGGTCTTAGGCCACAATGTAGGCCTAACTTGTCTGACCCAGCTTAATTTAATGAGATTAACTTTGGTGTAAAAACTCAATTAGTCACTTACTTTTTGTTATCGGAGTGTCTCCCTTCTCCGGTTATGTTTTCGAGAGCGCACTTTTCTGGTACGTCCTCTCGCCCCGTTCTTCGTTTTCGTTCCCCGTTTGTTCTCCTCTTCGCGGGGCTTCTTGTACCAGCGTTGTCTTGGTTTATTCCTCGGTTGGTTGAGCGGTAATGTATCCTTATTACCGAGCACGCTCCTCCCACACAGTATATAAATACTAGTGTGGAGAATAACTCTGGTGAGCAACCAATTGGTTTCATCCACCCAGTTATTGACATAAAAGGAATTTAATGATTGTTAGATTAACTACCTACCTACTCAGTGAACCATTTTCGTTACCTCCCAACTACCCACTCATCAGTTTTCCATATACTGGGGGCCCCGGGAGATAAAAATTTTGGTGTCATTGTCACCAATTTTTGTCTGAGTGTAGACTAGCTAACTATTTAACTGTAAATGCCTGTTAATCTGATTAACAGTGCCTATCCTCACCTTCTCATGGAGAAGGTGTAGCATTTAATTAGAAGAGAAAATATACATCCATAGGATGAAACTGTCTATGGTCTTTACCATAAGAAAAGGAAAAATGAAAGTTAGAAGATAAAATTACAATTCCCCAGCATCTATTTTTTGTTGTAAAAATAGTCGCGCTTTTAATGCTGTTTGTCGCTGAGGTCTTGTGTCTGTCAATGTTGTAGTAGGATGCGTTACCACTCCTACTGTCAAAGGAATAGTTACTGGAAGTTCAGTGTCTCCAGTTGTTACTGTCAGTGGAGAAGGTTCTCCAAAGTCCATTGTTTTGGGTCCAGACTCTAAAGGGTACAAAAGAGAAATGTCTCTTGTTGTGTCACCCGTTGAAGTCCTTAATTTGACCACTCTTGTTACCCCATCTGCCCCTGGTCTGAGTTCTGAAACTCTAGCCAGAGGCCAGTTTTGTCTTGGAGTACTGTCATGTATGAGAACAAGGTCCCCTACCTTAATTGTGTCAGACCAATCCTTCTTAGTCATTTGTTTATGTCTCTCCCTTAGACCCATCAAGTACTCATTTTTCCACTGTTTAATGAAATGAGCTTTAACTCTAGTTAAATGTTGTAACTTAGTCTGGAGCTCATCATGTCGTTGAGTCCAGTTTGGGTCTTCTGAAGAGTCTATATTGTAGTCCGGCAGGAGACTAACTTGTTCTCCCCGAATCAAATGATTTGGAGTTAATGGTTCTGGGTCATTAATGTTGTCACTCACATAAGTGAGTGGCCTATTGTTAATGATGTTCTCAATCTCAGCCAGGAGAGTGAGTAACCCAAATAAGTGTATCTGTTTTTTGCCAATTGCTTTCTTCAAGCAATTCTTTACTGTTTGTATATTCCTCTCCCAGATAGAACCATACCAAGGAGAGGCAACTGGAATATACTTCCACTTTATGTTTTGATTTTGTATATATAATTGTGTGATTTCATTGCTTAACAAGTCGTGGATGACTTGTTCACCAGCTTTGAAATATGTAGCATTGTCAGTCCAAACTGTCTTGGGTACTGAATGTCGTGCACAGAATCTCTTAAAGACAGCAACAAAGGATTCTGCTGTTAGGTCCTCCACAACATCCAAATAAACAGCTCGTGAGGCTGCACATGTAAACAGTACAATGTACATTTTTTGTTCCGTGTCACCCACCCCTACAGTCAATGCTCCTGTATAGTCAATGCCTACAGTCTCAAAGGGTCTGTTGAGAGTAACTCTCTCCTCTGGCAAAGCAGGAGGATTTGGTTTCCTATAGGGCCTAGCATGAATACGCCTACATGTGACACACTCACTCAGGACTGTTTTAACAGTGATCCTTCCCTTGGGTATCCAATAAGTTTTTCTTAATGTAGTTAGTGTCTGTGGTACCCCCATATGATATACATCATTGTGTATTTTTCTGATGATTAATGTTGTCAAATAGCTAAATCTAGGTAAAAGGATTGGATTTTTGCTTTTGTATGACAGTTTTGATTTGTCTAATCTCCCTTTACACCTTAGAAGGCCTTCCTCATCTCTGAACAAGTTTAGATCCACAACTACTGATGGTACAGGTTCTTTTGTTTGTTTCCCATTAGTTAAGAATTCTAACTCTTTATTGTACTCTTTTTGTTGGGCTTGGCCTATCCAGTATTGGGTTGCAACCTCTGTATAATTATGATTATTTTTATTTAGCTGTTTGTTAATTGTAGCTAAACAGTTGTGAGCAAACCTCAAACAGTAGGCTGTCACCCTAACAAGTTTGTTGAAATCAGAATACTTTTCATAATTAGTGATTGGTTCAACCTTTTCATTTGAAAAGATTAAATTTAATGTCAAGTTAACTTGTTCCACAGGCCATTGGTCTGTATTACAGAGCCACTTAGGTCCCATAAACCAAGTTTTGTTTGACTTCAACAACTTGTAGGATAAACCTCTGGTCAGAAAGTCTGCTGGATTCTGTTTAGTTGGAACATAGTGAAAGTTTACTTGTAGGCTTTCATTAGCGTCAGCTATTTCTTTTAGCCTATTTCTTACAAAGATATTCTTACTATTAATGCTATCATTCCGTATCCAGGCAAGACAAATCTGACTGTCAAGCCAGACGTGGATATTAGTTATGAACACATCATAGTAAGCATCCTTAAGCAATGAAATGGTTTTAATGGCTAATGTAGCAGCCAATAGTTCCAATTGAGGTATGGTTCGGGTAGGTTTGAGAGGTGCAACTTTCCCTTTTGCATAAATTAGATGACTTTCTGTAGGGCTTACAAGATACGCACAGCACCCATAAGCTTGTGTGCTTGCATCAGCAAACACATGAAGCCTCTGGGGCTTATCCCTAAACCCACAGCACCTTTGAATTTTAATGTTCTGCACTTTTGTTAAATCAGTAGCTAACTTCTTCCAAGATTTTTGATTTTCATTTGTTATTGGATCATCCCACCCAACATTTGTCCTCCAAATTTCTTGGAGGAGAATCTTTGATTTTATTGTTGAAGGCAGGAATAGACCCATAGGATCAAAAATTTTGGAAGCCTCTGATAATATTTGTCTTTTAGTATTTGCTTCCTCATCAAGTTTAAAACCTTTAGTACAGATTGAATCATGACTGTTAGAAGTTGCATCCAAATACCAGTTCATACCTAAAGTTTTAACTCTGTCTGATGGCTCAGTAAGACCATTATTATCTTTTAAAATCTTTTTGTTTAAATCCTCATTATTTGAAATCCACTCTCTAAGTTCAAAGTTACCTTGTTGCATAATGTTTTGAGAGTGTTCATAGACTTCAGATAATTCAGATTTTGTTGTCGTTGAGCCTATTAGATTGTCTACGTAAAAATGTTCCTTAAGGAAGTTCAATGTTAGAGAGTTATTAAACTGGTTTAAATGATGTTTAATTGTCAATGCTAATAGGCTAGGTGAGCAATTGGCTCCAAACAACACAACATTAAATCTATAGGTTATGAACCCTTTATTCAAATCAAATGGATCCTTGAACCATAAGAACCTAAGTTGGTTCTTATCATATTCATTTTTAAGATTTATTCTCAAAAATGCCTTCGAAATGTCACTTTGTACAGCATATTTGTCTAACCTGAACCTCAGTAAGATCTTCACAAGGTCAGAAATGAGATTAGGACCCTCAATCAAGCAATCATTCAAGCTGTGTTTATCACTGTCTTTGAGGCTACAATTATATACTACTCTAAGTTTTGTTGTTGGGGCATCTTGTCGATAAACCCCCCTATGGGTTAAATAATGACAACCATCTTTTTTAAAAGGGTTATCTGTTACTTCTTCAATGAAGCCTTTCTGTAGCTGTTCTTTGAAGACATTATTATATGTTTTTACATTATTTTCTTGTTTGAGTTTTTTCATTACTTTATATAAATGTCCTTTAGCTACTTTGAGATTATCTCTTAAAGTTGGACAATTTATTTTCCAAGGTAACTCAATAAAATAACTATTGTCTTTACACTGAATGGTGTCTTCAAATCTTTCTACCATTAACTGATCTTCTGAAGTTTGATGTGTGTCATGTATACCCACAGATTCTAGTAACCATAAAGTTTGAATTGCCTCATCCAAAGTTTCATTTGATAATGATGAATTAATGTTCTCAGTTGAGATAATATTATTCAAAGTGTTGCTATTCTTACAGGTGTTATGTAGGACTGAGTTGAGGCACATAGTATTTGTTGGTCATGCACTGTTTTGGTTTAGGTCTAGGTTGTAGTCTGATAGGTCACCCAAAGGGGCTATCCCTGATGGAGTCTGAATAGCTATACCATTACCTATCTCTACTATGCCCTTATGAATAAGATTAATATAATCTGCCCCTATTAGCATTTCAATGTTAGCTATTGTGTTGTTAGTGATATGTCTATCAGCTATTTTGTAGTGTTTTTTCAAATGATTTATGGTTTGTTCTAGTTTGGGTATAACCAGTTTGTTTTGTCCTACTTTAGAAATAATAACTGCTTCAATTTTCTTGAATTTACTTTCTAAATGTAGTTCCAGGTCAATTGTCTTATAGCTATTTTTGTCCGAGTTATCCTTAACAAAGGACGCAATATTGAAGTTTTGTTCATTCGGGTTTGGTGTCAAACCCAATTTATTAACTAAATTTTTTGAAACAAATGTTTGTTGAGAACAACAGTCTATAAGACATCTCACTGGAGTGGTACTACCCTCACTATTCACTAAGTCCAAAGTAATAGTTGGTAAAAGAATCTCAGTGTTTCTTGTTACATTGTTTGAACAAGCAGAATGTCCCATGAAAGTGGCATTTTCTTGATTACCTTTGTTTGGGGGAGGTATCTTTTGAGTTTGAGTACTATTATTTGGACACTTTGGTGAATCACACATTGATGAGACATGTCGTAAACTTTTACAAAACTTACACTTGAATCTTAACCTAGATTTACAGTCTTTCTTATAATGTCCCTGGCCAGTACACTTTTTACACAGGTTCAACTGTTCACATCTTTTAGCCCTTTGGTTAAAATCTGAATATTTGTCACACCCAGTACTACTGTGTTCATTACTTGCACAAAATTTGCAATATGGTGTGTAAGTTGAGGCAGCAGTTACATTAAAGTTCTGTAATGTAGGTGTTCGTGTTTTGTAGTTGGTCACATTTGATTCTACAGTATCAAGTTTTGTCTGTTTGGCTGTAGCTAGTTGGTCTCTGGGAACAGTCTTTGGTTTATCCATAGTCTGGGTCTTATGTGTTGGAAAATCTCTCAAGTTGTAATTAGTTAGGATATTGGGGAAGTGTTGTCTTATTTGTGTTAAATTAGGATAATTTTCTCCCGTCTTTAGAATTAAATTATCTTTAACCCTCGAAGGAAGGCACCTAAGTACTATGCTTTGTATAAGCCAAGATGAAGTTTTAATATCTATCTCATTGCTAACCAGTTGTCCTATAATAGCTTCTAATTTTGTATAAAAATTTTCCATATCACTATGGTTATCTTTTATGGGTGCAAATTCAAAAATTTGTTGAGATAATTCATATATAATCACATCTTTATTAACGTAATTACGTTTTAAAAGATCAATAGCTACTTCATATGAATCCCCTACGGCTGGTAAATAGGCTATCAGGTTATAGGCTGGGCCTTTAAGAGAACTAGTTAAGTAACTAAACTTTTCAACAGTTGAAATATAAGGTTTATTACCTATTAAATTCTCAAATTTGTCAATGAAAGATGGGAATTGTACCGTGTCCCCTTCAAATGTTGGTATTTGCAAAATGGGTAACTGAGCCCTCAATTCTTGTGACTCAGGATTTTGCATGCCACTTAAATTTTGTTGAAGGTTAGCCCTACTTTGATTAAAATCAGAATTAGGTTTTTTTGGTGTTAAGTCAGTCAACCGAGACCGTAGTTCCCTTATTTGCTGTTCAATTGAGCTTACCTGATCATCATCATCAGCGTAAAGGTCTATCAATTGTTCTTCAGCCATTTCGGATTCAACTAACTCTGAAATACTCTCATTAATGGCTATTATTTCCTCCTTTTTAATTTCTAATTTAATAATTACACTCTCTATATTTTTCTTACCTGGTTGTGTAATATTGTTAAAAGTGTTCACAGCCTTTGTAACAGCTCCCAACTTTGCCCCCCTTTTCTTTTTTAACTTTTTCAATTCCGCACTGTCCATGTCTAAGTCAAAATTGTTTAACTGGGGATCGTAATAAAATATAGGACAAGAAGAAATTACCAGAGAAGAGAGAGCACAGACAAAACAGTCAAGTTCAAATTTGGTTTAATCCCCCCCAAGTACTTGTGTGTCACTCAGGTCTAAGCTTATAAGAGAATGAGACTCCTTTAATGTAAATGTTTCCTAGTTAGGCCCTAGGTTGTAGACCTAATTAGGCTTGCTCAGGTTAGGCTTAGGCTAGACCATTTAGCCTAATTCTGCAATTTTTGTTAAGTAAGCTTAAGGTTTGTAAATTCCCCACACACGGACCACCAATGCGAAAAATGCTCTGTATGAATTGGTCCACAATTAACCCACCCCTTATATCTCCAGTCTATACTATAGAGTAGATCAAGTCTAGCCTAGAGGGGTCAGCCTAGAGATTCCGGAAATGGTCCAGAGCGGGCAGATAAATTGAGGTCCACAGTAGGATTCCTCACAAGAATTAGGTTAGGGCAATCTACCTTCACCTTTGTTAAGCTATGAGTTGATGCTGGGTCTTAGGCCACAATGTAGGCCTAACTTGTCTGACCCAGCTTAATTTAATGAGATTAACTTTGGTGTAAAAACTCAATTAGTCACTTACTTTTTGTTATCGGAGTGTCTCCCTTCTCCGGTTATGTTTTCGAGAGCGCACTTTTCTGGTACGTCCTCTCGCCCCGTTCTTCGTTTTCGTTCCCCGTTTGTTCTCCTCTTCGCGGGGCTTCTTGTACCAGCGTTGTCTTGGTTTATTCCTCGGTTGGTTGAGCGGTAATGTATCCTTATTACCGAGCACGCTCCTCCCACACAGTATATAAATACTAGTGTGGAGAATAACTCTGGTGAGCAACCAATTGGTTTCATCCACCCAGTTATTGACATAAAAGGAATTTAATGATTGTTAGATTAACTACCTACCTACTCAGTGAACCATTTTCGTTACCTCCCAACTACCCACTCATCAGTTTTCCATAAGCATAATGTGTTTAGCATTTGCAGATAAATTTGTTCTTGCCCATTTCAGCTCTTTTTTTAACCAAGAATTTTGCGCTGAAAAGAGTTAATACCTGTCTGTAGTGGGTACTTAACTGTTGTATTATTGTTTTTATTTCAGTGCGAACTCATTAAGAAAATGGCTCAAGTCAGAACAAGGACGAAATCAAGTTCTCATCTGAGTAATCTTGTTGGCACTGGCCGGGAGCTGTTGGTGTCTGAACTGCCAACTGTGAGGGATATCCTGAGGTATGGCATCTACTTGAGGAAGCAAAGTGAAGATGACAGGAGGAACTACCCAGTGGACAAGCTGGTGAGTGACATCTACCCTGGTCTGATTTGTCAGTGGAGCAAAGCTAATGCTCTTTTCAAGCCACCAGTTATCAATGAAAAAGTGACCATCATGTCCAAGCTCAAGGAGGTCTGGAATCAGGCAGTGAAGTTTTCTCTTGGGAAGGGCAAACTTGATGCCAAAGAGAGGTTCATTGTCAAGTTAGACAAGTTCTTTGATATTTTGACTTGCAAGTGTCAGATTACCAGTTGTGAGGGGGGAGGCTGTGAGGGCTGTGTTATCCAAGCCCACATTAACTGTTCCTGCAGCAGAGAGAAAAAGATTCCTGTGAAAGATCTTGCCTACATCAAGGGACAGAAAGAGAAGGTTGGAAGTAAGGGACCCCACCAAATAGGGGGTCCTGATCTACCAGAGCACAAGAGACAGGTGAGGACATTGAAAAGGCAGTGGATGGAAAGGAAGGCAGAGAAAAGGAGAAGGAGCAAGGAGGAAAGTGCTGCAGTAGCAGAGAAGGCAGCCAGGAAGGATGTTAAGAGATTTTTGGCAGATGGTGATGAGGATCTGGAATTGGAGAGAAGTGGTGATGAAGATGAGTTTGTTCCTGAAGTTGAGCTCTTCCCTCAAACTGACCCTGAGCCAGCAGCTTCGGCAAAGGTACAGAAAAACTATGGTGAAATTCAAAACATTGCCCTTGCTAGTGTAAGGTATGGCATAGGGCTGAGGCCAACTGCAGCGATAGCAACAGCAGCTCTGATTGACGCAGGAATCATCACAGAAGACAATACAAGTAAAGTGATTGATAAGAGCAAGGTCAAGAGAGCACAGGAGAAGTTGATGAGAGAGCTGGGGGAACAGTTCGAGAAGAAGTGCAGGGAGGAGGGGGGGGATCTCTTGCATCCTCTTTGATGGGCGGATTGACCTGACCAATGTGATGATGGAAGCTGAGGGCAGTGACCAATCTTTTCCCGCAAAGATCAAGGAAGAACACTATAGTGTTGTTAGTGAGCCTGGCAGCTACTATCTGTTCCACTTTACCCCAGAGAAAGCAACTAAAGAGGAGTCACATGCGGAGAAGATTGCTAAGGTCCTGTTTGCCTGGCTGAAAGAGAGGGGTTATGATAAGACCTTGTTGGCCATTGGAGGAGACTCAACAAATGTCAACACTGGTGTGAAAGCTGGAGTAATGCGGAAGCTGGAGCTGCACCTGGGGAGAAAGCTGGTCTGGTTGGTGTGCAACCTGCACACTGTTGAACTTCCCCTGCGCCATCTCATTGTTGACCTTGATGGCCCTACTCTGTCAGACAAAAAATTATCCGGGCCAATAGGAAAGCTCCTTGATTCTGCTACAGACTTTGATATCAATCCAAACTTCACCCGAATCTCTGTTGGCCCTCCACTGATCAAGCTTCCTGACAAGGTCATTCAAGATCTCTCAACTGATCAATACTATGGCTATAAAATTGTCTGTGCAGTCAGGGATGGAGTACTTCCTGCAGGGATGGCTCTGTTAGAGATAGGACCAGTAAACCACAGCCGCTGGCTCACGACAGCGAACAGACTTCTCAGGCTCTGGGTGTCAAAGCACGGACTTAAAGGAAAGAACCTGAAGATTCTGCAATTCATTGTGGAATTCATCATTGGAGTGTATTACCCATGTTGGTTCAACGTGAAGGTCAAGCACTCCTGGATCGAAGGGCCTAGGCACATCCTCTTTCAGCTGGACTGCCTCAAGTCCCAGAGAAAGGAGGTGCTGGATATTGTGATGCCAACTGTGAGATCTGCTTGGTATGCCCACAGTGAAGTCATCCTCCAAACACTACTCTGCTCTGAGGATCAGAAGGAGAGGATTGAAGGGGTGGAGAGAATCCTGGCCAACAGGGGAGAGGGGGACCCGGACACTCAGCTGGGGGACTCCTCTGTTAGGAGCAGAAGGACACCTGACATCAATTGTGATGCTTCCAGCATCGGTGACTTGATCAGCTGGTCAGAAGGTGTGTCAGAGCCACCTCTCACCTGCTCTCTAAGCACCTCAGAGGTGAAAAACTTCATCAACACCCCCATGGAGGTGCGCAACTAGCCTTGCCACACACAAAGCATTGAGAGGGTTGTTAAAATGGTGACTGAGGCTTCTGCTAAGTACTTCTCACAGGAAAAGAGGGATGGAGGGATCAGGGCTCAGGAGACCAGCAGGAAGCTGATGTCCAAGTCTGAGTCAAAGCAGGATTTGTGCAACCTGGCAAAGTTCAAGATGTCAGGAGAATGATCTTTGTAATTATATCCAGTGATATACATGCAGTTCACCTATTAATAAATATATGTAAAGTTGATTTGGCCTTGTCAATATAAATGATTTACCTTATATCTTTTAATATATTATAAAGGTGTTCAAAAGGGTAAAATTGGCAATTTAGAAATACAAAATGATGTAGGTTAGAGTTATCCTATCCAAAAAATAAGCTCATATTTGAATTCCCCATGTAAAAACATAATTTAGACACCCCTGATGGTAGGATTTCCTTCAGATTCATGTTGTCACCTGAGTACGACCCGCCCTACGAGTATGTAGCGACCCGTGGTTCGGATCCCACGTAAAACTGTAGGTCCCCTCCGTCATATGACCTTAGATGTTGCGAAGAAGGTTAAGCAACTCTGTCATTACATTAGGAAAGGTTAGGCTAGTTAAGTTTGGTTAGTTGAACTCTCGGATAGATTTCTAGAGTAAACAATTTAGCGCAATCGAAAGATAGGATTTGGCCCAGACGAAGCAGTAAAAAACGAACAGATTTTGACGCACGAATTAAATTTTGAAGCAAATGCTATAGTACGGTACTGTTTTCGTTAATTGTACAAAGGTTTTATATCTGAAGTGTTCTCGTAATGTGGTCGACATTAGTATCTCACCGAAGTCAACTTCAAATCACCACTTTTGATATCCCGAATGAAAACTAAATTTAATCTTTACGAAAATAATAGAAAACGTTCCATTTTGATCCTTTCGAAATGTCAAAGTTTGCCTGTATTTTAAAGTAAAGACAGTAAGTCCCCGCTATACGTTGCCTCGCTACATGTCATTTCGCTTATACATCGTTGAAGAATTAGGGAATATATTTGTATATACGTTGCAATCACGTCACAATTTAACCCCCATTTACAGCATATCATTAGGTCTATGGGAAAAATGGTATCGCTATACGTCGTTTCGGTTTAAGTCGCGCTTCTCAAGAATGCATCTACGATGTTAACCGAGGACCCCCTACTATAATCAGTGTATGACTTTATTCCCGGTAGTCCATATAAAATATTTTTATTTTTATTTTATTTTTTTTTATTTTTGTTTTCTTTCATGCGATAATCTTGTTACAATTTGACGGACGGAAAAGGAGTACATGTAGTGGTTTTAGGATGAAGTTATGACTGAAAAGGTGAGCTAATTTTTAACCCATGTGCCTGAAAGAGTTAAAAGGAATCAGTTAGAGAAAAGTATGACATATTCAAAGTACCAACAATACCATGACGGGCTGAATTAAAATATTAATGTTATAAATTAAACTAATAAAGTACTCTTAATCATAATCAACTCGAGTTAATATGGTCGAGGTTGGTTTTCTACATTATTTGATCACTTTGAGGTTGGGATTTTATTAGCTATTTAATTAAATCACATTTGAACATAATTTTAGAAGCCTTGATATAATGCACATCAAAAAGGAATCCTAATAAATTAGTTTTAATATTCAACAGTAAGAGTTAATATGATCCAAAGATACGGAAAAAGAAAAACCTTCATTCCCTCATCACCTTTTTACATTTAAATTTTAAACTGACAAAAAAAAAAAAATTGATTTTGAGGTGTGGATTTATTTATTTTTTTTTCAGAAAAATGTGTTTGAAAAATATGAACTCCCCAAAAAATACGTTGCATCACTACTTCCACGTTTACTCGTATCATCATTTGTGTTTTCAATAGGTTTTGAACACATGTTTGATGAAAAACATTACTAAATTTCATCAACAAGAAAATTGGACCTACTGTAAATTTCATAAACAAAAATACTGACTTTCATTAAATTTAAAGGTCTGATTCTATACTTTTCTCAAAGAATAATGATGAGCGTATTTAAGAAACAATTAACTGTGAACCTCAACACGCATTCAACATCATAAATGAGGTCGAAAGTTGGGGTAAATTTTCCCAAAATTTGACTGAGATACGTCAAGGCTTGATTACCTATTTGTAGATACGTTCCTTTCAAAACAAATAATTTGTCATATTTCCCCAAACACTGAATTATAATCAGTAAAATTCTTTACTGAATCCATATCGCTATCTGTATGATAAAGGGCTGATGGTCTCTGACTTTTGTACATAGGCGTATGAGGCGGGGGGGGGGGGGGGCAGCCCCCCCCCCCCGGACTAGGAAATTGAGCATTTTCAGGGCAAATACTGAAATTTTCAGGGCAGATTTTTCATGACATTCCTTTGTTTTTGTTTTTTACCACTTGAGGTGAATTAATTACTTGCTACTGTGGCTACTTTGTAGTTAATAATTAAAACGTAAGTTGAGGACTTACTGAATTCTATATCAACTGTAATGCCGTAGTTTTGTTTGTCATTTAGAAATATTGTAGCAAAATTTTCTCTTATTTTTGTAAATTGTAATGTTTTTTATATAAAAAAAGGCTTTAATATATGTTACTCATACTCTAACCTTTGTGTTATTTTATGCTACACATAGTGCTTCTGCGGAAATCAGGGCACCCTGAAAATTTTTTGGGCAAATTTTTTCCGCTCACTCCACAGTAAAGTGCCATCCCATACGCCTATGCTTTTGTATATACTGTATATAAGTAAAAAACAAGAAAAATTTCACTGTTTTCAAAAAAGCATCCCTCCACCTTGGAACCGTACCTATTCAGAATACGAGCAGCTCACAGCATCACTACCAAGTGCATAGAAGGTCAACGTACTAACGAGGCTTCTGTCGTCGCTCATCGCCAATGGAAGCAATAATGCATTGTGTTGTCATAATCAGATGAACAGCTTGGTCCATAATCATTTCCGTGCCTATGTCGTTAGGCAAATCTTTCTTTTTATCTACTGATTTAGCTTATTTCTATGTATGATAATATGAATATAGTTACCGGTGACTATCATAAGTTTATATACAAAGGCTTCGAACCCAATCTAATCAGAAGCACAATTATGATTTAATCAACCTAACTAAAGCCAACTCCATCAGGTACTTTCCAAGGACATATTTTAAGCGGTATATTATACACAAAATCATGAAGTATGTTCGTTGTGTGACGTCACTAAGTTGCTCCTGAAGATTAGGCTAGGTTTGGTTAAATTATATTGTTAGGTTAGGTTATTTAGATTAGGTTGAATGTCGCCATCCATAATTGAAACGTGAAATTGTCGAAGTTTTGTAAGGTAACCAAGCGTGTGTATGTATATATGTATGTGCTCGTGCGCGCGTGCGCGCATAGGCATCTGGGAATGAGGTCGAGTGTGTGTGTGTGTGTGTGTGTGTGTGTGTGTGTGTGCAAGAAGAGAATATATATATATATATACCTTTCAAAGGTTCCGTGCGATGATTCCTCATTTCACGAAGGTCAAGCTTGTCGCCCCCTCCTCTCGAGTTGGCCTGGTGAAGTAGTGAGTTGGTTTCTTGTACTCTCTACCTCACATAGCCAGGTACGCCCAGCTCATCGGGGATTGTTTTGAGCCAGGCGTCTAATCTTCTTTTGAAGATGTCCACTGCAACACCATTCGTGTTCCTTAGGTCTTTGGGCAGCTGATTAAACAGTTTTGGTCCTCTCACAACAAAACTATTTTCTTTCAGGGTTAAGGATGTTCCCTGTCTAGCTTTTAATTTGGGAACAGGACACGGTCTTCCTTTTCTACTTTCCACTGTTGTTTGGGGAGTTACAGGGTTTCAGAGTAACATTAGGGACTAGTTTCTCCAGTATTTTCCAAGTGTAAATGATGGTGTATCTCTCTCTTCTCCTTTCCAGTGAATATAGGTTTAGTTCGCGTAACCTTTCCCAGTAATTTAGTTCTTTGCACCCATTGATCTTGGCTGTGAAGGTTCTCTGAATCCCTTCTGCTGTCTAATGTCTTCTTTTTTATATGGGCATGTTAGGACCGAGCAGTATTCCAATTTGGGTATGATCAGTGTTTCCAGTAGAGGAATCGTTTAAAGGTTCTCACTATCTGCCCAGTTATTCTCTGCTATGTTTACTGCTATCTTATTTTGTTTCAAATTTCGCATCATCACTCATTACAACCCCTAAATCTTTTTCTCTAGAATTTCTCTGAATTTCCTGTCCATTTGAAGTATAATATTCCATGGATTTTAGGTCCTCTCTTTTTCCGTAACGTAACAGCTTAAATTTCTCAGTGTTAAACTTCATATTGTTGTCTTCCGTCCACTTGTAGATTCTGTTCATGTCGGTTTGTAGAGATCCTATATCTTCTGGGTTTTTTATTTTTCTACTGATCTTTGTGTCATCGGCAAAGGATGTTACTGTGCTGTCTCTGGTAACGTCCTCATCTATGTCAGTTAGCATGATTATGAAGAGTAGTGGAGCTAATACTGTTCCTTGTGGTACTGAGCTCAGGACCTCTGATTCTAATGAAGATACTCCTTGTACTGTAACGACTTGCCGCCGCTCACTAAGGAAATTATATATCCATTTCCCTACTTTTCCTGTTATTCCCATATATTTCAGTTTATGTATTATGATTCCATGGTCGCACTTGTCGAACGCTTTGGCAAAGTCTGTGTATATTACAACATAGTTTTCATTACTTTCTAGTGCATCAATAATGTTCTTGTAGTGTTCCATTAGTTGTGATAGGCATGATCTGCCTGACCGAAACCTATGTTGGTTATCATTTAATTTTTTCTGAGTTTCCAAAAAGTCATAGATTTTCTGTCTAACTATTCTTTCAAATATTTTAGTGAGATGAGATGTAAGCGACACTGGCCTGTAGTTTTTGGCCTCGGATCGATCTCCTCCTTTATATATTGGGACTATGTTCGCGCTCTTCAGAATCCCCAGTATTTCTCCCGTGTCTAGTGATCGCCTCCATATCAATATAGCGGCTCAGCGATTACATTCTTGCAGTTTTTGATCATTGTGGCACTCAATTTATCCGGTCCTGCCGCTGAGTGTGCTTTTAGTTTTCCTATAGCTCGTGTAATATCATCTGTTATAAAGTCGAAGTCCGTTATAATTTCCCCTTGTGGTTCTTCTTCAAAGAACGCGTTTCTATCGCATATCAGTTTGTCAGTTTTTGAGATACTGAAAGATGATTCGTACTCAGCTCTTAATATTTCAGATACTTCTGTTAGATCATCAGATAAAGCACTGTGCTCGTTTTTCAAAGGTCCGATAGTCGCATGGTTTTTCGGCTTTCTTTTTGCGAAATTGTAGGAGTACTTTGAGTTAACCTTTATCGCCTGTCTAGCGTCGTTGTCTTCTTTTTCTGTATGTTTCTCAATTAGTTCCTGTATGACGCCATCGATATGCTGCAGTTTATCATTTAATATTTTCCTGATGTTGTTACCTTTACCGTTACTTAGTTTTGCAGTCACTCTTTTTCTCTTTCGGAACAATGACCTCTTTTGTCTCTCGAACCTGCTTCTCCTTCCTCTTTGCTGTGTTTTTGGGACATGTCTTTCCACAATTTCCAGCGTCTTCTCCTCTAAAGTTGTTAGCATTTCTTCCGTTGTCTTGGCCTCAACAATGGTTTTCTAATCTATTACTTCCATGCTGGATGCAACATCTTCCCAGTTTATAGCTTTGGAGTGAAAATTAAAAATTTCGAATTTGCTTCTTTTGTTGTTCGTGTTCTTTCCTTTCCTGTTGCTTTTATATTGGTTGTTATTTCAATAATGTTGTCGTCCGATTTTATAGTTGGGGATATTTCTACATTATCAAGTAGGTTGCTGTTTGTGAATACCAAATCTAGGCAGTTGGATTTTTTTTTTTTTGTTTTCTGTTATTTTTTGTGTTAACATAAATTCATCAGTAGCATTTTTACCTGCTCCTTGTCTCCCAATGTCCTCCCCTTGTCCTGGTGTATACATATATTTTTTCCTATCCTTTTATATTTCATGAATGGGAAATTAAAATCACCACAGAGACAAATATTTGGGGTTGGAGAGTGTAGATCTTTTACCTAGTTTCTTACCTTTGTAATGTAATGAGGCATGTAAAGTCTGCTCCGGCTTCTTGCATGAGTCTTTTCAGGTATAAACTTTGTCCGAGGAATGATTTGATTTAAGGCTGACTTTGTTTGTGCTGAATAGTATTTAGCAGCTGAATTGTGTTGGCTACGTCTAAAAAATTGGTACCCTCCTTTGATGTTCGTTTTTCCTGTTCACCCGTTGCGTTCCTTTGAGGGTGGTGGTAACGGCATTTTTTTCCATATTTGCACCTCCCATATCTTGCATAGGTGTTGCAAAACAGTAAAATGATGGAACTAGCACTTCTTTTCAAATTTGTAATATCCACTTGTGTAATGTGTGTTACATAATGTGGGATGTACATAGATACATTGCCCATCCCGATATCTGCAGTTCCCTTTTGCGTAGTATTTATATACTGTATTTTCTACGCTTCGACTTCTTGTTATCTTATTATTTTCAATGTTCTTAATTTTGGTATTATCATTATTTTTCTTTGGTTGTTTATTTCCTACGTTTTTAGTTATTATCTTTTTATCATTTCGCTCGTTGGACAGTTTTACTACTTCGCAACTTTTGCTTATCTCTTTTCTTTCATCTATGTCTTCATTCCTTATGATATTGTTTATATTGTTATTCGATATTATATTGTTATTCGTCATTATATTGGTATTCGTTGTTTCCTCCTGTCTCTCATCCACTCGAATTTTCATTATTTCATCCTTTTTTGTAACCCTCGAGTTTGCTTTCTCCATTTCTTTAAATACCGCGAAGGAGTTTACAGTCTGTATACAATTGTACATGCGTCACACAGAAATTTGATTCCCACGATCTGTTTCGCGTTCGAGACAAGGGATAGTTTCCTATCATCCAAATTCATGCAGATAAAGTCGTGCAGTTTTTGACAGAAATCGCATCTTATTGCTGCATTTTCATTGTTTCCAGATTGCACAAATTGCAGATTAAGTGAGAATTTGGACCCATGGTCATGCTATTCATTAATTAGCGTAAAAAGAAATACACACAAATTACACTGGGTAACAAAATTTGAAAATTTTTCTGTTTATTGTGATTTTTCTGTCGTTTCTTAATGATTTCGGGGCGTTGATTCCAAAAATTATATTGGTTTTGCTCTATCATCAACCGTTTCAAACATATAGGTTATCACACTTTTCATATGGCAAAGTATATAAAGAAGGCTAACATAAATATTTTCTGAAAATAAAAACACTATTGGAAATTAATGTTTATTGAACCAAAATTGTTTGACAAACCCAAAATGGTGCAAAGGATATAATATATATCATGAGGAGAACCGATAAGAGAATAATAAGCCTCGTTATGCAGTGTGCGTTCCTTAAAAATGCACTGAAGAACGCGACTTCCGCGTATGAACATTCTTATCCTTTCTGATCAGCGACCATACGTAGTCTCCCATCATGGAAGCATCCCAATGGCCCTGGTACCTTTTCTCCATCGTTTGAATATCTTGATGGAATCTTTCGCCATGTTCTTCACTCACATCGCCCAGGTTATCACGAAAAAAGTCTAGATGTGAGTGCAGATAGTGTAATTTTAAAGACATACGGCACCCCATTTTGCCATAGCACTTAATCAAGTTTGACACTAACTCCTTATAGTTTGGTGCTTTATGGTTGCCTAAAAACCCACGAACCACATCACGGAAAGCACACCAAATCTCTTTTTCGATCGGAGTCATCTTGGCTTCAAGGTTCTTTGAATTCAACAGCGCCTTGACTTGTGGTCCTACAAAGATGCCAGCCTTGACTTTGGCCTCAGAGAGTTTAGGGAACATGACCCGAATCTGTTGGAAAACTTCTCCTCCAAAATCTAACGCAGTTACAAACTGCTTAATTAGACCCAACTTAATATGGAGAGGTGGTAGCAGAACTATGTCAGGCTTCACAAGAGGTTCCCTGAGTACATTGTACTTTCCTGGTTGCAGTCCTTCACGTGGAGGCCACTGAACTGTTTTATAGTGCTCAGTTGAAGCCCTGCTATCCCACAGGCAAAGAAAACATGAATATTTAGTAAACCCTCCTTGTAAACCTAACAGGAAACCAATCATTTTGAAATCACCACACACGTCCCAGTTATATTGTTCATACCTGATTTGAGTGAGCAGTTGTTTGACATTTTCATAGTCCTCTTTCATTTGAACAGAATGTGCAACGGGTATAGATGGATATTTATTCCCATTGTGGGGTAGAACAGTTTTTAAACTCCGAGTTGAACTGTCAATAAACAGGCGCCACTCTGAGGGTATATGTGTTAACCCAATAGCTGTGAATAGACCATTAACCTCGCTGCAATAACAGAGAGAGCCATTGACATCGTAGAACCTTGCAAACTCTTCATGCCGCTTTCGGTATACAGTGCTCTTGTAGTCTTCTCCAAGCAAATTCCACTCTTTGAGTCGGAAGGTCAGAAGCTCAGACCCTGATTTCGTCAGACCCAAATCTCTAATTAAGTCGTCCAATTCCCTCTGATTTGGAAAGTGAGGGTTTGTACTGAAAGTTACTGTATATTCTTCATCATGACTGTCCTCACCAGCCGACATCTCAGATGAGCTAGCTGCATCCTCATTTTCAACCTGCAAAGCAAAGAAACAAAATATAGGCATAGCTATATATGTAGAAGAGCATCAGCACTAAGAAAAATCGACACATAATGACCCACAGTCTGTAAATACAGAAGGTAAAGTAATGGATAGATACCTGTTCTGGTGGATGTGGTATTGGAAGACCTTCGCCATGTGGTACAGGAGCTATGGACGACGCTATGCTTGGATACTGAAGAGTCTGCCTTCCTTTAACTTTCCTGTACTTAGAAACATCTACCATGCAGTAGTAGCAATCGTCGTGGTGGCTCTTTGATTCTCTCCATATTCTGGGTACCGCAAAGGGCATTGCCTTGCGTACTCCCCGCAGCCACCCTTCAAGTGTGGAGCGCAGCTTCCACAGATCACATAGGGTGCCCATGGCTTATCTTGGTCACCCATAAGCATACCAAAATAGAGCCGATACGCGATCCAGAACTTGGTGCCTTTCACAATCTTGTGCGATACTTGCTTGGAGCCTATGTAATACCCACAAACGTAGCAGAATATATCCGGCGAGTGTTTACAAGCTCTAGTTGCCATTCTCTTTACCAAACTGTACTACATTAATCATAACCTGCAGATATAGAGAGAAGAGTTATTAAATCTGCAACAGATTACAGATTCCAGAAAAAAGATGTATTCACAACACTGAAATAATGTTCGCAATAAAAAAGGATCGATAACACTCAAATCGTCAGCACAGAGAAGCACAGAAACACAGTACCTCAGTGCTGGTAACCATCAGACAAACAACCTGCTTTCTTTGTGTGCTCACACTTACTGACTTCTCAGACTCTGCGCTCTTCTTTATATAGCACAGTGGAAGTTTCGGGCAATTTCTAGAGCAAGAAACTGTCAACGAACACCCGGATTGTTCTCAACAATTCCTGATTATTCTGATATTGCTGCGCGCATAATAACATTATACTGGTAAAACATGAAAAATTGATTATCTCTGAAACCATTGATGATACACACAAATCAAAGCCAGATTTGGACTCAGCGCCCACAAATGCATATATAAACATAAAAAATTCTATATAAACAGAATCAGTGTTACACAGTTATTTATATTTTTTTTCCTTTCTTTCTCTTTTCTTTCCTTTCGATGGTCACGAGGGTTTTCTGACCTTTGCGTTTTATGACCTTTTTCCTGCCTTGTTTCAAGATTTCTCGAATGCCAACCGTATTATGGCTTAAATATATACGTTAAACTGGTGATAATTTATGTAAACTGAATTGCACTTTCTTAATTTTAGTGAATTTCACTTAATAGTTTATATGCACGGATTCACTGATACGTTATACACTTTCGGGTGTAAACAGAATAAACCACCGAGTAGTTTAGTCCTTTCTTATTTGGGCGTTAATACAGAAAGAGACACAGCACGTCCATTCCCCACAAGGTATAAGGAAATTTTTTAATAAACCTAATAAAACAAACTATTTTGACACCACCAAGGCGCATATACTGTTATATATATTAGTGATGTAGGTCACATCCGCATCCGCATCCGCGGAACATCCGCACATTTTCTCGCATCCGCATCCGCGCCCGCATCCGCACTTTGGACTGCGGATGTCGTGCGGATGTGGACCGTTGAGATAAAATGTCATTAATAAGCGGAAATTATCAAATTCTACTATATTAATAGAACTAGTTCATTGTGCGCAAAAGTGATGCAAGCGACAAGACGAGAGGCTGTTCTTGTATGAAGTTACTCTCTTGCAACCTACTTAGATCCACGTTACAAAGCTAAGTTATTTTCACCTAGTACATTAGAACGAGTTAAATCATCACTTGGCAAAGCAGTTGAAGAGCTTCAATCTCTTGAATCTGTCGCTTCGCCACCCACCAAAAGAATAAAAGTTTCAGTGACAGAACCAACACCTTCAACAAGCAAATCTATCACAGAATCTGTCTCTCAGTTTCTTGAGTCAAGCAGCAATGACGAGACCTACGCGATGTCAAAAGATGTAGTAAAAATGATCGAGAGCTATCACCAAGAAAAACGCCTGGCTGCATGTGACAATCCTATTAGTTGGTGGAAAAATACGCAGAATATCTATCCATACTTGAGTAAACTTGCAAGGAAACATTTAGCCTGTCCTCCAACAAACGTACCAAGCGAGAGATTATTTAGCAGTGCTGGATTAATATATGATGAAAAGAGAAACAGACTGGCAGCAGAAAAGGCAGAAAATTAATGTTCCTTAAGCATAACCTTCCTATAATTAAGTTTGAACATTAAACGATGAACATCTTAGTTTACTTTATTTTAATTACTCATTTATAAATATGCCTAATAAAACTTTAAACTTAATATAAATAGTTATCAAGCTAATTAAAGATCCCTTTCTATAAGGGTGGAGGTTGGGGAAAGAGGTCGGTGGGGTGCATTTGAGTTGGGTTCACGTCCCGCATCCTGGTAACACAATTATGGTTTCTAATTGTGGCTGAAACTCAACAAAATATAACGAATTTATTTGCAGACGAATTCACTAATTGATTTCTATATTAGTTAGATGCTTGATATTATTTTATATGTTCAGAGAAAAGTACAGCAATTATTGTACAATTAATCAATTATACTACATTATAGCTACAGCTCTCTCTATATAATAACTTATTATATACGTTAAACACAACAAATCTCGAATATATCCTAAAAATAACGAAAATGTAGACATCCGCATCCGCATCCGCATCCGCGGATGTTGAAACCAAACATCCTCAGCCGCATCCGCGGATGTGAAAAAAATGACATCCGCTACATCACTAATATATATATACCTTACAACCTTACAAAGGTTCCGCGCGATAATTTCTCATTTCGCGAAGGTCAAGCTTGTCGCCCCTCCTCTCGAGTTGGCCTGGTGAAGTAGTGAGTTGGATTCTTGCGCTCTCCATCTCACATAGCCAGGTACGCCCGGCTCATCGGGGATTGTTCTGAGCCAGGCGTCTAGTCTTCTTTGAAGATTTCCACTGCAACTCCCTTCGTGTTTCTTAGGTCTTTGGGCAACTGATTAAACAGTTTTGGTCCTCTCACTACAAAACTATTTTCTTTCAGGGTTAAGGATGTTCCCTGTCTCGCCTTCAATTTGGGAATACGACAGTCTACCGCTTCTACTTTCCACCGTTGTTTGGGGAGTTATGGGATTCAGAGTAAGATTAGGGACCAGTTTCTCCATTATTTTCCA
Source organism: Bathynomus jamesi (assembly GCA_023014485.1). Taxonomy (NCBI): domain Eukaryota; kingdom Metazoa; phylum Arthropoda; class Malacostraca; order Isopoda; family Cirolanidae; genus Bathynomus; species Bathynomus jamesi. Next base: position 244,158 of record JAJOZX010006749.1, read on the forward strand.
AGTGTAAATAATGGTGTATCTCTCTCTTCTCCTTTCCAGTGAATATAGGTCTAGTTCTCGTAACCTTTCCCAGTAATTTAGTTCTTTGCACCCATTGATCTTGGCTGTGAAGCTTCTTTGGATCCCTTCCAGCTGTCTAATCATCTAATGTCTTCTTTTTTATATGGGGATGTTAGGACCGAGCAGTATTCCAATTTGGGTATTATCAGGGTTTTCAGTAGAGGAATCATTACATTCCTATCCCTTCGTTTAAAGGTTCTCAATATCTGACCCGTTATTCTCTTTGCTATGTTTACTGCTATCTTATTTTGTGTTTCAAATTTCACACCATCTGTCATTACAACCCCTAAATCTTTTGCTCTGGAATTTCTCTGAATTTCCTGTCCATTTGGGGTATAATATTCCATGGACTTTAGGTCTTCTCTTTTTCCGTACCGTAATAGCTGAAATTTCTCGGTGTTAAACTTCATATTGTTGTCTTCAGTCCACTTGTAGATTTTGTTTATGTCGGTTTGTAGAGATCCTATGTCTTCTGGGTTTCTTATTTTTCTACTGATCTTTGTGTCATCCGCAAAGGATGTTACTGTGCTGTCTCTGGTAACGTCCTCATATATATATATATATATATATATATATATATATATATATATATATATATATATATATGTACACACACTAGGGGCACTCAATATATTTTTCCCCCACCCTTTTTTCTTAGCTAAACAATAAACAATAAGCCATGGAGCTGAAATGTCTTTTGGGCCGTAAGTTTGAACTTTCTGCGCTTCACATAACCAGATTTTTCCAGTTTGAATCTCCCCTCCTTGTATAAAACCGCTTTTAAACGCCCTTGTATAAAACCGATGGTTAACGCAGTCTCGAAAATGGCGTCTGACAGTGATGTGCGTCGTTAACAGAGAGCTGTTATCGAGTTCTTAACCGTAGAGAAGGAAACAGTTGGAAATATTCACAAACGTCTACAAAACGTTTACGGAGATGCTGTTGTTGATTGAAGCATAGTTGGAAGCTCGTCTAAACGTGTGAGATCATTGGAGAGAGGGAGAGCCAGCCTCGATGATGAGCCACGCGGCGGTCGCCTAGCATCGGCTGTGACATCTCACACTGTGCAACGTGCTAACACCATCATTCGATCAAATCGGCGCGTCACATACAAGGAGCTAGGAATTAGTGAAGGAAGTGTGAATACGATAATTCAGCAACTGGGACACTCAAAAGTGTGTTCACGTTTTGTTCCTCGCGAACTGACTGAAGATCACCAAGCCCAACGAAAAGAAATTGTTTCTGAGTATTTGGTTCGATACGAAATAGAAGGGGATGACTTCCTTTCACGAATTGTGACTGGGGATGAAACTTGGGTACACCGCTTTGAACCTGAAACAAAACGCCAATCCATGGAGTGGCATCGCGCAGACTCCTCACGCAAAAAAAAAGTTCAAAATGGCTCCCTCTGCAGGAAAGGTTATGGCCACCATCTTTTGGGACATGAAAGGGGTGATTCTGGTGGACATTATGAAGAAAGAACAAACAATCAACTCAGAGACATATATTGTTACCCTACAGAGACTTCAGAGACGTATAAAGCGAGTTCGACCGGAGAGAAAACTGGAAGACATCCTTCTTTTGCACGATAACGCAAAACCACACAACAGTTTGCAAACAAGAGAGGCCATCACAAAAATGCGCTTGACTGTGTTACCCGACCCTCCATACAGCCCGGATCTGGCACCTTCAGACTTCCATTTGTTTGGGCCAATGGAGGATGCTATTCGTGGAAGAAAGTTTCAGAGTGATGATGAGGTTGTTGAGGAGGTTAAGAGATGGCTCCAGCGGAACCCAGAAGACTTTTACCAGCAAGGAATAAAGGCCTTTGTTTCGAGGTGGAGGAAAGCCGTAGAAAAGGATGGAGACTGTGTGAAAAAATAAAAACTTGTAAAAAAAGATATGTAACTACTTGTGTACAAAATTTTTGGAAATTACAAGGAAACTTGGAAAGGAAAAAAAAGGTGGGACAAAATATATTGAGTGGCCTTGTATATACAGGGTGTTTCAGGAAGAAAGGTCAATACTTCGGGAGGTGATAGTACCGTCATTGTGAGAAAAAAGTTCATATGAACATGTGTCTAATTCTGAATGGTTGCGGAGATAGAGCTGTTTGAATCTGATGCGCGCGCAGCTCTTTCTCCCGCTTCCCTCCCCTATAACCTTGAACCATGTAAGCTGTAATGTAAGCATGTAACATAAGCCAATCGACAGCTGACTGTTGTGAGTGACATTGTTTGGTGTTTGAAGCAGTGTTAAGAATGCCACACACCTTCACACATGCCGAATATGCAGATATGGTGTATATCTAGGGTTTTTGCGATGGAAGTGCAACAGCTGCTGTTGCAGAATACCGTCGACGGTTTTCGAACCGCAGAATTCCGGATCGAAGAGTGTTTACCAGGGTTTTCAACACATTGCGTGAGATTGGTACACTTCCCAGCGCTCATGTTTCATCTGAACGTGAAGGTCAACAAGATGTGGATGAAGTGGAAAACATTCTTCAGTTGGTAGAGCGTAGTCCTACTACTAGCTCACGAAGAATTTCTACACGTCTCGGTGTATCACACACAAGAGTATGGCGAACATTACGTGAGGAAGGCTTGCATCCATATCATGTACAGCGTGTACAACACCTTCAACCAGGAGACGCTGCCATGCGACTGGAATTTTGTCATTGGGTAAATGCTAATCGCCGATTGCTTCGATTAATACTGTTCACCGATGAAGCTACTTTCACCCGTGACGGTATCAACAACACTCGTAACTCTCATCGGTGGTCAGACGAAAATCCAAATGCCACTGTGGAAACAAACTGTGTCAACATCGCTTCTCTGCCAATGTGTGGTGCGGTATCATCGATGATCAGCTGATTGGCCCTGTTACTTTAGAGAATCGTCTTACAGGACAAAGTTACCTAGAATTTCTGCAAAATGAATTGCCGGGACTATTGGAGGATGTTCCTTTGGCTACACGCGCTGGTATGTACTTTCAGCATGACGGAGCTCCTCCACATTCTACCCCTCTGGTGATGCAATACCTAAATCAAACTTTCCCTGATCGATGGATCGGCCGCGGTGGTCCCATTCAATGGCTACCAAGGTCTCCAGACCTCTCTCCGTTAGATTATTGTTTGTGGGGGTGGATGAAAGGTCAAGTTTACAAAAGAAAGGTGGATACATGAGACGAATTGCTCGCGCGCATTTTGGATGCTGCTGCCCGCATAAAGGAACGTCAAGATCAACTCAGACGAACAACACGCGATCTTCGCACACGAGTTGCAAAGTGCATTGAGGTTGACAGTGGGATTTTCGAAAACGTATAGTAAACTGTAACACATTTGTCATTTCTGTATCTGATACCATTCAAAATGCCAATTAGTCCAGGCAATTTGTAGTTAGACCTGGGCAAAATTGCTTCAGAAGCTTTCTAAACTGTTTCCAGCTCAGGAACCATTGCCGAATAACATATCCAAAATCCGACAAAATTGGACCCCGGGACCACCCCCAAAAATGAAATTCAAAATGGCGGACTGGATGTTTCCTACGAAAAAAAAAATATATAATTTACGCTTTTATCTATAGAGATACATTTGATGCTTTTTCTTTCATTTGTAATGTTTTAAATAATTCAACAATATAAAACACAACCAGTTATTACGCAAATATAATGTTATATAGCTTTTTACAGATTTTTATAATCAATAATACTGTACAACAATTATTTTTTTCCCAGTTTCAAGTTATGTTCATTACAGAAGAAGTGATACCTGGTCACAAACATACAGAAATTAATCCTCTTCATCACTATCATCGGATAGATTACCGGTACTTGGGTTGTTATCGCAACCACTGATTTGGCACTCGCCACAAGCGGCTGAACAGGGCATTCCATTACGCTTGCATCCACATCTTGAAGTAGCACATTTCGTCTTGCAGGAGCAGCGGATCATGTTGAGTAGATAATTTGGAGCTGGTGGCTTGTCGCAGGCTGTAGGGTAGTAGGAATTATTCTTTACATACCAACCCCACTGTTCTGCATCGATCTTCTCTTCTGTAGACTTCCAGATTAGTATTTGAAAGTATGTGCGAAAGCTGTGGTACTTTGTGGACGCATCGGTAGGTGGCAAACGTTCGGGTGTAACAAAAGATTTAGCTGTAGCTACCTTTTCAACTAACATTCGATGACGTAGTGCGTTAGTGGATTCAAGTGTTTTGCAGCCATACAACAGAAGCATTGCCTTTCTTCCAGCGGCTTCAATGTCAGAGTGTTGGCAACAATCAGAACAGAATGTATTTGCAACTGAACGGAGTTCAGCCACCTTCATCAGTGTGTCGAATGCTTTGGCTTTACCGATCGAAAAAATTCTGTATGTGCTATCACAGCCCGTGAAAGCATGCACAAACAGGAGATACTTGCAGATGTCATTGCCTAACAATGATTGAATGCTGAGAATATCGTACACAGGATTAGGAGATGGTCCCCGTCTTATATCGCTGCGATAGTACAACTTGAAACCACTGTCCTTGGCATGGTACAGAAGGAGAATCAGCAAGTCGGTGTCTTCCCCTATTACTGTTGTAGTTGCATTTTCTGATGAGGAAACTGCTGCACGAACGATGTCCACATCAGCATCCCCATCTGCGTTGTGAACAGTACACCCGTGCTTCTTCAACATCTCACCTACGAGGGAAATAAATGCTTGCTTGTTGTTTTCATTAGCCAAGAAGTGTTCCTTCTGGCCAACAAACTTCATGCTTGGACTGAGATTCACATTTCTGCTTGTCTTGGTGCTGCGTCTTCTGTGGGTCATGTCCTTGATCGTAGGAGAGCTGCTGTAGCCATCAAAAACAATGATTGCTTTTCCATATGTTTTCAGAGTGAAATCGGCATATGAGTTGGCGATGCTGTCATATGTTTCATCTTGACGCCAGGAAACACGATGTAGTAGAGATCCACCATCCAATACGTACTGGTCTGTGCACTGAATTTCTTGAACTTCTTCCATGCGTAAAGTGTCAGTGTATTTGATTATTGCATGAGCTAGCTGAGACTTATCGGGTTTCCTCAAGATACTTCGTGATTCGAACAATGCAGGAGGATATGCACACAGTTCGTAACACATGACATCTTCAAGATTCATGTCTCCGCCAGTGGCAACAGTCATCAATCTCTGAAACAGTAGTGCAGGATCTACTTCTATATCTGAAGCATCAGTGATCACAATGGCAGAAGCAGATCCTAGTGTTTTCACTTTGTCAGATCTTTTGGCGGAATATGTAAAGGCTTGTTTCCCAATCATTTTTACGACAATGTTCGTACCGATTGAATGCAATTGATGAACGTTAACTCCAGGATCAGCAGTTAGCCCTGTTACAATGTTGCAGAGACCCGAGGTAGAATGGAATGGGGATAAGGATTCCAGACGTTCAAGTACTTTCTTCATGTCATTACTGTCCCTGATTTGTCTACTTCCCCTCATTTCCTTGTGCTGTTCACTACTTTCCAACAAAACTCTGGTGTATTCCTGCATTGCTAAGTTATAAGTGGAACATAGAGGCATAGAAAAGAGCCACGTTGTCCTTTGGATGTCTGTAAATCCACTTCCGCGTGTTAGTCCGCCTCTGCTTTTCAGGGAACGCATTAGTACTTGTTCTATCACCAGGTCTGTGCCGAGTCCGGCCCATATATAATCTGTCGCTTCTTCTTACCACAAACTTACCTTCCTGGAACATTTTGTTAACGGCTGGATTTTCAGAAGGCAAACTTAACATTTTCTGCAGGTACAGGTTCAACGTGAACACTTATTCCAGCTGTTGCAACAACATCGCTTCCACGGCTGCGGCTGGATGCATTTATACCATCTGCTCCTTTTTGAGAGATGTGAACCACTTCCTGTCCGCTGTCCAATTTCTCCTTACAAACACGCACAATTCTTCAGGGGTCTGCATTCTTGAAGGCGGACGCACACCGAGTCAGCCGTACACTGAGTCAGTCTGAAACAGAAAACACAAATTAATAAACTGTGTTGCAGTATTTAAAAGGAGTACATAATAACAGTTTTAAAGAAAATGACAAGCACAAATACGCAGATTTGATAGTGGGTAGTAGGAATTAAAGAGTTGTATATAATATAAGTTTATAAAGATGTAGCAATGTCCATTCTCACATACACTCCATACAGTATATTTTATTTACATTACGTGACGTCATAGTTTAATACTAGCCGCCTAATACAATTTTTAGTGTCATATAGGTTAATTTAGAAACGAAAATGTGTTTTAAAACATTTTACTGATCAAGAAAAACGTCATAACTCTCTCTACAAAGCGAAATTAAAATTTATTGTATTTCGTAGGAAACTGCCAGTCCGCCATTTTGAATTTCATTTTTGGGGGTGTTCCCGGGGTCCAATTTTGTCGGATTTTGGATATGTTATTCTGCAATGGTTCCTGAGCTGGAAACAGTTTAGAAAGCTTCTGAAGCAATTTTGCCCAGGTTGAAGCTATTTTTGCTCTAGATTGCCTGGACTAAATGTTTAAACATTAAATGTTAGAAACAGTAATTGGTTTCTCTTTCATGATTACCATTAACAATGCTTTTGTATTTGTAGATTCAAACAGGTCTAGCTCCGTAACCATTCAGAATTAGACACATGTTCATATGAACTTTTTTTCTCACAATGACCGATACTATCACCTCCCGAAGTATTGACCTTTCCTCCTGAAACACCCTATATATAAATATTCCGTGCGATGATTCCTCATTTCACGAAGGTCAAGCTTGCCGCTAACAAAGATTTTTAATGCGTCTATTTCTGAGGGGTATGTATCAGATAATTTCAAGTTAGCAAATGTAACACCTATTTTTAAGAAAGGCAATAAAGGTGCGGCGGGAAATTATAGGCCAATCAGTTTAACGTCTGTTGTAGGTAAGCTACTGGAATCAATAATTAGGGATCGTATAGTCGAACACTTGGAATTGCATAACTTGATTAGAAATACGCAGCACGGTTTTAGGCGAAACAAATCTTGCTTAACTAATCTTTTAGAATTTTTTCAAAGCGTGGTTGAAGTTTACGATAGTTATCGGGCAGTAGCTGTAGTGTATTTAGATTTTCAAAAAGCGTTTGACACCGTACCGCACAAAAGACTCATTGAAAAAACTAAAGCTCATGGAATCAGGGGTGTAGGTAGGGTTGCGAGGTAGGAAATATATATATTAACGATTTAGATGTCGGCCTAGTCAGTACAGTTTCAAAGTTTGCGAATAACAAGAAGTTGGGTGGTAGGGCAATTAATGATGAAGATAGAGGTAAAATCCAGGAAGATCTGAACAAAATCGTTGATTGGTCAGTCACATGGCAAATGAGATTTAACGTCGATAAGTGCAAAATTTTACATATAGGTTCGCGTAACAGTAATTTTGCGTATAGTATGTCAGGGAAAGAGTTGGCAAGCGTAGAAAAGGAAAAAGATTTAGGAGTTATCGTCACTGATGATTTAAAAGTGGCGAAACAAAGTATAGCAGCGGTCAATAAGGTGAACAAGGTGCTGGGTTTCATAGCTGGGAATTTTGAGTACAAATCGTGCGATATTATTGTTCCTCTTTATAAATCATTAGTTAGACCCCATTTGGAGTACGCGATCCAGTTTTGGAATCCGCATATGCGCAAAGATATAGATAAAATCGAAAGCGTTCAAAGACGAGCAACTAAGATGATTCCGTCGCTTAGGTCGAAGTCGTACGAGGATAGGCTTAACCCTTTAAGCCCTGAATTTTTTGTAGGGTTAAGTTATGAATGCGTGTATTTGAAACGTTAGCAATTGGCATCTTCAGTCCTTAAAGGGTTAAGGAGTTAAAATTGACTACACTCGAGACTAGGAGGCTAAGGGGTGATCTAATCCAGGTTTTTAAAATTATGAATGGGTTCGATAACGTAAATAGAGATAGCTTTTTCGAAATATCACAATATAATAGAACTAGAAATAATGGGTGTAAATTGACAAGTAGAAGGTTCGAGACAGCAGTTGCTAAAAACTTTTTTACGCATAGACTAGTTTGCCGGTAGTAGTAATTAGTAGCACGTCTATAAACATGTTTAAAAATCGATTAGACGCATATGTTGATAGATTGGGTATAGTTTAAGGTAGTAAAATTAAGGTTTTTGTGGTTCGGAACCCAAGTAAAATTGTAGGTCCCCTCCGCCACCACGGAGGACATGCGCAATACACAACTACAACCACACTTAGGTAGACCAGCCATGAGTGGATCCTAGGGTCTTTGTTGGTCTGAAACATTATAACATTATTTGTCAAGAAGATACTCTTTTTGACCAGAATTAATCCTTGTCAGTTCATCTTAAATGCCCAGTTTATTAAAGCTATTATAGCTAAAATAAACTGGGCATTTAAGATGAACCGATAAGGATTAATTCTGGCCAAGAAGAGTATCTTCTTGACATCTCCCCCCCTAAAAGAAAATGTAACTAATTACATTTTCAGAACTCATTTAAGATGGACATCTACTCAAGATGTCTGCAAAATGATTTAACTGTCTTTTTACATGCATTATTCTAAATTGAGAGGTTTGCAGCATAAGTGACCATTTCATTAATCTGCCATTAGTCGACTTCACATTTCATAAATATGGCAGGGGTTTGCTGTCAGTTTCGAAGAGAAATTCTTTTCCTACCAGATAGACTTTGAATTTCTGAATTCCCCACACTATAGCAAGGCATTCCCTCTCTATAGAAAAGTACTTTCTTCCCTGGGTAATAGTTTTCTACTTGCAAAAGCTACAGGCATTGCATTACCTTCGATGTCATATTGTAGCAGGACACAGCCAACTCACTTATTTGAGGAATCCGTACGTAATCCGAATATCTTGGTTGTATCAGGTATCTTGAGGATTGGAGCCTTCGTGAGACAGTTCTTCAGTTTGTTGAAAGCCTCTTGGTGTTCATCCTTCCAGTCTAACTTTTCACTCATTTTCTTCCTGAGAAGATCAGTTAAGGGAGCTGAAATGCTGGCAAAGCTTTCGATGAATTTCCTATAGAAAGACATAGAAAGACATACTCATATTGAGAATAGCCTTAGTCTTTTCTTCTAGGGGTTTAAGTTGGTCCTTTCCAACTAGAAATCCCAGATACTGAATGGATGAGAATCCAAAGTGACACTTCGTCGGTCCAGCTGTGAGGCCGCATTCATTGAGCCGTTCAAAAAGAAGGCGAAGAGCAAGCAAGTGTTCCGGCCAAGTTTTTGTATGAACATATATGTTATCGAAATAAAATGAAACATGCTTTAAGGGTTTCAAAACCAGTCTCATTAAGCGGATATAGGTACTACAAGCTGTTACGAGCCCAAAGGGTAGTCTGTAAGTTGCATTAAACCTAGCTCGGCTGCAAAGGTGGTGTACTTACGCGAGGATGTTTCTAAGGGGACCTGATAATAGGTTTTACATAAATCTATTTCAGAGAAGAATTCCATTCCTGCATTGGTTCTGAGTCAAAGATGGTAAGAGAGTTTAGCCTACGAAAATCTATACATACCCGGGTGCTGTTATCAGGTTTCCGTAAGAGTACGACTGGAGAACAATATTCTGATGATGAGGGCTCTATTATTCCTTCAGGTGAACCGGCACGGGATAAGGTTTTTTCCGTAGAGGGTCTGAAGAAGTAAGACTTATTTTATGTTCTAACAGATTAGTGCATTCCGGGATGTTAGATAAGACTTCTTTGAAATCCGTCAAGAGGTTAAACAATTCGTCAACCTGTTCTTTCTTCAACTGAGAGCTTACGAACAAATCTTCCAAGTTGAAGGGTACATCATTCGAGAAGGCGGTCAGATGAAAGTTATCTTTCTCAGGTTGGGGTTCGTCATTGATGACAAAAACTTGTACTAGGAACAGTGCTTCGTCACAAATTCCAAACTCTGAAATCTCTAGTTCATCTGTAACCATAAGGTTATTAACCATAGCACGCCTATGGTACTTTTTAAGCATATTAGTATGGTAGAGTTTTTCTTTCCCATTGATACTAATTAAATAATTTACCTTATTGCGCCTTTCTAAAACAGGATAGGGTCCTTTCCATTGCATTACTAACTTCTTGTTAGCAGTAGGAAGGAGTAAAAGCACCTCGTCACCGGGCATGAAAGTTCTGTCTTGTGATTTAAGATCATAGTAGGTCTTATATAAAGCAGCACTAGTTTCGGCTTTAGCTGCAGCTAACTTCGCTATTTCCTCAAGTCTATCTCTCAAGTGAAGGACATACTGATATGTGGAAACCGTGTCTGCGTTATTATCCTTATTTTGCCACAATTCACTCAAGATAGATATAGGGCCTCTAACTTCTCTACCGTACAAGAGTTCGAAAGGTAAAAAGCCTAATGAGCTGTTGGGTATTTCCCTATAAGCAAAAAGAGCAGCTGGTATATACCGATGCCATTGGGTTGGGTGGTCTTGGCATAATTTCTTAATTATGCTCTTCAGAATACCGTTTAGTTTTTCACAAAGTCCATTACTAGCAGGATGAAAGGGAGTTGTAAACACTGGCTTGATTGATAACAATTCACGAATCTTCCCCATAACTTCGGAGGTAAATTGTGTACCACGGTCTGATAAAACTTGTTTAGGTACGCCCACCGTTGAGAAAATAGTTATAAGAGCTTCGGCTATAGAGATTGAATCTATATTTTTCAAAGGTACTGCTTCTGGGAATCTGGTAGCTAAATCTATTACAGTAAGAATCCTACATATGCCCTTCTGATGAAGGAGGGTGTATAGGGCCTATGAGGTCCATTGACACTTTCGAAAAAGGCTCTGTAATGACTGGAACTTTTTGTAAGGGTACAGGTTTTACACACCCCTTTGCTGATGTTTTCTGACAGACATCACACGCGCGGCAGTATCTTAATATATCTCCAGGAGCTCCAGGCCAATAGAACTTATCTAAAACTTTCATCCGAGTTTTAGCATAACCAAAGTGCCCAGCAAATGGTGAGTCATGTGCTATTTTTAAGAAAAGGTTACGGTATTTGAGAGGTATAACTAAAGCTCTTTTCCCTACGAGTTCGGAATTAGGACTATTAATGCACTCTCTATAGATTAAATCACAATCTCTTACATATTTATAAGTGTGGAAAATTTGGGAGTACCGAAATGGAAGACCCACCTAATCTTGGATAAGCCATATTGACATTAAAATAAATAATAACAATAAAAAATAACTCAGAAGGAGAACATGAACTCTTGCTGAGAAAAATTAAAAAGACACCAACGAAGAAACAAATATGGGATGAAAAGAAAAAAAGATCCCATAGCTAGAAATAGCAACACGGTTTTGGGAAGAAGAAGAAAAAGATCGGCATAAGCTGAATAAGCAGAATAATAGGGAGGACGAAAAAACGTAAGACGAAAGAAGCCGGAATAAAAATTTATTATTGGTGTCAAGAAATAAAACTCATAACAAAGTTTCAAGGTAAGAAGTTCATAAATTTCCCTTCGGTTATTAAATTTAGGTTAAATAAGCTGACATTTCAGCTGTAATTGTTTAACAAAAGAGTATGGAAGTCCTGTTTATGGACAAATAGTTAGGCTGGTTCATCTTTGGCCTAGGTCTTCCATCTCCAACGTAGCCTAGGTTGTGTTTAGGCTACTCTGGTTGGAGCGGACCTATTTTTTCCATATCTATAATGGTGGCCCGTGTGGGGAAGGGTTATTTGCTGTGAAAACCTTAACCTTGAATAAAATAAAATAAATAAATTAAAACAAACAAAAAAAAATAAAATTACGCCTTATAAATATTTTGACATCTGAACAGAATTTATTCCATGTTTGGCTTTTTCAAATATTTACTACATATAAATAATAATAAATTACGAAGCCCTAACTAAAAATAAAAATAAGAAAAATTCAAATACTTCAAAACTTATCATTTGGTCATAAATGTGGTAAAATTCTAGAATAAGGGTAATCGAAGCCTAGCCTATTTAACCAAAATAAAGCTTATTTATAGAGTTGAAAGGGTTTTAGGATTTTGGGGACTTATTTTGGAAAAATAAAATAAACAAAATATGGCTGAATGTGAAGCAATTGAGGCAAAGATTAAATCATTAAAAAGGAAGAGATCAGCAAGGAAGGGAGTCATTACCAGGCTTTTAACTAGCTTTAATAGCAAAGAAAATCCAAATAAAAGGGATTATGATACTATTTTGGGTGGTTTAAATAGAATTAAACAGGAAATAATAATTATAGACGAGGAAATTGTTACAGAAACTGATGGTTAAATGTTGGTGAAGAGACATATACAGCACTTTTGTGTGAACAAGAACAGAATATTTTTGAAATAGATTCTCACATAAATGAATTATATGCTGCTTTAGATAATCTACCAAATAATTTAGAGGCTACAAATCAAAGTTTGATTGAGGCCTTCAGAAATGTATCCATTTCTAATGATGACAATAAACAACTAAAAGCCAAGTTACCAACATTACAAGTACCAATATTTGAGGGTGATCGAACAAAATTTCAGTCTTTTCTGGAAAAATTTGATAGTTTAATTGGCAACAAAGATTATATATCTGATTGACAAATTCAGTTATCTGCTTAATTATTTAAAGGGCCCAGCCCTAAAACTGGTTGATGCCTTACCGGCAATAGGCAGTTCGTATAAAATAGCTCTCAAATTACTAGAAAGAAATTTCCTAAATAGAAAAGAAATAGTAAATGATTTAGCAATAAAATTAAAAAATATAAAACCAGCCAAGGATAACCATCAGGATCTGTACAATTTCTATTGTGAAATTGAATGCATGTTAGGTCATCTACAAAATAATGACATAGATCTAGAGAAATCAGCATGGTTTATCCAAGCCATAATATTTGATTGTTTACCTACCCAAATTAGGGATATTTTCCAAAGAATAACGGGAAATACATACCCTACCCTTGGTGAAATAAGGAATGAATTTCCAAATGTTTTGTCAATGTACAAATCTTCAAAGATTGATTCACAAATAAACCAAACAAAGATTGATTCACAAATAAATCAAACAAAGAAAATTCAAACAAAACCAAAGCCACAACCGCAACACAAAAAAAAGACAAATCAGAACAAAAAGTGATAGGTCTAACTCCTACACTACAAAATTTTAATGTTACGACAGAATTTGTACGTAAGTGTAAATTTTGTTGGCTGATGATCACAATAGCACACGATGTACTAAATATGTAGACTTAGAATCCCGGATAAACAGGTGTTCTCAGTTAAACCTTTGTACTAAATGCACAGCTGCAGGACATACTAACAGACTGCAAAACAAAAATAAGATTCAAATGTGTTAATTGTGGAATTTAAATCATGTCTCTTGTCTTTGTGATTCATTTAAAAATTCAAATAAACAAAACCCAAAGAAAAATGAAAAAACATTTAATGGACATATATCAATAAATAATGTCAATAAAAATTCTAGTGTACTCCTACCTACAATAACCTTGGATTTAAAAAATAAAAAAGGTGGGACAACTCCTATAAGATGTCTAATAGATTCTTGTTCCCAACAAACATTTGTAGATCAATCATTAGTTAATCAATTAGGCCTACAAACTCATAAAAATGAACAAGAATTGTGTATAACATCATTTGTCAAAGAAAATGAACAGAAAGAAAAATATAGTACAGTCAATTTAGATCTGGATATACCCACAGAGAATAAAACAACAAACATAGAAGCAGTAGTCATTGAACAAGTTGGTCAACAAAAATTTAAAATACCAAATTTAAAACAAGTAATACAACAACTTAAAAAGCAATATAAAATTGCAGATAGAAATTTAAATGATGATACAATAGATAATGTTCAAATGTTAATTGGAGCTGATTATATTCACTTAATTCAGAAGGGCATAGTCAGAATAGGAGATGGGATGCTCTAGATACTCACTGGGGTATAGCTCCACTGGGACACATAGATAAATATAAAATAACAATGAAAAATAAAAATATATGACTAACAAACTTGCCCTATTATGACAAGGTCTTACACAACTCAAATAATGACATAAATACTGAAATATTAAATAAATCATTAACAACTGAAGAATTAGATAAAGGTGTACAACAGCTCTGGCTATTAGAGTCAGTGGGGGTGCAAGATGGTGATCATACAGATGAAAATCAATTAATGGTTGAAAATTTTGAAAATACCATCATGTATGAAAATGGCCATTATTCAATTGAACTACCTTGGAAGATCAATAGTCCAAAATTAAATGATAATCTAAAGGTAGCTAAAGGTCATCTCTATAATTTGATGAAAAGATTAAAAAATGACAATAGAATTAAAATGTATGATGATGTTTTCAAGGACCAGTTAGAAAAAGGCTTCATTGAAGAAGTTAAAGATCACCCCTTTAAAAAAGACAACTGCCATTATCTATACTCTATAGAAAGGATGCACCCACAACAAAACTTAGAGTTGTGTATAACTGTAGTCTTAAAGATGGCAATAAGCATAGCTTGAATGACTGTCTCATAGAGGGGCCTAATCTTATTTCAGACCTTGTAAAAATCCTTCTAAGATTTAGATTAGATGACTATGCAGTTCAAAGTGATATAAGCAAAGCTTTTTTGAGAATTCATCTGAAAAATAACTATGACAAAGATCAACTAAGATTCTTGTGGTTTAATGATCCATATGACTTAAATAAAGGGTTTAAAACATTTAAATTTAATGTGGTTTTGTTTGGAGCAAATGCAAGTCCTAGTTTACTGGCTTTAACCATCAAACATCACTTAAATTTGTATGATGAAAATGATTTAACTGTTCAGTTCTTGAAAGATCACTTCTATGTAGATAACCTTGTAGGATCAACCAAAACAGAGTCAGAATTAAATGAAGTTTACATAAAAGCAGATAAAATAATGAAAGAAGGTAATTTTGAATTAAGAGAGTGGATCACAAATAATGAGAGACTAAATCAAAAAATAAAATCAGAAGACAAAGGATTAACAGAACCAACAAACAGGGTGAAAACATTAGGCATGATCTGGGATTTGAACTCAGATTCTAAAGTTCATGACTCACTCTGCACAAAAGGCTACACCTTAGATACAACAGCTAACACAAAAAGAAAGATCTTATCCGAAAGTTCAAAAATATTTGATCCTATGGGTTTACTCCTTCCTTCTACTATCAGATCCAGGGTTCTTTTACAAGAATTTTGGAAACAGAAAGTAGACTGGGATGATCCTATAACCAATAAACAACAAGATAGCTGGAAAAGGTTAGCTAAAGATCTCAATAAACTACAAAACATAAATATTCCCAGAGTTTGTGGACACAGAGATACACCTCAGACCTTGCATGTATTTGGCGATGCCAGTGAAAAGGTGTATGGCTGTTGCGCTTACCTTGTAGGCAGTTGCGGTCCTAGCTTACATGACGCCCTGGGCGAACCTCACCTTCAGCGCCCCCCCCCCCTGTTCGCCAACACACACACATTCGAATCCCCCCAAAATAAAGGACAGACATAACTCTTTCACAAAATAACTTTTTATTGGACTAATTGTTGGAACTTCAGAACCAAAACAAAGACTCAAATTTCTGAATTTTACAAATCCTTCATCACGTAAATAGAATAACTCACTTAAGAGAATGTAATTATGATACTATGAACAGGAAAAATACAAATTAAATTGCACAACTGCCATAAATAAACTAGAGAATCAAATTTCTAAATTGTACAAATGCTCTATCACATAAATAGAATAAGACACTTAAGAGAGGGTAATTATTATGCTACACTTTGAACAAGAAACAAAATAAATTGCACCACAGCACAACTGCCATCTAAAGCCTGACTCTTCTTACCTTCCTTGATGCAAAGTCATTGATCTTTTATTATTTATTTTATTTTATTTTTTATTTTTATTTATTTCTTTATTTATTTATTCTTATTTTTATTTTTTTTTTTTTGCAGGCGCTCATGCCGCCCCTCCACAAATGCCGCCCTGTGCGGCTGCCCATATTGCCCATATGAGGAACCGCCACTGCTTGTAGGTGAGGATGGCAGCCATTTGATCTATGCCAAGGGGAAAGTAACACCCTTAAAACAAAAGAAAACTATTCCTCAGCTTGAACTACTTGCAGGTTATCTAGCTGTAAAAATAACAGTATTTCTCCATGAAGTCTATCATGATGTAAACATCACAACTACATATATTTGGCTTGACAATCAAATCTGCTTGGCATGGATCAACTCTGCTGAGTTAAACTCAAAAAACATCTTTGTCCGTAACAGATTAAGAGACATTAAAGAAGCTAGACAAAATTTGGACATAACCTTCAGATGCATTCCAACAAAACAAAATCCTGCAGACTTTCTTACAAGAGGATTATCCTGTAAATTACTAAAATCCAAAAAAAATTGGTTTCATGGACCTGAATTCATTCAGGATGAAACAATGTGGCCAGCAGAACAAATTAATATAAAACTTAACATGATAACCACAAATAAAGTTGAGCCACTATTAGATTATAACAATTATTCTGACTTTGGCAAACTTGTAAGGGTAACATCTTACTGTCTCAGATTCATTCACAACTGTTTAAAGAAAATAAATAAACAAAGAAATAATGATAATGAAACGTATACAATTCTAACTACCAAATATTGGATTAACCACATACAACAAACAGAATACAAAAATGAAATAGATTTTCTAACAATTGGTAAACAAATGAATAAAGTACCCTCTGTGGTAATAAACTTGAATCTTTACATTGACAAAGATGGCTTATTAAGATGTAAGGGTAGATTAAACAAATCACAAATCACATATAACAGTAAACAACCCCTTCTTCTTCCTAGGTTCCATCACATTACAGCCCTAATTATTAGAGAGAAACACAATGAACTTTATCACATGGGCGTTCCACAAACATTAAATGCCATTAGAAAGTTGTATTGGATACCCAAAGGCAGAATGACTGTGAAGACAGTTTTGAATAACTGTGTCACCTGCAAAAGGATTCATTCCAGATCTTTCAGGAAGACCAATCCTCCTGATTTGCCAACAGAGAGAGTCACCTTTAATAGGCCTTTTGAAACAGTTGGCATAGACTATACAGGAAGTTTGACTGTTGGTCTGGGAACAACAGAACAAAAAATGTACATCATACTTTACACATGTTCATCTTCTAGAGCAGTCAGCTTAGACATAGTGAGTGATCTCTCCGCAGAATCATTTGTCTATAGCTTTAGAAGATTTTGTGCTAAGCATTCTGTACCCAAAATTGTTTGGACAGATAATGCAACATATTTCAAGGCTGGTGAAAACCAAATAAATGACATTACAAAATTCACATACCATAACATATCTACAAAATAACAAAATAAAATGAAAATACATCCCTGTTGCATCACCATGGTATGGAGCAATCTGGGAAAGGAATATCCAAACAATAAAGAATTGCCTAAAGAAATCAATAGGTAAAAAACAAATTGAATTCTTTGAACTTCTCACTCTCATTAGTGAAATTGAGAATGTTGTCAATAACAGACCTCTTACTTATGTAGGGGATAATATTAATGATGTAGAGCCTCTCACCCAAATCATTTGATTAAGGGAGAAGTCATTAACCTTCTACCTGATTACAATATCTTCTTGGATGATCCACCTTGGAGTGATAATAATCATGATTTTCAAAATAGATTATCACAAATAACAAATATAAAAACAAAATTTAAAAAGCAATGGAGTGATGAATACCTTGTTGGGTTGAGAGAAAGGCATAAATATATACAAAACAAAGAATGGGTTAATGAAATCAGGGTAGGAGATGTAGTTCTAATTAGACAAAATACACCAAGACAGTGTTGGCCATTAGGTAGAGTTTTAGAACTAAAAACTGGGGAAGATGGATTAACCAGGGTTGTAAAACTTAAAACTGCTTCAGGTGAAACTATAAGAGATGTATCACTCTTATACCCCCTAGAAGTAGGACCAACTACTGTTAACAAAAATGATCATGAAGATGAATCTATGATAGATTCTGATGATGATCAAAATTTGACCCAAACTATACCAAACGTAACCTGTTCAATAAATGATGTAACTAGTCCTACTACTACAATAACCTATACCACAAATAGTAGACCACAACGTTCAACTGCTCTACGAGCTAGGCAAATGTTACAACAAAAGATAAGGGCTGGAGTATTGTAATATTTCCTATGGAAAATAAATTAAAATGCAACACCCTTTCATTTTGGAAAGGGTGAGGACTTTATAAAATGCTACACTTTTTATATTAAAAAGTGAGGAAAACAAAAATGGAATAACAAATAAAACATAAATTATAGGTAATCTAAGATAGGTTAACAAATATTAAAGAAAAATTGGGTTTCACATGCAATTTTTCCTTTCTGGCTGGCCCCACTGTGTGAAAAATTTGGGAGTACCGAAATGGAAGACCCACCTAATCTTGGATAAGCCATATTGACATTAAAATAAATAATAACAATAACAAATAACTCAGAAGGAGAACATGAACTCTTGCTGGGAAAAATTAAAAAGACACCAACGAAGAAACAAATATGGGATGAAAAGAAAAAAAAGATCCCATAGCTAGAAATAGCAACACGGTTTTGGGAAGAAGAAGAAAAAGATCGGCATAAGCTGAATAAGCAGAATAATAGGAGGACGAAAAAACGTAAGACGAAAGAAGCCGGAATAAAAATGTTTATTATTGGTGTCAAGAAATAAAACTCATAACAAAGTTTCAAGGTAAAAGTTCATAAATTTCCCTTCGGTTATTAAATTTAGGTTAAATAAGCTGACATTTCAGCTGTAATTGTTTAACAAAAGAGTATGGAAGTCCTGTTTATGGACAAATAGTTAGGCTGGTTCATCTTTGGCCTAGGTCTTCCATCTCCAACGTAGCCTAGGTTGTGTTTAGGCTACTCTGGTTGGAGCCGGACCTATTTTTTCCATATCTATAATGGTGGCCCGTGTGGGGAAGGGTTATTTGCTGTGAAAACCTTAACCTTGAATAAAATAAAATTAAATTAAATTAAAACAAACAAAAAAAAATAAAATTACGCCTTATTAAATATTTTGACATCTGAACAGAATTTATTCCATGTTTGGCTTTTTCAAATATTTACTACATATAAATAATAATAAATTACGAAGCCCTAACTAAAAATAAAAATAAGAAATAAAACAAATACTTCAAAACTTATCATTTGGTCATAAATGTGGTAAAATTCTAGAATAAGGGTAATCCGAAGCCTAGCCTATTTAACCAAAAAAAGCTTATTTATAGAGTTGAAAGGGTTTTAGGATTTTGGGGACTTATTTTTG
>JAJOZX010006750.1:0-52500 GCA_023014485.1 Bathynomus jamesi
CCGTAAAAGCAGGCTTAAAAGAATGGAAGCGAGTACGAAAATTGTAAGAATCCGACAGAGGTCCCCGTAGTTATAGGCACAGCGCAGACGACGCTGAACATGGAGGCATAGGACCTGGGCCGAGGCTAGAGACGAACAGCCAAAGAACAACGGCACGATCCCGCAACATATCGAGCATGTATTAAAAAGCAGTCTCCAACATCTATTGAGTGAGGATCCCATTATACAATGGACCGATACAGGTGAGGTTGTTTTGAAGGATCAAAGGTACAGGGCTCGAACATCACTGACATCGTACATGACTTGGTGAGAAAGTGGATGGACCCTCACCAGCATGATGGGAACATATTAAAGCAAGACTACAGCAATTAAACGTCCCAGGTAATCTGAACAGGTTAAAAGACTTGGGACAAGCATCGCATGTACCACAGCTGAACACGCCTTCACCCCAGCGGTAATGTCTCTGAAGAGGAGAAAGAAGAGACCAAACAACAACGGCCATCCTCCCCGCATGCCTCTAAAATATGGAAATGGCTAACATATAAAGAAAACATTAATATGACATATCTAGCCCAGCCTCTTACGGTGGCGTTAATAGACTGTACAGAGGCGTTTATAAAGAGGGAGTAGGGAAAAAAGATGCTGAGATTTTTGCGGGAGCAGGATGCTTATACACTTCATAAACCTGTGAGAAAAAGGTTTAAAACAGCCAAGACAACAGCAGCCTCGATTGACTCTATTTGGCAGGCGATTTAACAGACATGCAAAGATATTCAGTGTATAATGGAGGCTACCGCTACATCCTATTCATAATAGATGTATTCTCTAGATATCTGTGGTTAACTCCTCTGAAAAATAAATCGCCTGAAACAGTTGCTAAAGCACCAAAACGTTCATGTTCAAAGAAAACAGGATTCCTGGCTATTTTTGTACGGACATGGGGAAAGAATTTATAGGCCGAGCTTTTCAAAACGTGTTGACAGAGTTTAATATAGTTATTACACGAGCAATTCTATACGTAAGGCCTCTTTAGCTGAAAGAGTTCATCGAACCATAAAGGAACGCATGCATCGCTATTTCACACATAAAAACACATACAGATATATAGAGATTCTGGATTCGCCGGTATCATCTTACAACCGTTCAACCGTTCACACCACTGAACGATTGGAACACACCTTACGAAATTTTAGAAATGGTACGCACACAGAACGTGAAGTGAGAAGAGATATTCGTAGAGTGCCACCACGGTCTAGGCGTTCCAAAATCAGTGTTTATGTAAGACTGTCGCATTCGGAGAATAAATTCGCGAAGGGATTTGAGCAAGGTTGGATACGTGAGATTTTTAAAAGTGGATTATGAGATCTAAAGACGAGGTGATGCTGTATTACGTTCAAGATTTGAATGGGGAAGAAATTGCAAGGGGCTTTTATGGCGAGCAGCTGCAGAAAGTGACATTTAATTTAGGAAAAAAAGTGTTTGAAATTGAAAAAATTTTAGGCATCAAAGGTTCAGGAAAGAGAAAAATGTACCTGGTGAAATGGCTAGGGTACCCAGAAAGCTTCAACACCTATATAAAAGCTGATGCAATAATGAAGCTTAAATATTATACAACATGGCGCCTAACCACTTGTACGTCACACTCCCGTCCTCTTCTTCTCTGTCTGTACATCCTAACAACACCCTGGCCAACTATGTAACAGAACTACAAGGGCCCATTGAATTGCGCCGTGAATATTATGAGGTAAGAATATGCGAATTTCAATTGGCTACCAAATTTTTAAGTATTGATAATAAAGAACTCGTTTTTATGGTACTTAAAAACCGTGATGAGTGTGAAAAGGCCGGAGTAACTCGGAACGATACCATGCTCGCCGCCCGGAGTGGGGAAGCGCAGTACTACACTAGAGAAGCAACACTAGGACCGGGTCAATATGATAGAGCCGAGGATGCTGTGAGAGACTTAAATGGTAGTTTGAAAAGTTCAAATCTTACAGCTGATTCAATATACGAAATCGTGAAGAAAGATACCCCGGCACATACTTTGACTCTAAAATCAGAGGCTAACAGAAATATTAAAGACAAAGGGCTGTTCCAAATTATAGCCTAGGGCAGATATGGGGCAGCCATCCAAAGAGATACTTTTCACGAATCACAACATGACTAGTGCCGCTTATTGTATCAGCTGAAATTGGAGAAATTTAACGATGGAGACCCTCCCCCGGACATGTACTATATTTACAGCAATATCGTGGAACATCAGTTTGTTGGGGATACCCAGGCACGGCTGCTGCTGTGCATCACCACATTCCCAATCATAGACGAAGGAGCTTAAGCATCACATACGAGCAAGCCTCATTATGTCAAAGTCGCAGCTAACCTACTAACCAGTATCTCAATATATATATAAGAACGATTGAGGGCAAAATGTTTCCATTCAGTGACTGGAGCTTAACATTGAAGCAGCACTTCGGTCGCACTGTGATAAAATGACCCGAAGGCCGTTCAGTCTATCGAGGGGTGAGATACCAGCGCGGGAGTGGGATTGGTTCCATTTTTTCAATCATACTGCGTACGGCTGTCCCCTTGCTGAAGAGTGGTGCCAAATATCTCGGCAGAAGTGTTACAATCAGGTCTTAACACGTTAGAAGACATAACGGCCAGGGCTAAGCCTAAAAAAGCTCTAAAAAAGCACTTAAAAAGCACGAGAATCATCAAAGATGCAAAGAGAAAAATGCTTGGAGGAGGGGAAGAAGAAGAAGCGCACTGTTCGGAAGAAGAAAAATTACCAACTCGTGGCGTTAAACGTAAAAGGACATCAAAAAAGAAGTGTTCTAACCGCATGAAACCTATGGTTGACCACTTTTTTAGCTGATATAAGCTAAGAACGCTGCTCTCATGATTCATAGACTGTTTACTACTTGACGAGAGAGGTGCCACTATTTCTGACGCGCCATGGCTCGTTTCATCCATCCGTGTAGTACACAATGTTGTAAATCGGAGCTGACCCTCTTTGACATGCCCCCCGACACAATTATCTATAGAGCACAGTGACTTTATCACAGTTAATCCGCTAAACACCATTAGCTCGCCGAATGCTCCTATAGAATTCGTGATCCCAAGCTCAGGCCCTTACTTTTCTGACCCAAGTTGTGTGCACATGTACGTTAAACTATGAATAGCACATTCAGATGGAACGGATTGCGAAAACGATTATGTTGTATACCCAGAAACAAACTTTCTACACTCCATATTCAGTCAGTGTGACGTGTATTTAAATCAGATCAACGTTTCGGCAGGGTCTGACTACTATCACCTACGGGCTTATCTGGAAAATGTCCTCAACTTTTCAAAAGAAGCGAAGGATACCTTTTTAATTGCCGAAGGTTATTATCAAGCTAAAGATGAAAGTAATATAAAGGCCAAATTTATAAATTCTAAGATATATGAATGCTTTGGTCGCCTCCACACAGATTTCACATTCCAGGAGAAGCTGCTTGTGAATGGGATCGATATGAAACTAAACTCACCCGTACCAGCCCTGAGATTTACTTAAATCTGGGTGCTGACCAAGAAGAGAGCTCGAAGCCTGTGGTGATTCATAATATGGAAACATATGTCCGCGTGCGTCGTGTGAAATTAAGCTCTGCTAAACAACTAGAATTTTTAAAAAATTTACTACACGCGCCACAGTAAAATACCCAATTAATAGTCCAACTCAAGTTGTATAGAAAGTGTTGCTCTTGGAGTTCTACCTAAAAGGATATTAATTGGAAGGCAGGAGCACGCTTCTGTGAATGGAAAATACAAAAAGACCGCAGTTAAATTCGAAAATTTTGGCCTGAAAAATATAACCCTGTACGTGAATGGGGTGGCCTTAGGTGGGACATTGGAAACGAATTATTCTTCAGATGACGAGTTTCCACTTTGCTCGAGAGCGTATAGCAACCTTGCACATGTTGCCGGTACTTGCAACGAATTAGGAATCGGCGTAACGCAAAAGGAATTCGTTGAGAGGGATATACCCCTTTCACCTCTCCCCGACTTATCTGCGAGTATAAACATTCACATAAGCCCACAGCAGAGCGGAAACAACTCAATCAGGTTAGAATTCGCCAAGCCGCTAGACGCCCCTATAAGTGTAGGAGTTTACTTCGGATCGCAAGCCCAAATCGAAGTTGACAGGCTTAGGAGTGTAGTCACAGACTTTTAAAAATGGACACGAATACATTCCAGAGAGTGATGGAGCGTGATCGATTCACATGCACCAAATTTATCGGCGTGTTTGCGAAGAAAGAAACGTTGAAATTACCAACTACGAGAGACTGCGGCGCACTTATTCTAAATACGGATGTTAGTGGTGGAGAAGGGATTCGTTGGATAGCCGTTTATTTTAAAAATAGGGAGCGAATGTACTTTAATTCACTGGGAGAACATCGGAGGAATGAGGGTGTTGTAAAATTTCTCGAGCAACTATAAATTCGGCAGATAGTGTGGAATCCTTACCGATTCCAGAGCTACTACAGTAATGTCTGTCGCATGTATTCTTTGTTTTCTCATTCAAATGGCTGGTGGCGGGAGATTTACAGAATTTCTGCAATTATTCGACTTGTGTTACACCGAACGAAATGATGAACTGGTATGCATTCAGATGATAAAACGGTTTCCGTTTGTAAGCACTCGATGTAATGTGTGATGTTTTATGTGTATATATATAATTATAACTTGATCAGTTAATTATTTTAATTTGTAACAGTATGCGCAGTATACGTAGCTTTTAGTATTATATTGTGTAAATTTATAAAGTGTATCTCCTAATACTAATAATTTTTGTAACGTTTAAGGATGGGGATCATGTTCTGGAACTATTTTAAAATGTGATGGATGTTAAATCTGTAACTAGTTTATAAACTCTATCCCTAATAATAATAATTTGTGTAACATATACACTGCGTTCGCACTTATTAAGCAGATTACATTTTCTCCAATGTTTTCAAAAGGTTTTCCCCGATTTCAATGAAATTTGTAGCAAATAATCAATATATAGAGCAGCATTGATGGTATTCATTTCGATAAAATATTTTGATAATTATAATTTATCTCATTTTATTGAAAAATATATAAAATATTGTGTTCCGAATTATTAAGCAAATATTCTATTTACGGATCTAAATGGTGAAAATGGGAAGAAGGATTTAACATTAACTGAGAAAAGAAAAATAGTCAAGTTACTCGCTGAAAATATAAAATCTATTGAAATTGCGAAGCAGTTTGGCAGAGCTTATCGAACTGTAAACAAGTTTGCAGCGGGGGTACCAAACTGAGGCAGCGAAGTGATAAAGGAGCTATAAGAAAAGTGACAAGGCGGCAGATATCTGTAATCAAGCGCAAACTGCAAAGCATCCATTGTCCTTAAGTAAAGAGGTTTTTGAGCAGGCTGGCATACATAATGTACCAAGAACATCTCGATGTGGAATCCTCCAAACAATTGGCAAGACGTGTAAACGTACGATTCAGTCACCATTAACACCCAGGTACAAGAAGCAGCGTGTTGAATGGGCGCGTCAGTACGTGGAAACAGATTTTAATACTGTATTGTTAACCGATGAATGAAGAAAACCCTTGAGGGATCTGATGGTTGGTCAAGAAGATGGATTGCTAAGGGTCAATCTCTACCATGGAATGAGGTTTTCTTTAAGAAAGTTTGTGTAAGACTGGGCATTCATTTTTACACCATCAGGCACTCTGTATGGGACAGCTACTTCATTGCCTATCAATCCTGCCCAAAACATGACACTACCTCCACCTTCTTGGCGTCTTAATCTCGATGGTAGAAATTGGCTCTCAGCAATCCATCTTCTTGACCAAACATCAAGTCCCTCAAGGGTTGCTTTTCATTCATCAGTGAACAATACAGTATTAAAATCTGTTTTCACGTACTGACGCGCCCATTCAACACGCTATTTCCTGTGCCTGGGTGTTAATGGTGATTGAATCGTAGGTTTACACGTCTTGTCAATTGTTTGGAGGATTCCACATCGAGATGTTCTTGGTACATTATGTATGCCAGCCTGCTCAAAAACCTCTTTACTTGAGGACAATGGATGCTTTGCAATTTGCGCTTGAATACAGATATCTGCCGACTTGTCACTTTTCTTATAGCTCCTTTATCACTTCGCTGCCTCAGTTTGGTACCCTCCGCTGCAAACTTGTTTACAGTTCGATAAGCTCTGCCAAACTGCTTCGCAATTTCAATAGATTTTATATTTTCAGCGAGTAACTTGACTATTTTTCTTTTCTCAGTTAATGTTAAATCCTTCTTCTTACTCATTTTCACCATTTAGATCCGTAAATAGCATACTTGCTTAATAATTCGGAACACAATATTTTACATATTTTTCAATAAAATGAGATAATTATTTTAATTATCAAAATATTTTATCGAAATGAATACCATCAATGCTGCTATATATAGTGATTATTTGCTACAAATTTCATTGAAATCGGGTAAAAACTTTTGAAAACATTAGAGAAAATGTAATCTGCTTAATAAGTGCGAACGCAGTGTAAGGACGGAGTTTATGTTCTGTAACTAACTTAAAATGTAGTAACGATAAACCTGTAATTATTTAAAATTAGTTATATATATATATATATATATATATATATATATATATATATAGTATAAACGAAATTAATGTCACTCCTATTTGTATATACGCAAAAAGCTTGAAGGCAATATTAAGTAAAAATGTGTTGTATACAATAAACGAAATAGTTTTATTATTTAGTAAAATGTTGAAAATACCTTGTTTATTCTTACTCAACGCGCACGCGCGCGCACGCGCACACACACACACACACACACACACACACACACACACACAAAACTTACATCGTTTCCTCGATTAACACATTCTGTTTCGGGCCACGCCTTCGTATAACACAACCGACTATTTTTACAGGATAAAGAGAGAGATAATTATTTTAAAATGAAACCTAGTCAGGGTTTTAAAATAGGAAAAATAAAAACTAACGCACCAATCATTTCAAAACAGCTTTTCATGTGAGAGGAATTAGTTAGTTACATGAGCTGTACCCTTAAACAATAGGCTACTTACATGCTACAGACGATGCTACTCGAATCGTTTGCGCTTCTCGGACGAGTGCCTGTCTCGGGTTCAGGGACTTGTGGTGCCAATTCTTGCAGAGACTGGCTCGAAAATATACTGTCATAGTCCACGAGTCCCATTAAATGAACACACGCATCAGCTCTGTGAAATAATAACGTATACCTAGAGAATGGGTAATATATGCATGTATGCATACATACATACATATATATATATATATATATATATATATACACTTACTTTTGGTGAGTTCGAACGACGGTTCAAGATCGACCTGCGGTCGACCCCTCTGCAGCATCCCGCCTCATTTGCGGGATTGGTGAAGGAGGGAATTGCTCTCTGATCTCCTCCTGCCCTCGTAGCCAGCCACGCATGGCTGGTCAGGGACTTTGCACAGAATCTGTCCAGCTGGTTCTTGAAGTTATTCAGGTCGGTGTGCTGGAGATTCCTCACTTCTTTTGGAAGGACATTGAAAAGCTTTGGGCCCCGTATTCTGAGGGTATTTTCCATCCTCGTTTTCATGGCCCTTGTCCCACCGCAGCTGGGACCGTACAAAATCTGCCTCTTCTCTCATTCCAGTTTGTTTCTATTTCATTTCTGAGGTTAGGGACAGAGCCCTCAAGTATTTTCCATATGTATATTATTGTGTACCGCTCGCGCCTTCTTTCAAGAGAGTAGAGTTCCAGGGATTGTAGTCGAGACCAGTAGTCTTCACCTTCCGTTTCCTCTATCTTAGACGTAAAAGTCCTTTGTATAGCTTCAATGCTCGCAATGTCTCTTTTTCTGTGTGGGCTTGTGAGTACTGAGCAATACTCAATTATTGGTAGGACTAGACTCTTCCATAATTTGAGCATGATGTTTGCTTTTCTGCTGCGGAAGCTCCTCCAGATGATTCCCATTATTTTTCTAGCCGTTGTGATTTTGATTTTATAGTGCTCTCTGAATTCTGCATCCGACGACATTATTACTCCAAGATCCCTGACTTGTGGATTTGGTGTTCTGTTTGGCTTGCGGAGTTTTGTACCCTTTTTTCTGTAGCTCTTTGTTATTACCATATCTTAGAAGTTGGAATTTTTCTTCGTTGAACTTCATATTGTTGTCTTCTGCCCACTGGAATAATGTTTCAATGTCGTTTTGTAGTTTTCTTATGTCATCTTCGTTCAATATTTCCTTACATATCTTTGTGTCATCTGCGAAGCATGATACAATACTGTCCTTAATATCTGCATCAATATCTGCAATCATTATTATGAACAGCAAGGGAGCTAATACTGTCCCTTGTGGGACAGAGCTCACGACTTCCGAGACTTCCGATTTAACTCCGTTTACCACCACTCTTTGCGTTCTTTGCGTCAAGAAATTAAATATCCACCTTCCTAGCTTTCCAGTAATTCCTGTATCCTTAAGTTTGTGTGCTATGATTCCATGGTCACATTTATCGAAGGCTTTAGCAAAGTCAGTATATATTACATCAATGTTTTGTCCTCGACACAATGTTCCTAATATTTTCTCCTGGTGGTCTAGTAGCTGTGACAGGCATGATCTACCGCCCTGAAGCCATGTTGATTTGGGTTGTATAAGTCTTTTTCTTGTAGGTAGTAGGTAGTTTTGGCCTCTAATTATGCGTTCAAAACACTTTATAAGGTGTGAGGTGAGAGCCACTGGCCGATAATTTTTGGGCATTGCTCTGTTACCACCTTTAAATAGGGGGGCAATGTTCGCGTTCTTTAAGGGGAGTGGAATTTGTCCTGTGTCGAGTGATTTCCTCCATAGTAAGTATAGCGGTTTTGCAATACTCTCTTTGCATTTCTTCAGAAATGTGGCACTCCATGTGTCTGGCCCTGGCGCTGAATTGTCTCGCATCTGTGATAAGGCCGTAATTACATCTCCTTCCGTGAACTCGAAGTCCATTAATAGGTTTGTGCCGGGATTTGTTCTTGGTTGATCTGTATCATGTCGAAAAACTCGTCTGGGTTTTCCACTTCCATCTCGGACTTAGGGGTGCTAAACACAGATTTAAATTGTTCCCTAAGCAGTTCACTTATTTCTTTCGGGTCATTTGTGTATTCGGCCTCCCCGTCTATCAACGGTCCAATACTCTCCTTACACTGCATTTTCCTTTTCGCAAACGTGTAGAAGTATTTTGGGTTATTTTTTGTTTTCTGCTACCTTGTTTTCCTCCTCGTTTGTCTTATGTATGAATGTTTGCTTTAGGTCCATTTCTATTTCGCCAAGTTTCCTCTCTAGTTTGAGTCTCTTTGCATCAGTTCTGCATCTGTGGAGATGTTTTACGGTTTGTCTTCGTTGCCTGAATAGAGTCCTGATTTTCCTCTCGAGCTTGCTACGTTTTCTTTCCTGTCTCTCTGGAATATGTTTCAGTATTATAGGTTTGGTTTCCGTCTCTATTATACATAGTATTTCTTGTGGAGTCTTCTCGTGTAGTAGCAATTCCCAATTTACCTCCTTTAAATCTTTATTTACGTTTTCCCAATTTACTTTCTTTGAATTTATGTTTAAGCCTTCAAATATTCCATCTGCCTCTCTAGGATGCGTTTTCGGACCTCTGGGTGCTAACTTCAATTGTATATCGATGAGGTTATGGTCGGAGAACTTTGTGTGTTACTTTTATTTATTATTATCTCGTTGTTATTTGTCCAGATTAAATCCAAAACGTTCTCCTTTCTCGTGGCTTCACAGATTTCCTGGGTAAGGGCGTAATGTTCCATAATATCTAATAGCATTGTTGCTTGGGTTCTGTCATCTTTAGTAATGTTGCCATGAAACTTCTCAACATATATAACTTCGTCATTTTTCTTCCATGATATGAATGGGAAATTAAAATCTCCGAAAATTAGAATATTTGTTGCTGGAGTTTCAAGTAATTTTAATATGTTTTCTATTTCATTTGTAGCAAATTGGAATTCACTTTTTGTGGTGTTTGGTGGTCTGTAGATGTTCATAATGGTTAGGTTCAGTTCTTTTACTTCTAATATAATAACTTCAACTGTGCTGTTTGATTTCTTTACCCTCACTTCACATGTGTAAGTGTTTTTCACGTAGATACAACACCCTCCTCCTCGTCTAGCCACTCTATCTGCTCTGTATATGTTGTAGTCCAGCAATGCTATTTCAGTATTCTCGATGCAGTTTTCACAGCCTTTTTCGCACTTATGTAAGTGTGTTTCCGTTAGGCATATGATATCTATGCTGGTTTCCGTAGCTAAATTTTGCAAGTATTGTAATTTGCAGTCTGCATGGTCCGTATAGAGGCCTTGTATATTTGTGTATAATACATTTACCGGGTTTCTAATCTTCGTGTTCGATTTCCTAAATGATGGTCGTTTCCTGGTCGATGTCGGTTCCTGTTTGGTGTTATTGGTTGGGCCGCTGCATTTGGGAGTATTGGGGTTGCGGCCCGTGATACCACTGTTGTTGTTGTATTATTGGTGGGTGGTGTTGAATAGGAGGGTGATGTGCGTAATGTTGTGGTGCATATGTTTGCGGCGTTCTGTCTCTCCTTGTTAGAAGGGCAAGCTGAGCTTTTATTATCCTCATTTCTTCTAAAAAATGTTTCATTACTCTTGCTATTTCTTCTATGTCGAATATGATCTGTTCTTTCCCGTTCTCTTCTTTGCGTACCCTTTATGTGAAAATGCGGGCACTCTATGTTCAGGCATTTTTTTCAGTAATTGACTGTCTGCACATACGAGGGTGAAAAAAGTTGCAGTTTGGTCCGTACTTGCACTTCCCATTCCTCATCATATAGAAGCATTTTGTAGGGTGATTGTATATGCAGTTTGAGCCATATTTGCACGCACCTATTTTATAATATTCGCATATGGCCCGTCGTTTAAATTCCCTTGAGTCTTATGTGATTCGATTTCCTTCTTCTGCTTCGCCACCACTTCTTCCCTACTCAGTGGGGTTGTTTTCTTCGCGTGTATTTCGTATCTCCCTCTTCTGCCGTGGGTACCTCTTTTCTGAGGCTGCTTTCGCCCCTCCCTAGTGTGTTTTTTTTTCCTTTCGGTTGTGCAGGCGTTTTCTGTTTCATGTTTTTCTGTCGGTAAAACTGCTGTACTTGATTCTTCTATTTCAACATTTTGTTTCCCTCTGTACTAATTTTCTATTGTTTTCCATGCACTTGACGCATAGAAACCAAAGGCCTATGATTTTGTTATTTATTCTATTTACCATTTTCCTGTCTTTTCTATCTAAGTTCATGCATTCGTAGTGCTTAAAGGTATTGCACAGAATGCAGTTTAAGCCCGAGGTCTGGTCTGCTTCATTTTTGCAATCAAGAGCTGATGTGCCGCGCATTCCATTACACATAATCCGGCTTTATTCAATTTTCTGACTTTCCCAATTTACACATTTCTTCGTATATTTTGCCATTTCTCCTTTATTTCCCTCTTCTTCGCTTCTCAAATTTCTCTCGATAACTCGACCTTCGTTTTATGGCATTCCAATTTCTTCTGACCTTTTAACCTCATAGGCCTAGTGTACAATCTCAGAGCTGTTTTTCCGTTCGAAGTGTTTCAGTTTATGTTTCAATTTGATGTTTTTTCTTTGTGCAAGCTATATGCCACCGGCTTTCATTAATAATTTATTATCGCGAATTCACTGGTATTTAATACACACGCTGGTATAAGATAGAATTTACCGCTGAACTTATAAACACTAGTTATTTCGATATTACACAGAGCGCAAACAAAAACGTCCGTATACCACGAGGTAGAAACATGCACTTACATATATATGTAACTGAAATAAATGCATGAATCCTTGTTATGAATATGTATGGATAAAATGTATTATAAATTAAATGTATTATAAAATTAAATTGTATCACCGTAGAGGTATACCGGCGGCGAAGCATATTCGGATAGGCATTTGTGAATGGAAGAATCAGCCCTTGATACAAAACAATAAAAAGATAAAAATGGACATAATCACATTAAAACACATAAACACAAAATCACAAAATCAGTAATTATAAAACTTCACAAAACACACTTATACACAAATGTTAATACAGACAAATTAACTTCTATATATTTCACTCAGAGCACTATTGAAAAAGACTACTTCTTAATATTTACTTAATATATGTCGCTGCTACTCTTTTTATAGGACATGGAGAAAGCCCTCTTAGAGTGGGGCATGCTGAACAAAATCCTTCACCCCAACCCGCACTTTCAGAATGTAGATCATTCATTGGCTGAAGGAGTTTTAGTGGGCGGCCCTTAAGTATTTATCAAGCCGTGAGAGAGAGAGAGAGAGAGAGAGAGAGAGAGAGAGAGAGAGCATATTATGTTAATTGACGCGTAAAAAGGTGCTGGTTGGTATCACAGGTACCCGAGGAATTGTTTCCGTCCGAATTGCTCATTCTGCACAACCTGTGGTATTCGGCTATATCGGAAATGCTGGCTTGAGCTAGGCTGTTCAGTTTAAAATTTACTTAAAGTAAATGGACATCGTAAGCTTGAGCTTAGTAGAAGGAAGAAAAAATATGTATAGAGGGAAAAATATGTATATATTTTGGTCAATTAATTATTTTAGCACCATTATTTCTTGGACATCTTGTGTCTTCAACAGTAAGATTTAATATGATCCTAAAAGCTGGTTTAAAATTATTATTATATTAAAAATAATACAGAATGTCAAAGTTAAGTGAAGATACAAACAGACTTTTTCACCTTAATAGAACACTATATACACACACACACACAGACACACACACACACACACACACATATATATATATATATATATATATATATATATATAGATAGATAGATAGATAGATACGGAAGAATCACTTTTTTATAAAAATTGGGGATATGGTAGAATCTTTAATGGATGGTGAAAGGTGAAAAATAAATAAGTTACCACTAAAACTAAAATTTGGATTAACAATTAAATTAATATTTTTTACAATATAATTTAAAGATAAATTTTGATATATTAAGACAAAAACATGCTTTAAATAATTATTCTTTAATGCGGTGTAAAAGGGAAAAATGAATAAGTTACCCTAAAATAAAATCTAGTTTCATTTAAAATTAAATTAATAATTTTATAATAAGATTTAATGATATATTTGTATATTAAGACAAAAGATTTGTTTTTAGTTTAAATTTGGTTTACCATATCTCAATTTTTGTTCGAAAGAGCGCCTAGCCACCAATACATTACAATGCTGAGGAATTCAACTTGCTTCGAGACGACGCAGTGAAAGGATCTGTCAACTTCTTCTAGTGTTCGGGTTACTCACACACCCACATGCATGTATATGTATATATATATTTTTTGTGGGCCTGAGCAGCTTGGTTAGGATACCCCTTGGAATTCACATACACATATATATATATATATAAGAAAATATTCTATACATATATATATATATATATTCAGGTGCGTCCCTAATATATATAGTATATATATATATATATATATATATATATATGCATTATGATGTAGCGGATGTCATTTTTTTCACATCCGCGGATGCGGATGCAGATGAGGATGTTTGATTTCAACATCCGCGGATGCGGATGTCTATATTTTCGTTATTTTTTAGGATATATTCGAGATTTGTTGTGTTTAACGTATATAATAAGTTGTTATATAGAGAGCTGTAGCTATAATGTAGTATAATTGATTAATTGTACAATAATTGCTGTACTTTTCTCTGAACATATAAAATAATATCAAGCATCTAACTAATATAGAAATCAATTAGTGAATTCGTCTGCAAATAAATTCGTTATATTTTGTTGAGTTTCAGCCACAATTAGAAACCATAATTGTGTTACCAGGATGCGGGACGTGAACCCAACTCAAATGCACCCCACCGACCTCTTTCCCCAACCTCCACCCTTATAGAAAGAGATCTTTAATTAGCTTGATAACTATTTATATTAAGTTTAAAGTTTTATTAGGCATATTTATAAATGAGTAATTAAAATAAAGTAAACTAAGATGTTCATCGTTTAATGTTCAAACTTAATTATAGGAAGGTTATGCTTAAGGAACATTAATTTTTCTGCCTTTTCTGCTGCCGTCTGTTTCTCTTTTCATCATATATTAATCCAGCACTGCTAAATAATCTCTCGCTTGGTACGTTTGTTGGAGGACAGGCTAAATGTTTCCTTGCACAAGTTTACTCAAGTATGGATAGATATTCTGCGTATTTTTCCACCAACTAATAGGATTGTCACATGCAGCCAGGCGTTTTTCTTGGTGATAGCTCTCGATCATTTTTACTACATCTTTTGACATCGCGTAGGTCTCGTCATTGCTGCTTGACTCAAGAACTGAGAGACAGATTCTGTGATAGATTTGCTTGTTGAAGGTGTTGGTTCTGTCACTGAAACTTTTATTCTTTTGGTGGGTGGCGAAGCGACAGATTCAAGAGATTGAAGCTCTTCAACTGCTTTGCCAAGTGATGATTTAACTCGTTCTAATGTACTAGGTGAAAATAACTTAGCTTTGTAACGTGGATCTAAGTAGGTTGCAAGAGAGTAACTTCATACAAGAACAGCCTCTCGTCTTGTCGCTTGCATCACTTTTGCGCACAATGAACTAGTTCTATTAATATAATAGAATTTGATAATTTCCGCTTATTAATGACATTTTATCTCAACGGTCCACATCCGTACGACATCCGCAGTCCAAAGTGCGGATGCGGGTGCGGATGCGGATGCGAGAAAATGTGCGGATGTTCCGCGGATGCGGATGCGGATGCGGATGTGACCTACATCACTAATATGCATGTATAGAATATTTTCTTATATATATATATGTGTATCTGAATTCCAAGGGGTATCCTAACCAAGCTGCTCAGGCCCACAAAAAATATATACATACATATACATGCCGAATACCACAGGTTGTGCAGAATGAGCAATTCGGACGGAAACAATTCCTCGGGTACCTGTGATACCAACCAGCACCTTTTTACGCGTCAATTAACATAATATGCTCTCTCTCTCTCTCTCTCTCTCTCTCTCTCTCTCTCTCTCTCTCACGGCTTGATAAATACTTAAGGGCCGCCCACTAAAACTCCTTCAGCCAATGAATGATCTACATTCTGAAAGTGCGGGTTGGGGTGAAGGATTTTGTTCAGCATGCCCCACTCTAAGAGGGCTTTTTCCATGTCCTATAAAAAGAGTAGCAGCGACATATATTAAGTAAATATTAAGAAGTAGTCTTTTCAATAGTGCTCTGAGTGAAATATATAGAAGTTAATTTGTCTGTATTAACATTTGTGTATAAGTGTGTTTTGTGAAGTTTTATAATTACTGATTTTGTGATTTTGTGTTTATGTGTTTTAATGTGATTATGTCCATTTTTATCTTTTTATGTTTTGTATCAAGGGCTGATTCTTCCATACACAAATGCCTATCCGAATATGCTTCGCCGCCGGTATACCTCTACGGTGATACAATTTAATTTTATAATACATTTAATTTATA
This sequence comes from Bathynomus jamesi, assembly GCA_023014485.1. Lineage (NCBI taxonomy): Eukaryota > Metazoa > Arthropoda > Malacostraca > Isopoda > Cirolanidae > Bathynomus > Bathynomus jamesi. The sequence goes on from JAJOZX010006750.1 coordinate 15,611, forward strand.
ATACATTTACATCCATACACATTCATAACAAGGATTCATGCCTTTATTTCAGTTACATATATATGTAAGTGCGTGTTTCTACCTCGTGGTACGGACGTTTTTGTTTGCGCTCTGTGTAATATCGAAATAACTAGTGTTTATAAGTTCAGCGGTAAATTCTATCTTATACCAGTGTGTGTATTAAATACCAGTGAATTCGCGATAATAAATTATTAATGAAAGCCGGTGGCATATAGCTTGCACAAAGAAAAACATCAAATTGAAACATAAATTTAAAACACTTCGAACGGAAAAACAGCTCCTGAGATTGTACATAGGCCTAAGAGGTTAAAAGGTCAGACATTGGAATACCATAAACGAAGGTCGAGTTATCGAGAGAAATTTGAGAAGCGAAAAGAGGGAAATAAAGGAGAATGGCAAAATATACGAAGAAATGTGTAAATTGCGGGAAAGTCAGAAAATTGAATAAAGCCGGATTATGTGTAATGGAATGTGCGCATATCAACTTTGATTGCAAAAATGAAGCAGACCAGACCTCGGGCTTAAACTGCATTCTGTGCAATACCTTTAAGCACTACGAATGCATGAACTTAGATAGAAAAGACAGGAAAATGGTAAATAGAATAAATAACAAAATCATAGGCCTTTGTGGTTTCTTGCGTCAAGTGCATGGAAAACAATAGAAAATTAGTACAGAGGGGACACAAAATGTTGAAATAGAAGAATCAAGTACAGCAGTTTTACCGACAGAAAAACAGAAACAGAAAACGCCTGCACAACCGAGAAGGAAAAAAAAACACTACAGGGAGGGCGAAAGCAGCCTCAGAAAAGAGGTACCCACGGCAGAAGAGGGAGATACGAAATACACGCAAGAAAACAACCCCACTGAGTAGGGAAGAAGTGGTGGCGAAGCAGAAGAAGGAAATCGAATCACATAAGACTCAGAGGGAATTTAAACGACGGGCCATATGCGAATATTATAAAATAGGTGCGTGCAAATATGGCTCAAACTGCATATACAATCACCCTACAAAATGCTTCTATATGATGAGGAATGGGAAGTGCAAGTACGGACCAAACTGCAACTTTTTTCACCCTCGTATGTGCAGACAGTCAATTACTGAGAAAAAATGCCTGAACATAGAGTGCCCGCATTTTCACATAAAGGGTACGCAAAGAAGAGAACGGGAAAGAACAGATCATATTCGACATAGAAGAAATAGCAAGAGTAATGAAACATATTTTTTAGAAGAAATGAGATAATAAAAGCTCAGCTTGCCCTTCTAACAAGGAGAGACAGAACGCCGCAAACATATGCACCACAACATTACGCACATCACCCTCCTATTCAACACCACCCACCAATAATACAACAACAACAGTGGTATCACGGGCCGCAACCCCAATACTCCCAAATGCAGCGGCCCAACCAATAACACCAAACAGGAACCGACATCGACCAGGAAACGACCATCATTTAGGAAAATCGAACACGAAGATTAGAAACCCGGTAAATGTATTATACACAAATATACAAGGCCTCTATACGGACCATGCAGACTGCAAATTACAATACTTGCAAAATTTAGCTACGGAAACCAGCATAGATATCATATGCCTAACGGAAACACACTTACATAAGTGCGAAAAAGGCTGTGAAAACTGCATCGAGAATACTGAAATAGCATTGCTGGACTACAACATATACAGAGCAGATAGAGTGGCTAGACGAGGAGGAGGGTGTTGTATCTACGTGAAAAACACTACACATGTGAAGTGAGGGTAAAAATCAAACAGCACAGTTGAAGTTATTATATTAGAAGTAAAAGAACTGAACCTAACCATTATGAACATCTACAGACCACCAAACACCACAAAAAGTGAATTCCAATTTGCTACAAATGAAATAGAAAACATATTAAAATTACTTGAAACTCCAGCAACAAATATTCTAATTTTCGGAGATTTTAATTTCCCATTCATATCATGGAAGAAAAATGACGAAGTTATATATGTTGAGAAGTTTCATGGCAACATTACTAAAGATGACAGAACCCAAGCAACAATGCTATTAGATATTATGGAACATTACGCCCTTACCCAGGAAATCTGTGAAGCCACGAGAAAGGAGAACGTTTTGGATTTAATCTGGACAAATAACAACGAGATAATAATAAATAAAAAAGTAACACACAAAGTTCTCCGACCATAACCTCATCGATATACAATTGAAGTTAGCACCCAGAGGTCCGAAAACGCATCCTAGAGAGGCAGATGGAATATTTGAAGGCTTAAACATAAATTCAAAGAAAGTAAATTGGGAAAACGTAAATAAAGATTTAAAGGAGGTAAATTGGGAATTGCTACTACACGAGAAGACTCCACAAGAAATACTATGTATAATAGAGACGGAAACCAAACCTATAATACTGAAACATATTCCAGAGAGACAGGAAAGAAAACGTAGCAAGCTCGAGAGGAAAATCAGGACTCTATTCAGGCAACGAAACAAACCGTAAAACATCTCCACAGATGCAGAACTGATGCAAAGAGACTCAAACTAGAGAGGAAACTTGGCGAAATAGAAATGGACCTAAAGCAAACATTCATACATAAGACAAACGAGGAGGAAAACAAGGTAGCAGAAAACATAAAAAATAACCCAAAATACTTCTACACTTTTGCGAAAAGGAAAATGCAGTGTAAGGAGTATTGGACCGTTGATAGACGGGGAGGCCGAATACACAAATGACCCGAAAGAAATAAGTGAACTGCTTAGGGAACAATTTAAATCTGTGTTTAGCACCCCTAAGTCCGAGATGGAAGTGGAAAACCCAGACGAGTTTTTCGACATTGATACAGATCAACCAAGAACAAATCCCGGCACAAACCTATTAATGGACTTCGAGTTCACGGAAGGAGATGTAATTACGGCCTTATCACAGATGCGAGACAATTCAGCGCCAGGGCCAGACACATGGAGTGCCACATTTCTGAAGAAATGCAAAGAGAGTATTGCAAAACCGCTATACTTACTATGGAGGAAATCACTCGACACAGGACAAATTCCACTCCCCTTAAAGAACGCGAACATTGCCCCCCATTTAAAGGTGGTAACAGAGCAATGCCCAAAAATTATCGGCCAGTGGCTCTCACCTCACACCTTATAAAGTGTTTTGAACGCATAATTAGAGCAAAACTACCTACTACCTACAAGAAAAAGACTTATACAACCCAAATCAACATGGCTTCAGGGCGGGTAGATCATGCCTGTCACAGCTACTAGACCACCAGGAGAAAATATTAGGAACATTGTGTCGAGGACAAAACATTGATGTAATATATACTGACTTTGCTAAAGCCTTCGATAAATGTGACCATGGAATCATAGCACACAAACTTAAGGATACAGGAATTACTGGAAAGCTAGGAAGGTGGATATTTAATTTCTTGACGCAAAGAACGCAAAGAGTGGTGGTAAACGGAGTTAAATCGGAAGTCTCGGAAGTCGTGAGCTCTGTCCCACAAGGGACAGTATTAGCTCCCTTGCTGTTCATAATAATGATTGCAGATATTGATGCAGATATTAAGGACAGTATTGTATCATGCTTCGCAGATGACACAAAGATATGTAAGGAAATATTGAACGAAGATGACATAAGAAAATACAAAACGACATTGAAACATTATTCCAGTGGGCAGAAGACAACAATATGAAGTTCAACGAAGAAAAATTCCAACTTCTAAGATATGGTAATAACAAAGAGCTACAGAAAAAAGGGTACAAAACTCCGCAAGCCAAACAGATAACACCAAATCCACAAGTCAGGGATCTTGGAGTAATAATGTCGTCGGATGCAGAATTCAGAGAGCACTATAAAATCAAAATCACAACGGCTAGAAAAATAATGGGAATCATCTGGAGGAGCTTCCGCAGCAGAAAAGCAAACATCATGCTCAAATTATGGAAGAGTCTAGTCCTACCAATAATTGAGTATTGCTCAGTACTCACAAGCCCACACAGAAAAAGAGACATTGCGAGCATTGAAGCTATACAAAGGACTTTTACGTCTAAGATAGAGGAAACGGAAGGTGAAGACTACTGGTCTCGACTACAATCCCTGGAACTCTACTCTCTTGAAAGAAGGCGCGAGCGGTACACAATAATATACATATGGAAAACTTGAGGGCTCTGTCCCTAACCTCAGAAATGAAATAGAAACAAACTGGAATGAGAGAAGAGGCAGATTTTGTACGGTCCCAGCTGCGGTGGGACAAGGAGCCATGAAAACGAGGATGGAAAATACCCTCAGAATACGGGGCCCAAAGCTTTTCAATGTCCTTCCAAAAGAAGTGAGGAATCTCCAGCACACCGACCTGAATAACTTCAAGAACCAGCTGGACAGATTCTTGTGCAAAGTCCCTGACCAGCCATGCGTGGCTGGCTACGAGGGCAGGAGGAGATCAGAGAGCAATTCCCTCCTTCACCAAGTCCCGCAAATGAGGTGCTGCAGAGGGGTCGACCGCAGGTCGATCCTGAACCGTCGTTCAAACTCAACAAAAGTAATATATATATATATATATATTATATGTGTGTATGTATGCATACATGTATATATTACCCATTCTCTAGGTATACGTTATTATTTCACAGAGCTGATACGTGTGTTCTTTTAATGGGACTCGTGGATAATGACAGTATATTTTCGAGCCAGTCTCTGCAAGAATTGGCACCACAAGTCCCTGAACCCGAGACAGGCACTCGTCCGAGAAGCGAAAACGATTCGAGTAGCATCGTCTGTAGCATGTAAGTAGCCTATTGTTTTAAGGGTACAGCTCATGTAGCTAACTAATTCCTCTTACATGAAAAGCTGTTTTGAAATGATTCGTGCGTTAGTTTTTATTTTTCCTATTTTAAAACCCTGACTAGGATTCATTTTAAAATAATTATCTCTCTCTTTATCCTGTAAAAATAGTCGGTTGTGTTATACGAAGGCGTGGCCCGAAACAGAATGTGTTAATCGAGGAAACGATGTAAGTTTTTTATGTGTGTGTGGTGTGTGTGTGTGTGTGTGTGTGTGCGCGCGCGGTTGGGTAAGAATAAACAAGGTATTTTCAACATTTTATTAAATAATAAACTATTTCGTTTATTGTATACAACACATTTTTACTTAATATTGCCTTCAAGTTTTAGCGTATATACAAATAGGAGTGACATTAATTTCGTTTATACTATATATATATATATATATATATGTATATATATATATATATATAATATATATATATGTATATATTTAAATATACAATTTTAAATAATTACAGGTTTATCGTTACTACATTTTAAGTTAGTTACAGAACATAATCTCCGTCCTTACACTGCGTTCGCACTTATTAAGCAGATTACATTTTCTCCAATGTTTTCAAAAGTTTTTACCCGATTTCAATTAAATTTGTAGCAAATAATCACTATATATAGAAGCATTGATGGTATTCATTTCGATAAAATATTTTGATAATTAAAATAATTATCTCATTTTATTGAAAAATATGTAAAATATTGTGTTCCGAATTATTAAGCAAGTATGCTATTTACGGATCTAAATGGTGAAAATGGGTAAGAAGAAGGATTTAACATTAACTGAGAAAAGAAAAATAGTAAAGTTACTCGCTGAAAATATAAAATCTATTGAAATTGCGAAGCAGTTTGGCAGAGCTTATCGAACTGTAAACAAGTTTGCAGCGGAGGGTAGCAAACTGAGGCAGCGAAGTGATGAAGGAGCTATAAGAAAAGTGACAAGTCGGCAGATATCTGTAATCAAGCGCAAATTGCAAAGCATCCTTGTCCTCAAGTAAAGAGGTTTTTGAGCAGGCTGGCATACATAATGTACCAAACATCTCGATGTGGATTCCTCCAAACAATTGGCAAGACGTGTAAACCTACGATTCAATCACCATTAACACCCAGGCACAAGAAGCAGCGTGTTGAATGGGCGCGTCAGTACGTGAAAACAGATTTTAATACTGTATTGTTCACTGATGAATGAAAAGCAACCCTTGAGGGTCCTTGATGTTGGTCAAGATGGATTGCTGAGAGCCAATTTCTACCATCGAGATTAAGACGCCAACAAGGTGGAGGTAGTGTCATGTTTTGGGCAGGATTGATAGGCAATGAAGTAGCTGTCCCATACAGAGTGCCTGATGGTGTAAAAATGAATGCCCAGTCTTACACAAACTTTCTTAAAGAAAACCTCATTCCATGGTAGGGATTGACCCTTAGCAATCCATCTTCTTGACCAACCATCAGATCCCTCAAGGGTTGTTCTTCATTCATCGGTTAACAATACAGATATTAAAATCTGTTTCCACGTACTGATGCGCCCATTCAACACGCTGCTTCTTGTAACTGGGTGGTTAATGGTGACTGAATCGTAGGTTTACACGTCTTGCCAATTGTTTGGAGGATTCCACATCGAGATTTCTTGGTACATTATGTATGCCAGCCTGCTCAAAAACCTCTTTACTTAAGGACAATGGATGCTTTGCAGTTTGCGCTTGATTACAGATATCCTGCCGCCTTGTCACTTTTCTTATAGCTCCCTTTATCACTTCGCTGCTCAGTTTGGTACCCTCCGCTGCAAACTTGTTTACAGTTCGATAAGCTCTGCCAAACTGCTTCGCAATTTCAATAGATTTTATATTTTCAGCGAGTAACTTGACTATTTTTCTTTTCTCAGTTAATGTTAAATCCTTCTTTCCCATTTCACCATTTAGATCCGTAATAGAATATTGCTTAATAATTCGGAACACAATATTTATATATGTTTCAATAAAAATGAGATATTTTATAATTATCAAAATATTTTATCGAAATGAATACCATCAATGCTGCTCTATATATTGATTATTTGCTACAAATTTCATTGAAATCGGGGAAAACCTTTTGAAAACATTGGAGAAAATGTAATCTGCTTAATAGTGCGAACGCAATGTAATATGTTACACAATTATTATTATTAGGGGATATAGTTTATAAACTAGTTACAGATTAAACATCCATCACATTTTAAAATAGTTCCAGAAACATGATCCCCGTCCTTAAACGTTACACAAATTATTAGTATTAGGAGATACACTTTATAAATTTACAAAATATAATACTAAAAGCTACGTATACTGCGCATACTTGTTGCAAATTAAAATAATTAACTGATCAAGTTATAATTATATATATACACATAAAACATCACACATTACATCGAGTGCTTACAAACGGAAACCGTTTTATCATCTGAATGCATACCAGTTCATCATTCCGTTCGGTGTAACACAAGTCGAATAATTGCAGAAATTCTGTAAATCTCCCGCCACCAGCCATTTGAATGAGAAACAAAGAATACACCACAGACATTACTGTAGTAGCTCTGGAATCGGTAAGGATTCCACACTATCTGCCGAATTTATAGTTGCTCGAGAAATTTTACAACACCCTCATTCCTCCGATGTTCTCCCAGTGAATTAAAGTACATTCGCTCCCTATTTTTAAAATAAACGGCTATCCAACGAATCCCTTCTCCACCACTAACATCCGTATTTAGAATAAGTGCGCCGCAGTCTCTCGTAGTTGGTAATTTCAACGTTTCTTTCTTCGCAAACACGCCGATAAATTTGGTGCATGTGAATCGATCACGCTCCATCACTCTCTGGAATGTATTCGTGTCCATTTTTAAAAGTCTGTGACTACACTCCTAAGCCTGTCAACTTCGATTTGGGCTTGCGATCCGAAGTAAACTCCTACACTTATAGGGGCGTCTAGCGGCTTGGCGAATTCTAACCTGATTGAGTTGTTTCCGCTCTGCTGTGGGCTTATGTGAATGTTTATACTCGCAGATAAGTCGGGGAGAGGTGAAAGGGGTATATCCCTCTCAACGAATTCCTTTTGCGTTACGCCGATTCCTAATTCGTTGCAAGTACCGGCAACATGTGCAAGGTTGCTATACGCTCTCGAGCAAAGTGGAAACTCGTCATCTGAAGAATAATTCGTTTCCAATGTCCCACCTAAGGCCACCCCATTCACGTACAGGGTTATTTTTCAGGCCAAAATTTTCGAATTTAACTGCGGTCTTTTTGTATTTTCCATTCACAGAAGCGTGCTCCTGCCTTCCAATTAATATCCTTTTAGGTAGAAGCTCCAAGAGCAACTTTCTATACAACTTGAGTTGGAGTATTAATTGGGTATTTTACTGTGGCGCGTGTAGTAAATTTTTTAAAAATTCTAGTTGTTTAGCAGAGCTTAATTTCACACGACGCACGCGGACATATGTTTCCATATTATGAATCACCACAGGCTTCGAGCTCTCTTCTTGGTCAGCACCCAGATTTAAGTAAATCTCAGGGCTGGTACGGGTGAGTTTAGTTTCATATCGATCCCATTCACAAGCAGCTTCTCCTGGAATGTGAAATCTGTGTGGAGGCGACCAAAGCATTCATATATCTTAGAATTTATAAATTTGGCCTTTATATTACTTTCATCTTTAGCTTGATAATAACCTTCGGCAATTAAAAGGTATCCTTCGCTTCTTTTGAAAAGTTGAGGACATTTTCCAGATAAGCCCGTAGGTGATAGTAGTCAGACCCTGCCGAACGTTGATCTGATTTAAATACACGTCACACTGACTGAATATGGAGTGTAGAAGTTTGTTTCTGGGTATACAACATAATCGTTTTCGCAATCCGTTCCATCTGAATGTGCTATTCATAGTTTAACGTACATGTGCACACAACTTGGGTCAGAAAAGTAAGGGCCTGAGCTTGGGATCACGAATTCTATAGGAGCATTCGGCGAGCTAATGGTGTTTAGCGGATTAACTGTGATAAAGTCACTGTGCTCTATAGATAATTGTGTCGGGGGGCATGTCAAAGAGGGTCAGCTCCGATTTACAACATTGTGTACTACACGGATGGATGAAACGAGCCATGGCGCGTCAGAAATAGTGGCACCTCTCTCGTCAAGTAGTAAACAGTCTATGAATCATGAGAGCAGCGTTCTTAGCTTATATCAGCTAAAAAAGTGGTCAACCATAGGTTTCATGCGGTTAGAACACTTCTTTTTTGATGTCCTTTTACGTTTAACGCCACGAGTTGGTAATTTCTTCTTCCGAACAGTGCGCTTCTTCTTCTTCCCCTCCTCCAAGCATTTTTCTCTTTGCATCTTTGATGATTCTCGTGCTTTTTAAGTGCTTTTTTAGAGCTTTTTTAGGCTTAGCCCTGGCCGTTATGTCTTCTAACGTGTTAAGACCTGATTGTAACACTTACCTGCCGAGATATTTGGCACCACTCTTCAGCAAGGGGACAGCCGTACGCAGTATGATTGAAAAAATGGAACCAATCCCACTCCCGCGCTGGTATCTCACCCCTCGATAGACTGAACGGCCTTCGGGTCATTTTATCACAGTGCGACCGAAGTGCTGCTTCAATGTTAAGCTCCAGTCACTGAATGGAAACATTTTGCCCTCAATCGTTCTTATATATATATTGAGATACTGGTTAGTAGGTTAGCTGCGACTTTGACATAATGAGGCTTGCTCGTATGTGATGCTTAAGCTCCTTCGTCTATGATTGGGAATGTGGTGATGCACAGCAGCCGTGCCTGGGTATCCCCAACAAACTGATGTTCCACGATATTGCTGTATATAGTACATGTCCGGGGGAGGGTCTCCATCGTTAAATTTCTCCAATTTCAGCTGATACAATAAGCGGCACTAGTCATGTTGTGATTCGTGAAAAGTATCTCTTTGGATGGCTGCCCCATATCTGCCCTAGGCTATAATTTGGAACAGCCCTTTGTCTTTAATATTTCTGTTAGCCTCTGATTTTAGAGTCAAAGTATGTGCCGGGGTATCTTTCTTCACGATTTCGTATATTGAATCAGCTGTAAGATTTGAACTTTTCAAACTACCATTTAAGTCTCTCACAGCATCCTCGGCTCTATTATTGACCCGGTCCTAGTGTTGCTTCTCTAGTGTAGTACTGCGCTCCCCACTCCGGGCGGCGAGCATGGTATCGTTCCGAGTTACTCCGGCCTTTTCACACTCATCACGGTTTTTAAGTACCATAAAAACGAGTTCTTTATTATCAATACTTAAAAATTTGGTAGCCAATTGAAATTCGCATATTCTTACCTCATAATATTCACGGCGCAATTCAATGGGCCCTTGTAGTTCTGTTACATAGTTGGCCAGGGTGTTGTTAGGATGTACAGACAGAGAAGAAGAGGACGGGAGTGTGACGTACAAGTGGTTAGGCGCCATGTTGTATAATATTTAAGCTTCATTATTGCATCAGCTTTTATATAGGTGTTGAAGCTTTCTGGGTACCCTAGCCATTTCACCAGGTACATTTTTCTCTTTCCTGAACCTTTGATGCCTAAAATTTTTTCAATTTCAAACACTTTTTTTCCTAAATTAAATGTCACTTTCTGCAGCTGCTCGCCATGAAAGCCCCTTGCAATTTCTTCCCCATTCAAATCTTGAACGTAATACAGCATCACCTCGTCTTTAGATCTCATAATCCTAATTTTAAAAATCTCACGTATCCAACCTTGCTCAAATCCCTTCGCGAATTTATTCTCCGAATGCGACAGTCTTACATAAACACTGATTTTGGAACGCCTAGACCGTGGTGGCACTCTACGAATATCTCTTCTCACTTCACGTTCTGTGTGCGTACCATTTCTAAAATTTCGTAAGGTGCTGTTCCAATCGTTCAGTGGTGTGAACGGTTGAAAGGTTGTAAGATGATACCGGCGAATCCAGAATCTCTATATATCTGTGTGTTTTTATGTGTGAAATAGCGATGCATGCGTTCCTTTATGGTTCGATGAACTCTTTCAGCTAAAGAGGCCTTACGTATAGAATTGCTCGTGTAATAACTTATATTAAACTCTGTCAACACGTTCTGAAAAGCTCGGCCTATAAATTCTTTCCCCATGTCCGTACAAAAATAGCCAGGAATCCTGTTTTCTTTCAACATGAACGTTTTGGTGTCTTTAGCAACTGTTTCAGGCGATTTATTTTTCAGAGGAGTTAACCACAGATATCTAGAGAATACATCTATTATGAATAGGATGTAGCGGTAGCCTCCATTATACACTGAATATCTTTGCATGTCTGTTAAATCCGCCTGCCAAATAGAGTCAATCGAGGCTGCTGTTGTCTTGGCTGTTTTAAACTTTTTTCTCACAGGTTTATGAAGTGTATAAGCATCCTGCTCCCGCAAAAACCTCTCAGCATCTTTTTTCCCTACTCCCTCTTTATAAACGCCTCTGTACAGTTTATTAACGCCACCGTAAGAGGCTGGGCTAGATATGTCATATTAATGTTTTCTTTATATGTTAGCCATTTCCATATTTTAGAGGCATGCGGGGAGGATCGGCCGTTGTTGTTTGGTCTCTTCTTTCTCCTCTTCAGAGACATTACCGCTGGGGTGAAGGCGTGTTCAGCTGTGGTACATGCGATGCTTGTCCCAAGTCTTTTAACCTGTTCAGATTACCTGGGACGTTTAATTGCTGTAGTCTTGCTTTAATATGTTCCCATCATGCTGGTGAGGGTCCATCCCACTTTCTCACCAAGTCATGTACGATGTCAGTGATGTTCGAGCCCTGTACCTTTGATCCTTCAAAAACAACCTCACCTGTATCGGTCCATTGTATAATGGGATCCTCACTCAATAGATGTTGGAGACTGCTTTTTAATACATGCTCGATATGTTGCGGGATCGTGCCGTTGTTCTTTGGCTGTTCGTCTCTAGCCTCGGCCCCAGGTCCTATGCCTCCATGTTCAGCGTCGTCTGCGCTGTGCCTAATAACTACGGGGACCTCTGTCGGATTCTTACAATTTTCGTACTCGTGAAAAAATTTCTGCAGAGCTTCTTGGTATAAAATTCTTTTCTCATCAGGAGACTTTTCACTGTTTAATAGGTTTAACAATTCGCTTTCCATTCTTTTAAGCCTGCTTTTACGGGGTTCTAGAATCATATCTGGACACTTTGAGTTTTGTAGTGTGGAATCACGACTACTTTCTTCATTATATTAAACTAGTCAGTAAAAGTCCCAAAACTGAAACAAGACGGGCAGGAAAAAGCCTCCTCTTTGTACAATAATTCGCTTTTTCTCCCTCAGAGTTTGACTTTTACGAGCGAGTGATCGTATTATGTTCTTGTAACGACGTAGGCGAGCCTTCTGAGGGGGTTTCATTTGTACATTACATTTTATAACGTTAAGGCAGATTTCACAGATGCATTTTAAAAAGTCGGAGTCGATATTTCTAACAAACAGCTGTTGCAGTGCCCGTGGCAGTCGATGATAGATTTTTATTAATTCACGGTATTTCTTTAACTTCTTTGTCATTCTGGGATATACACCGTTTCAGCCTCGTTTGGAAATATATTCGTTCTTAGGAAGCACCCTAAACGTCTTTCGCGAGTGAAGGTCACAAACCAAATATCTGTAACGTTGGCTTGAAGCTTCTTTATAAATTGCTAAAAACTCCTTAAGCTAATTCGGAACATTTGATTGGCTAATATCCCAATTTCTAACACATCTCTACGTTGTGCGAATAAGACTAGATATTGTCTGTTTAACGACACATCGCGCATGTATCTAGTTTTGAAAACTATATTCTGATTGAGGAGGAATACGCTTATGTTAAGATGGTGGGAGAACACTGTAAATGGCTCGGTAAACTTTTTATCCATTTCTAACATCAGATCATCAATTACAATGACCGTGTGCTCATTACCCTTTAACGAACTAACATCATAAACACCTTTGTGGAACAAAATATCATCTTGGTAATCGTTGAATAGGGGCTGGTATGTCGAATAGCACCATATGATTTTATGCACAAAATTTGATAACAGTTCCCGCTTATCTTTAATGATTTTAAGCATAAACACAGCTTTACCACATCCTGTAGGACCAGATATAATGCATGTGGAGAGGCTCGTGAACATGAATTTTTCTACAGAATCCATCTCTAACACGTCACACTCCTAACTGGAACATTTACAAAATATAATAAAATTTTAAGTGATGCCCCTTATATTCTACAGTCTTGTTTTTCTTCTTTTTCCACAGAACCGTGAATGATGACGAGGATGAAGTACTGTGCCAGCAACATGTCCCCATCATAGACATTGTTGATGATATCGATGAGAGTGTACTGTAGTTGTTGTTGAGGCTACAGACTCCATCCCCGCTAGCGAATCACCAGCAAAGCCAACTGTAGTACCCGCACGCGACAATTCGAGGAGAAAGCGGGGCATAACAAAGTTGATGATTCGTCTTCCACGTCAGGTGTAAAGCGCGTCAGGAGTGCATCAGCTGTTAGACCCACAGTAATAGAGCCCCAGCCCTCTACGTCTTACGACACAGCCCCCACATTAGTTCCTTCTAAAAATAAAACTGTGCCCCCTTATTGCTGTTCAATCCCATCCATACCCTCCACAGCAGCTTCTCATTCAGTAGACAGTAGCATAACATTCGAGCTGGTGGGAACCGTCACCCCCACCCCAGCCCCGACTAGAAACCGGTATGTAGTCAGGATCGACCCGCGAATCATGTATAGCAGCGGCGTCGAACATGGACTGCGACATGTAATCGAACGTATTATGGAGTTTGCCCCTCAGAACATTGAGAGACGTAAACCAGGATGCGACTGTCCTTCGGGTTCGGGTCAGATGACGGAGATATAGAAGATTTTTGGGTAGTAATACCCTACAAGCGTTTGGCAACTGTGGATATAGACTATATTCTAACATAGACTACATTCTCAAAGTAGCATCGCATTCAACATAGACAACTTCTAGATATATATTGACCACGTATTCCGTGTTGCGGAGTTTGACTGTAATATGGGTCGTGAAGAGTTGAGAAGGGTAGAGCAGGAAATGAATGTTCGTATAGTTGTATTTGGAATGGATGATCGTCGATTTTAGAAAAATAACCGGCCGGAACCGGAACTTTTTATTGTGATGTTGGTTATTGTTTTTATGAATTAAAACATGTTCTTATTAATGTTCTTATTCTTCCTCCAATCCATGATGTAACACAAAAGCAATTGTTAATGCTTCTTATTTTTTCTTTCACATAATGTAACTTATAAAAGCATTTTATGGTTAATAATTAGATACTATGTATGGGATTAGGCTATAATGGTACTTATAAAACAACTTAAATGCTAAACTTAATATATTTTAGGTGATATGACATACAGTTTTGGAAAAATACTATACAAGGTGAATCTTACCTTGAAGCAGTGTTGTATTCCTATATAAAAAAACACTGTATTTAAAAAGTGGTAAAGCATATAAAACAAAGTGGCCTACTTGAACTTCATTTCACGGCTTTAGTTTAGAAATTAGTTTAAAAACCGAGACAAAGACCAATAATATCATACTAGCATTTCTGGGTGTCCTATGAAACAGATTTTTTCGTTGCTTAAGCAACACTTAAAGTTCCGGTTCCGGCCGGGACTTGATATTCTGGTTCCGGTGCATCCCTAATATATATATATATATATATATATATAATATCTATATATATATATATATTATATATATATATAATATATTTGGGTGGGTCTGAGCAGCCCGTTTAGGTTACCTTTGGAGTTCATTTTTCTGGGGGCTAAAAAACACTCCCTGCAATGTTGCATGCACTGTTGCGATGGTGCAAGCAGTGTTGCAATGACGCATGCAATGTTGCGCTGCAATTGCACTCTACCTTTTTTCGGAGCAATACTACTGCTCCTTCCATGCCATAGGCAGGTACGAAAAAAAGTTGAAGAAATACCTTGACTGGAAAAGTAGTCAAGATAATTTTACAGGAAAGTGGACAATATGTAAGATAGCACTATAATTACGCATGCCCACAGAGACACCGAGAAGTATAGCCGCAAAAGGGGAGAGTGCAGGAATGTTGCAATTTATTACGTAATGTTGCAATGTTGCAAATGGGTGGTGGTGTCATGCAACATGTTGCAAAGGGGGTGTTGAAAAATCCATCAAGGGGGGTGGGGGATGCTGCAGGTGAAACAAGGGGGGTCTTGGAGGCGGCGTTATCCCCCAAGAGAAAGAAGGAGGAGAGAAAGGAGGAAAGGTGTTCACCTGGCAGGAGCCAAGTGCATATTAAGACTTCAGCCGAGTAGGCGTTGTCTTATAGGCTCCTAATCAGCAAGTTGGCTGAGCCAAGGCGGGAGGGGTACACCTGAAGGGGGAAAGAGAGAGAGAGAGAGAGAGAGTAGTGGCTTTTGATTGCAAGGCATGCAACTTGGAGGCCGAGTTCTCCCCCAAGCTATTTTCGTTTACCTAACCTAAGAGGCCTCTAGGGGGGTTTTCCAAAGGGCCAGAAAGAGAAAAGACCAGAGGTCCTTGCTCGGCTGGGAGCCGAGCTTGAATGACTCCGTCATCAGCTTCTCACTCTTTTATAGACCTCCATTCCGGCTGAGTTGCCAGATAGCGCCATGTATTCAGTTGCCAGATAGCAAAAACCATATAAAATACCACAATATATTTATATGATGGTAGTTAATCAATACAGAATTTCTTTTAATTGTTGGAATTAAGAAGATTCATGTTTATTAAATAAATAATTTAAACACGCTCCAATAAATCACTTAATTCCTATTTAAATACCGAATAACAGTGGGAAAAACGAAAGGAGAAGAAACTTTGCGAAGATTGGTGGAAATTAACCAAAACACACGCTCGTCCCCAATCTCCTCACCCATCTGTGTTTGTATATATTTGTATATATATATATATATATAATATATATATATATATATATATATACAGGGTGGGCCGTAAGTTTCCATACATAGGAAAAATTAAACGTTTGTTTTTATGTTTCAGATACCCTAAGAATATGCGTTTGACGAAAGAGCAACGAATTGAAATCATACTGATGGCTGGGTCGGGAAGCAGTCGCATGGTTGCAATGAACTTTAACAGACAACATGGAACGAACATCACACACGACACTGTGGCAAAACTTATTAACAAGTTTCAGAAAACTGGAAATGTTGCAGATCAACCGCGAAGTGGTCCAAGACGTACAGCCACCGATGAAGACACAACGCTACGATACTTACAGCGCTTACACGGAGTCCCAGAAAAAGTACACGACGGTTGTCTGCAGAAAGTGGTGTCAGCAGATCGAGTATCAGGCGCATTTTGAAAGCAAACAAATGGCATCCATACAAATTGCATATGGCACAGCATTTGAGTGAAGACGACCCGGATAGACGGATGGAATTCTGTGAATGGGCATTAACCAAAGTGAACGAGGATGCAAACTTTTCAACTAAGATCTTGTTTACTGATGAAGCAAATTTTTACGTCAATGGAGAGGTTAATCGGCAAAACATACGTTACTGGAGTAATGCTAACCCTAACTGGCTGAGTCCGACGAAGATGCAAGGTGCCGGTAAAGTGATGGTGTGGGCCGGGATATGGGGTGACAGAATTATTGGACCAATTTTTGTCAGTGGAAATCTTAATGCCAAAGGTATCTTATGTTGCAAGAAGAGATTTTCCCATCCCTGCTAAACGAGGAAGGTAACTTCCCAGTTTACTTCCAGCAAGATGGAGCTCCACCTCATTATGGTCTTCACGTGCGTCGTATTTGGATCAGCAGTTTCTGGATGCTTGGATTGGTCGGCGTGGTCCTGTGGAGTGGCCTCCAGATCCCCAGATCTCACCCCCCTTGATTTCTATCTTTGGGGGCACTTGAAGCCCCATGGTGTATCAGGAAAGATACGAGACATAAATCATCTAAAGGAACGTATCACCAAACGCCATTACAAGCATAACGTCAACTGTGCTATTGCGTGTTCATCAACAGTGGGGAACACGTATTGAAATGTGTTTTTCAAACAATGGCAACCATGTAGAGCATATTATATAAATAAAAATGGTTGTCCATAAAAAAATGTTTATTTTTCCTATGTATGGAAACTTACGGCCCACCCTGTACACGTAGAAAGAATCATAATAACCGTGTCTATTTAATTTTGTCAATCCTTATATATATATATATATATATATATATATATATATATATATAAATGGAATTTCATCGAATTAAAACATTAACTTTATCACTTAATTCCTATTTTATTATAAATACCGAATAACAGTGGGAAAAACGAAAGGAGAAGAAACCTTACGAAGATTGGTGGAAATTAACCAAAACACACGCTCGTCCCCAATCTCCTCACCCCATCTGTGTTTATATATATATATATATATATATATATATATATATATATATATATATAGAAAGAATCATAATAACCGTGTCTATTTAATTTTGCCAATCCTTATATATATATATATATGAATGGAATTTCAACGAACAAAAACCAAAATGCACGGTCGACCATTCCCCCGAAGCTCCTCACTCCATCTTTGTTTGTATATATAAACGAATGCACACCTCGTGCACACGCGCACACACACACACACACACACACACACACACACACCACACACACACACACACCTCTGTACATATCATGTGAATGAAAATCAGAAAAAAAATGCCAAACGTATATTAATTTAAACCAAATGACGCTAAATAATGTAAAACAAATGATTTTTCTCATTTTAGGAGAATTAATTATTCAATATAAGAAATTAATCATTAAGCGTTGTTTTTCCTTTCACGAGGAAAAGATTTCTGTAAGTGTCTATAATTTATTCACAAGAAACATGATTTTATATATATGGAGGGTTGTAGTATCTCGTTTCACCGAATTAAAACCAAAACACACGCTCGTCCCCAATCTCCTCACCCCATCTGTGTTTGTATATATAAACGAATGAACAACTCGTGCACACACGCACACACACACACACACACACACGCAAACGAGGATTCGTTTCTCCGACTCGAATCACACCTGGTTGCCAGAGGCGATTTTTGACCATAATTTTACCTTTCTTCCAGTCTACTCGATCAAAACCTCCCTTGACTCCGATTCTTAGCGAACCTGAAAGTACTAATAATTATATATATATATATATATATATATATATATATATATATATATATAGAGAGAGAGAGAGAGAGAGAGAGAGAGAAAGAAAGCGAGAGAGTTTTGTTCATTAATAAATAAAGGAATATGCTTGTATCTTTTGCCAGCAAATTGCAAACTTGAAAGTACTAATAATTATATATATATATATATAGAAAGAAAGAGCGAGAGAGAGTTTTGTTCATTAATAAATAAAGGAATATGCTTGTATCTTTTGCCGGCAAATTGCAAACCTGAAAGTACTAATAATTATATATATATATATATATATAAAAGAGAGAGAGAGAATTTTGTTCATTAATAAATAAAGGAATATGCTTGTATCTTTTGCCAGCAAAACTTCATACCTAAAGACACCTTAGCCATTATTCACCGAAACAACCCCCGCAGTTACGGACACAAGGCTATTTATTTTTCTCTTTAGTAATAATAACAACTAGCTCTTCCCCGAATTGTAACAACGGATAAGGTTTTCACTCCACCTTAGACCCACAGTTTAACGTGGAAACCGAATGCTCTTTTCTTTTTTAAAAATATAATTGGAGGAGATTGGGGGGAATGGACGAGCGTGTGTTTTGGTTTATTTCCACCAATCTTCGCAAGGTTTCTCGTTTGGAAATATTATTTTCTCGAAAACTATGGGTGATAAAAAAATTATGAAACCATATTTGGAATCAGCATCAAAAGTTCTATAAGAAACATCAAATAGTTTACAAGAAATGTTGTTCCCTAGTGTAATTATCTCTTTCTCGCCGAATTGGAAAGGTTTTCACTCGGTCTTAGACCCACAGTTTAACGTGGAAACCGAATGCTCTTTTAAAAATATAATTAGGATATACTTCTTTATTATAAAATCCTCTCGATTACATTAGTGACTAATGATCTGGGAATAGTGGGGGAAAAATATTAACATGGTAAAGACAGCAAGGAGTAATACGAGCATTAAGTCTATTGGAGAAAATATAAAGATGCCTTTACTCGTCCGGACCCGTTATAGCGGATTGGTACACAAACTTATCATAGCTCCACCCAGCTACACTGGCAGCCAATCACTACGAACATCTGGCCTTAATTTTTTGGGGCGGAGCTTGGCGATTGTGCATATAAAAGGGGATATTTTTCAGTTTGGAGTAACAGTAGCTATTTTCGCGTCAGTGAATAATCATTCCCTCTGCCAGTGCATTCCTCCACCATGGACCACGAACTGTATGTCTCCCCGGATTTGTATGAAGAAGGTGACACTGCGGCATTAACTGCAATTAATCTTTTAAACGCAATTGACCGTGATGAATTATTTCCAACGCAAACCGTTGAAGATATTTGCAGTGACGCTCCTTACAATCCGACGCAAGGGACTACCATAGAAATGTAAGTGTCTATAATTCAAGAAACATGATTTTATATATATGGAGGGTTGTAGTATCTCGTCAAATACTTCATTTAGATACTCACCAAAAATCGAAATTTTTTATGGCAATCGTTTTAAATGTTATTTGGTTTTTACCTCTTATCGCCATTATGCTAAAATCGAAATTTTTTATGGCAATCGTTTTAAATGTTATTTGGATTTACCTCTTATCGCCATTATGCTAAAATCGAAATTTTTTATGGAAATCGTTTTAAATGTTATTTGGATTTACCTCTTAAATGAGTTTCGAACCAAAGATATCTTCACATAATGGGGTCTGTCTGTATACTCTGTATATGTTTTAAAAGAATGAACATTATTCTTTTAAGGTCCGATGAGGATTTGACACGTGCTATACAATCTTTTGAAGAATCTCGTGTCATGAATACGGAGGATATACTGATCAGTCAGCATAATGAATGTCACACCGAAATAATGTAAGTGTTTTTCGATCTTTTTGGGGTAAGAAGACAATATATTTTCATAAATTTATTAAATGAAAGAAATCAGTACAATAACCAACTACAGAATATACCGTTACAAATATACACACACGAACAAAAACATTATACTATACAACGAGTACGTACAATTGGAAAACGGATTTTTATCTGTCTGCATACCATTTCATCGTTTCGGCGAGTGTGGCAAGGGTGAAATAAATTTAAAAACATTATAAATTCTTTATCACATGAAATATGCATGAGAAATGAGACGCAGTACATTCCGCAAACATCACTAAAATATCCTTGTATACGAAACGGGTTCCATACAACTTCGGGAATATGTAACTGAGCGAGAAATTTTACAATAATAGGGTCACTCCAGGGTTGAGTACCGAGTGAATCAAAATAGTACAGGCGCTGTCTATTTTTAAAATAGACAGCGATCCATTGAATCCCTTCATTACCGATGACATCTGTGTTCACAATAAGACTACCGCATTCTCGCGTACTTGGCAAACTCAATGTTTCATTTTTCGCAAACACGCCGATAAATTTGGAACGTGTGACTCGTTCACTATTCATTACTTTCTGAAGTGTATTAGCATCCATTTTAAAAGTCAGTGATAACGCTCCTAAATCTATCTACTTCTATTAGGGCTTGCGATTCGAGATATACTAGTACACTAATAGGAGCGTCTATAGGCTTGGCGAATTCCAGCCGCACTGAGATGTTTCCGCTCTGTTGTGGGGTTAAATGGGTATTTACGCTAGCAGATAAGTCAGGTGTAATGTCAAACGGGTAAAGGTTAAATTGATCAATGAATTCTTCCTGCGTTACCCCATTACCAAGCTCATCACAATCACCTGCAATATGGGTCAGATTACTATAGGCTCTGGCACAAAGAGGTAACACAGCGTCTGATGAATAGTCCGTACCCATTGTTCCACCCAAAGCAGTGCCATTAACGTATAGCGTTATATTTTTAAGTCCGAAATTCTCGAATTTAAAGGCACTCTTTCTATATTTTCCATTCACCGAAGCGTGGTCCTGCATGCCGATTAATATCCTTTTAGGAAGATTTCCCATGGCAATGTTTTCTATCTGCTTCGATGCCAACCCTGCAGGAACCGTATATAGTTTGATCTGCAGTCTGTTAATAGGATATTTCACTGTAGCGTTTAGTAAATTTTTCTCAATTTCTAGTTGTTTTGGTGAACTTAATTTCACTCGCCGTACGCGGAGGTATGTGTCCATAATGTGAACCACAACGGACTTTGCACCCTCTTCTTGATCCGCATCCAGATTTAAGCAGATCTCAGGACTCGTGCGGGTGAGCTTTATTTTCATATCCACCCCGTTCACAAGCAACTTCTCCTGGAAAGTGAAATCTGTGTGCAACCGCCCAAAACACTCGTATATTTTCTTTTTAGAATTTTTAAATTTGTCCTTTATACTATTTCATCTTTAGTTTTGATAATATCCCTCCGCACTTAAAAAGGTAGCCTTCGCTTCTTTGGAAAAGTTGAGGACATTTTCCAGATAGGCTCGTAGATGATAGTACCCCGTGCCTGCCGATATGTTGGTCTGATTTAAATATACGTCACACTGGTTGAATATGGAGTGCAGAAAGTTTGTTTCAGGGTATGCAGCATATTTGTCATCGCAGACCGTTTCATCAGAATGGGCTATACGTAGCTTAGCGTACATGTGCACACAGCTTGGATCAAAAAAGTAAGGGCCTGAGCTGGGTATCACGAATTCTATAGGTGCACTCGGGGAACTAATTGTGTTTAAAGGGTTAATTGTAATAAAATCACTGTGCTCAATAGAAACTTGGGTTGGAGGCAGCTCAAAAAGGGACAGCTCCGATTTACAGCATTGTGAACTACATGGGTGGATGAAGCGTGCCATGGCGAGTTAGAAATAGTGCCTCCTCTCTCGACAAGTGGTAAACAACTATGATTCATGAGATCAATGTCCTTAGCTTATATCAGTCAAAAAAGTGGTCAACCATAGGTTTCATTCGCTTACAGCACTTCTTTTTTGATATCCTTTTACGTTTATACCACGTGACCCCTTCTTCCGGGCAGCCCTCTTCTTCTTCCCGCCACCACGCATTTTTCTCTTTGCATCTTTGATGATTTCGTCCCGTGTACGCTTTAAATGTTTTTTTAGAGCTTCTTTAGGTTTAGCCCCGGCCAATATGTCTTCTGCAGTGTTAAGACCTGATTGTAGCGCTTTCCTTCCGAGGTATCTGGCACCCCTCTTCAGCAAAGGAACAGCCGTACGTAGTATGGATGAAAAAATGGATCCAAGTTCACTACCGCGCTGGTATCTCACCCCTCGATAGACGGTGAAAGGCTTTCTATCCATTATAACTCAGTGCGTCGAAAGTGTAGCTTCACCGTAAGCTCCCGTTACCGAATGGGAAGTTTTCACCCTCAATCGTTCTTATATATATTGAGATATTGGTTATTAAATTAGTTGCTACATTCACATAATGGGGTCTGTCATATGTAATACTCAAACTCATTCCTCTATGGTTGGGGATGTGGTCAATGCGCAGCAGGCGTGCCTGGGTATCCCCAACGAACTGGTGCTC
The DNA here is from genome assembly GCA_023014485.1 of Bathynomus jamesi. Classification (NCBI taxonomy): domain Eukaryota; kingdom Metazoa; phylum Arthropoda; class Malacostraca; order Isopoda; family Cirolanidae; genus Bathynomus; species Bathynomus jamesi. The sequence goes on from JAJOZX010006750.1 coordinate 38,166, forward strand.
CACTATATTACTGTAAATATAGCACACGTCAGGGGACTGAGAGCTTTCAGCCAATTTCTCCATCTTCAATTGATACATTAATCTGGACAAGTCATGCTGTGCCTCGTGAAATGTGTCTCTTTGGATGGCTGCGCTATATCGTCCATTGGTTATAATTTTGAACACTCTTCGGTCTTTAATACGTCTGTTAGTCTTTGATTTTAGGATTAGTGTATGTGCAGGGTTTCCTTTGTTTACGATTTCGTATACTAAATCATTCGTAAGGTTTGAGTTTCTTAAACTTACGTTTAAGCCTCTCACAACATCCTCGACCGAACCATATTGACCCGGTCCTAGTCTTACTTCTGTACTGTAATACCGTGCAACCTTATTCCGAGCGATACGTATAGTTTCATCCATAGCTACCCCAGCTTTTTCACACTCGTCAATGTCTCTAAGAATCGTAAAAACGGTTTCTTTATGTTCAATATTTAAAAAGATGGTGTCCAGCTGAATTTCGCATATCCCCACCTCGTACGAATCACGACTCAATTCAATGTGCCCGTGGAGTTCTGTTACAAAGTTGGCTAGTGTGTTGTTAGGGTGTACAGACAGGGACGAGGAGGACGGGAGTGTGACGTAGAAATGGTTAGCAGCCATGTTGCATATTTAAGCTTCATTATTGCATCAGCTTTTATATAGGTGTTGAAGCTTTCTGGGTACCCTAGCCATTTCACCAGGTGCATTTTTCTCTTTCCTAAACCTTTGCTTCCTAAAATTTTCTCAATTTTAAAAACATTTTTTCCTAAATTAAACGCAACTTTCTGCAATTCCTCGCGGTAAAAGCCTCCTGAGCTTTCTTCCCCATTCAAATCTTCAATGTAATACATCATTATCTCACCTTTAGGTCTCATAGCCCTAACTTTAAAAATCTCGCGTGTCCATCCTTGCTCAAAACCCTTTGCGAATTTATTCCCCGAACGCGACAGCCTTACATAATCATTGATTTTGAAGCGCGCAGAGTGTGGTGTTGGTGATCCATCTCTTCTCGGGAGCGTACCTCTTTCTAAAACTTGGCTAGGTGTTGTCCCAACCGTGCGATGGTGTGAGCGGTTGTAGGATGATGCCAATGATTCCAGAATGTCTAGAAATCTGTATGTGTTTTTATGTGTAAAATAACGGTGCATGCGTTCCTTTATGGTGCGCTGAACTCTTTCAGCTAAAGAAGCCTTATGTATAGAATTGGTTGTGTAATAGCTGATATTAAACTTTGTCAACATGTTCTGAAAAGCACGGCCTATAAATTCCTTCCCCATATCCGTACAAAAATAGCCAGGAACCCTGTTTTCTTTTATCATTAGCGTTTTGGTGGCTTTAGCGACTGTTTCAGGTGATTTATTTTTCAGAGGAACTAGCCACAGATATCTAGAGAATACGTCTATTATGAATAGAATGTAGCGGTAACCATCGTTTACACAGAAATCTTTGCATGTCTGTTAAATCTGCTTGCCAAATAGAATCAATCGAGGAAGCCGTTGTCTTGGCTGTTTTAAAACCTTTTTCTCACAGGCTTATGAAGCGTATAAGCGTCCTGCTCCCTCAAAAATCTTTCAACATCTTTTTTCCCTACTCCGTAAACACTTCTGTACAGTCTATCTACACCGCCGTAAGAGGATGGGTTAGAAATGTCATAATAGCGTTTAGTTAATACGTTAGCCATTTGCGTATTTTAGAGGCACGTGGGTAGGGTTGGTTTAACCTCTTCTTTCTCCTCTTCAAAGGTGTTACCGCCGGGGGTGAGGGCGTCTTCAATTGTGTCACATGCGTTGCATGTTCCAAGTCTTTTAACCTGTTCAGATTTCCTATCACGTTTTAGGGACATTCTTTTGTTGTAGTCTTGCTTTAAATGCTTCCATCCTGATGGTGATGGCCTATCCCACTTTCTCACCAGATCATGGACAATGTCTACGATATTCGATCCCTGTACCTTTGATCCTTCCACAATGATCTCGCCTGCATCGGTCCATTGTATGGCTGGATCCTCATTCAATAGATTATAAGAACTTAAGCCTTTACTCCTCAATGTATGTGGGAGGAAGCCTTTTAATACATGCTCGATATGTTGTGTAGCTAATCCCTTAATTTTTGTTTGGTCAGCTGTATCGTCGGGCACAGATCCTATGTCGCCATGTCCATCGTCCCCCGTGCTGTGGCCTAATAACCACAGGAATCTCTGTAGGGTTCTTATAATTTTCGTACTCGTGAAGAAATTTCTGCAGAGCTTCTTGGTATAAGATTCTTTTCTCATGAGGTGTTTTTTCACTGTTTAATAGGGCTAGCAATTCGCTTTCCATTCTTTTTAAGTCTGCTTTTACGGGGATCTAGATCCGTGTCTGGATTCCTTTGCATGAAGCGTACACCTCGTGGGGAATCACTACCACTTTCTTCATTATATTAATCTAGTTAGTAAAGGACCCAAAACTGAAAATAAGATGGGGAGAATGACCCTCCTGTTTGTACAATAATTCGTTTTTTCTTCGCTACAGTTTACGAGCGAGTGCACGTATTTGTTCTTGTGCGGCGTAGGCGAGCTTTTCTGCGGGTTTTCATTGATGCATTGCAATTTATAACGTTAAGACAGATTTCACAAATGCATTTTAAAAAGTCGGCTCGATATTTTTAATAAACATCTGCTGCATTGCCCGGGCAGTTCGATGATAGATTTTTATTATTCACGGTATTTCTTTAGCCTCTTTGTCCATTCTGGAATATACACCGTTTCAGGCTCGTTTTGGAAATATTCGTTCGTAGAAGCACTCTAAACGTGGTTTCGCGGATGAAGGTCGCAAAGCAAATATCCGTAACGCGTGCTTATAGCTTCTTTATAAACTTTCCAAAAACTCCTTACGCTGATTCGGGAACATTTGATTGGCTAATACCCCAATTTGTGATACATCTCTACGTTGCGCGAATAAGACTAGATATTGCGTATTTAACGACACATCGCGCATGTAGCTATTTTTGAAAAAAAGATTCTGATTGATGAAGAACACGCTTATGTTAAGATTGTGGGAGAATACTGTAAATGTCTCGGCAAACGTTTATCCATCTCGAACATGAGATCGTCAATTACAATGATTGTATGTTTTCCTTTCCCTTAACGAATTATCGTCATATACGCCTTTGTGAAACAAAATATCATCTTGGTACTCGTTGAACACTGATTGATACGTCGAATAGCACCATATAACTTTATGCACAAATTTCGAGAACATCTCTCCCCTTTTCCTTTAATGATTTTAAGCATAAACAGTTTTACCACATCTGTAGGTCCAGATATATTACATGTGGATGGCTCGTGAATCTGAATTTTTCTACAGAGTCCATTTCTAACACGTCACACTCCTAAGTGGGTCATTTACAAAATATTACAAATTTTGAGTGCTGTTCCTTATATTTTGTTTTCTCTCCCACAGAACCGTGAATGAAGATGAGGTAGAGCATCCCATCATTGACATTACGGATGACCTCGACGACAGTGTAGTTGTGATCTCCCCTGCCAACGAGCCTCACCAGCGATACCGGTAGCACGTCCAAAGCGGAGGTATGATGAAGAGAACCCCACGTCAGGTATAAAGCGACCGAAATACGCGCCTGTTGCACCAGTAATAGATCCCCAACTCTCAACCTCTTACGCAACAATCCCCCCCAGCACCTCCCGCTAATATATCCCCTTATTCATCCGCCACAGTTGCCCCCCGTTCTGTTAAGTCTACAATAATAGATCCCCAACCCTCAACCTCCTACGCAACAGGCCCCCCATCAGCACCTTCCGCTAATATATCCCCTAATTCATCCGCCACAGTTGCCCCCCTTTCTGTTGAGAATGACATAACGTTTGAATTGGTGCGCTCCGCAGCCCCCACCCCAGCCCCCACCCCAGCCTTGACTAGAATCGGTATAGATTCAGGTCGACCCTAGAGCCATGTATAGCAATGGAATTGAGCGCGGGCTACGCCGGGTTGTACAGCGTATTGTAGAGTTTGCTCTTCAGAATCGCAACGAGCGTGAAGTCAGGACGAGTCTGTCCTTTGGATTCGGGTCAGATGACGGTGATGTAGATGATTATTGGGTGATAGTGCCATTTAGACGTTTGGCGGCTGAAGATGTAGAATATATATTAGGACGTATAATGCAGGCCGCCCAAAGTAGTATAGCCTTTAATATGGACAACTTCACTGTAAATATTGATCGTGTATTCCGTGTTGCGGGCCATAGTGCCATACCGTAGATCGTGGTTGCGGCTTTATAGCAGTGCTCTTAGCACGTATGTTTACTGTACAAAATACACGGACTCAAAAAATTTGGTTGCCTACGGTCGTGGAACGTGCCCTTAAACTAGCTGTAGACTGTGAACTTGAATTTGACTGTAATATGGGTCCTGAAGAGCTGAGAATGGTAGAACAGGAAATGAATGTCCGTATAGTTGTATTTGGGTTGGATGATCGTCGTAGGACTGTGTATGTTTTTAAAAGCTGTGTGAGAGATCGTACAAGACCCCTACTTATTTTAGGATTGTCAGGGACAACGTATCTCCCCATCCGTAATATAAGGTGGCTTTACGCGACATCATGATTTGTGTAAGGGGTGCCTCGAGTTTGCGGATGATATAGTGAGACATTGTAAAGAATGTCACATGGTATGTGAGCAGAGTAAAAGCACCAAATGTGAAAGCCGTGTAGTTGAAGCTGAGAAGAGAGACTGTGATGTGTGTAGACGCACATTCTTCAATAATAGCTTTGATTTCCATAAATCAATTGGCACGTGCAGGAAAATGAGAATCTGTGAATGTGGTATGTTTCACACAATGGATAATTGGGGAAATTTAAGCACAAGTGTGACGAAATTCACTGTCCTACATGCCAGGAGGAATATAAGGCGGATGGAGTAAAGCATGTATGTTATATGAAAGATGCTAAGCCTAAAAATAACCCTTGTATAACTGTATACTACGATATAGAAACATATACGAACGCTGAAACCAAAGAGGTAATTCCACATTTACTTGTGAGCCAGACCATCTGTGATGAGTGTATGGGGATCGAATGTGACGAGTGCCCCAAATGCGGTAAACGGACAAACGTTTTTAAAACGAATGTCCGCGATAGTCCTGTGAAACTATTTGTGTCCTATATTGTCAAGTTAGCCGACAAGTTCAAAAAAATGACTGTGTATATTCTCGCCCATAACGGGGCAAAGTTTGACACGCAGTTCCTTTATAAGGAGTTGCTTGAACACGAATCCTCTGAGATATTTACAGGTGATCCATTGAAAAGAGGCAACAAATTAATACAGATGCAAATAAGAGGCAATGTACAATTTAAAGACACTTTATTATTCACACCTTGTAAATTAGCAAAGCTACCCAAGGTGATGGGAGTAGCAGCTGAAGTTTCCAAAGGATACTTCCCTTACACTTTCCTCACCAGCGAGACTTTAAACTACGTAGGCCCACCACCACCCAAACATTATTTTGACTGTATGGATGAACGTGAAGACTTTGATCGATACTACAACAGTTTTAATGAAAGTAACCCTTATAATATAGCTGATGAATGTGAGCGTTATTGCGTGAATGATGTGCGCGTGCTTAGAGTATGTTTCCAGGCCTTTAGAAGGATGTACATAGCCGTTTCAAATGCGATCCGCTGCAAGTCGCAACCACCATCGCATCATTATGTTTTACGGTGTTCAAGAATAACTTCATGCCTAAAGACACCTTAGCCATTATTCACCGAAACAACCCCGCAGTTACGGACACAAGGCTATTTACTGGCTCATACACCTACAGCAGCACAGCACAGGGTGAAGTACCCATTAAGATTAATGGACGTGTTTTTTGGGTTGATGGGTTAAGTGAAAACCGTGTCACTGGTGTGAAGACTGTGTACTCCTTTAACGGATGCTGGTGGCATGGATGCCCCCGTCCTGAGTGCGGAATCGCCGGAGATATCCACGGTAGATCTCCTGCCGACTGTCTTGCATGGACCCGCACCCGCGATCAACTTATAGGATCACAGTTCACTCACAAAGTCTTGTGGGAGCATGAATATGATGCACGGATGGAGACAGACGAGGTGTACCGTGAGGAAATAAACACGATCAAGCGTTCAATGGTGCTGGATCCTCTCAAATGTGGTGATAGCTTGTTTGGAGGACGTACAAATCCATTCAGACTATACTTTCCACCTACGGAGGGCGTGAAGCTCCATTACTACGATTTCTGTTCTTTATACCCATACGTGATGAAGAACAATCCGTACCCCGTGGGCGCTCCTGAGAAACTGGTGGGACCTAACCTGCCCTCCATCAATGAATTTTCAAGAAATTTGAATGATCGTTACTTTGGGCTCTCTTTCGTAGACGTACTCCCCCCACGCAATTTATGGATGCCAATCTTACCTGTCGTTATCGACGACAAGCTCATGTTTCCCCTGTGCGTGAAGTGCGCGGAAGAGGATAACGGCGATTGTAACCATATACCCCACCAGCGTAAGATCAGAGGCGTATATACAAGTCCTGAGCTGGCCCTAGCCGTACGCCATGGTTATAGAATACTGAAGATACATGAGGTGTGGAGGTTTCAGAAGCTACCCAACCTTTTCACACCATATATAAACGCCTTTTTGAAGGATAAGGTTGAGGCATCAGGGTATCCGCGAGGAGTTGATACCGAAGATGAAAAGTCTGCCTATATTCAACGTTACCGCGACCGCGAAGGTATACAACTTGATCGTGCCCAAATTGCAAAGAATCCTGGCAAGCGCTTTAGTGCAAAGTTGTGTCTAAACAGTCTATGGGGAAAATTTGCACAGAATACCGGCAAAGGGAACATTCATTTGGCACAAAGTTATAGTGATGTCTGGGATTATGCCAATGCTCCCGATAAAGAGGTCATGGAGATCGTGAATGTAGGTAATACTTACATAATAAAGTACAACAACACTGAATTGGCCACAGATACCTCAAGGGTTACAAACATACCTGTGGCCAGCTTCACAACAGCCTACGCCCGTATAAAACTTTGGGGTCTATTGCATTCTCTTGGGCGGAGAGTATTGTATGCCGATACAGATAGCGTGATATTCACAGAGAGGGAGGGTGAATACATGCCCGCTATTGGGGAGTTCCTCGGCGAGCTCACTGATGAGATCAAGGATGAGTATGGGGACAACGCATACGCCGACTCTTTTGTCTCAACAGGACCTAAAACTTATGGGGTACGGGTCAGGGTGGGGGAGGATATGAAATATATCGTGAAGGCAAAGGGTATTACGCTCAACCATGCGAATCGGCGGGTTGTTAACTTTGAATCGTTGAAGGATCTAGTGTGTTGGACGATGATGAGGGCGAACGACCTCCCCAACTAATTGTAGGCACCCACAATTTTCGGGCGCAGAAGCTGGGGGGCGTGAAGGAACTTAGGGGTACGAAGGTGTGCCGTAACACCTATAGGAAACGTTACCAGTTACCTGGTACCTATGATACCGTACCCTTTGGATACCATAACGTTTGATGCTTCTATTGTTAACTGACACGTATTTGTCTTGTATATAATCTTTGATGTATCTATTGATTTATTACACGTATTTGTAAATATATATATAACTTGAATATCTCGTTTATTAAATCGTATTTGTAAATATATATATACTTGAATATCTCGTTTATTAAATAAATCATGTTTCAATTAGCGTTTCACTTTCTCCTTTGTGTGTGTGTGTGTGTGTGTGTGTGTGTGTGTGTGTGTGTGTGTGCAGGTGAAAGTTCTAAGCTCCGCCCACTGTAAGACAGCAACGTGAGTCATGCTACTATCTGGGATCCCTGCGTGGTCAGTCGACTGCAGTAAGCCCTTGAGATCAGACGTGTATTCGCCAGCGTAGAAGAAAAAAAGGAGATCAGACGTGTATTCAAATGGCTACCTTTAATATTGCTTGTACAACGTTTATGAAATGGTATTCAGCAAAGTGCCAGGATGTGGTGGATACCGAAAAACTTCCTATTCCCCCCTCCTATGCCTCTTTTAAAACCACATTGGATTGTGCGAAGTTGCAAGATGTACAAATACTCTACGGATGTTCTGGTGAGACCGTTGAAGGCTTTCGTTGCACAGACGATGTGCTGAAGTATGCTGTAGAGCTAAACTTTATAAAGTCTCACATATACCGTGAAGTAAAAGAAACAACGCGTGCAGAAGAGAAGCAGCAGGTATGGATAATGAGTCTTGCGGATGGGTGGTGTGACAAGCGGTATTACGTCATGTACACCATGTCGATTACTCATACCCTACGACTGAAAATGTGAATCTCGTGATCATGGACAATCTTAAGTATTTTTATCACTATATTAATGTATATCATGATGAGGTTCGTAGTGAGGTTGTGGCTAGTGCCCTGCGTGAGTTTTTAACAGACTTTAGAGACGAGTATCGTTTGATGGGCAGAAAGGAAAAATATGAGCATATGTTCCTCTCAAATAGTGCGCCGGAGTGTGAAGATGTTTAGTAAAACATAAAATGTGCCTAGTTCGTGAAAATTATCCTGAGGGAAACTGTCTGGTGCGTAGTCTGGTAGTGATAAAACCGAAATTAATTCTTGTACCGGAAAAACCTACCCAATATGTACAACAATTCGATTATGGTGCGACTCGCGGATCATACGAGTTCGAACAACCCATTCACGTATCATCGAGTCAGCCGCCCATCGAACCGTTCCTGCCTACCTGCGTGCCTCACACGGCTCATAGTTATCTCAGAGCTTGAACCGAGTGGACGTGCGCTCCTCGAATACGATGGAACTTCCTTTGAGCAGCATTCTCAACGCCTCGTACGATGTGTCCGTGACGAAATCGTTGCGCGTGTTCAGGCGTAAATCCGGTACCGTTAGCTATGTACTGGAAACGGAATGTAGACAAACAAACAAACGGGTTTATTTAAGTGTCGAGGAGATGAATAGAATCTTCGTGATAGTTGAGAAGTGGAGTGAAGATCGTTATAAAATACCTGCTAACGTAGGTACAAGAAGAGAGCAGATTAGTGACGCACCCTCATACGCCGTTGTATGTACGTTGTGTATAAATAACGATCGGCCGTGCATTGATATACGGCTGATGTGGAAGAATGCTTCTGATAATAACGCTCTTGTTCCTACGCGAAACCGTTTCATCCTCGACAGAATGTTTGAAATCGTCGGATTCCGCAAGCTGAAACCTATATTAGACGCGCGTGTTACGGATATGCTTTATTTTGATACAGTACTTGAATACGCATACACCGCTCTGCTCGATGGGTTTACCGAGTGTAGGGCTGAACAAGGTGAGAATGGTCTAGAGCTGGACGTTTATTTAAAAAGTTTAGACTCTTTGAAATACCATGAACTTTGGTACAAAGCAATTGATCGGTACAAGGCTGAGCTCACCTACACCGTTCACCCTGAAGAACTATTTCTTTATATAACGCGCAGTTGTCGTAACGATTTAGAAGATTATTTCAATTGCCGCTATGTTGAGTGAAGATGAGTTCACGATTGAAAAGCTCGGTCGGTAGAAATAAACCCTCGATTGGAAAAGCGTGTTTATAAACTTGTGTTTAATAATGTAGCTAACGATGAACTCTTTGTGCGTGCTTTTGATTGTATTCTAGACGTATTTAAAGATGACTTACCAACCGGTTGTAAAGTGGGAACAAAAATAGTACTGAACGATATGAAAGCCCTTCATATCGAATACAGGTTTCCCTATACTTTAAGCGGTGAAATATTATTAAACCGCATATACTGCGTAATGCAGAGCAATAATGATGTAATTGTAAACTCGATTAAGTGCGAGTTTAGTATTTTGAAAAAAAAGTGAAATGTATTTATATTTTGCGGATATTTCTCCTGTACTGTTATATTGAAGGATTATATGCATATTTCTATTATTATTGAAATGTATATTTATTTCTATATATCTCCATAATTGTGTGTGTATATATTTTTTTGATTATATGCATATTCCTCAATTATTATTGAAATGTATATTTATTTTCTATATATCTCCATAATTGTGTGTGTGTGTATATTTCTTATTATTGAAATGTATATTTATTTTCTATATATTTATAATAAACAGAATGATGCATGTTGTTTTACTTAATTCTTTTGGATAATTATATCATGTTACGCCTTTTAAACCTACTAGCGGAAATCTAAACCAACTAAATAAATGGTACAATCGGGCAACTGTGTACTTGAGCAATGGTATCTGATGGAACGAAATCTTTTAATTGTTTAGTGAGACAACTCACCATAGTAATGCTAAAAAGTGGTATCTCGCAACTCAGCCTGAATACATGGCACGAAATCTTTTAATTGTTTAGTGAGACAACTCACCATAATAATGCTAAAAAGTGGTATCTGGCAACTCAGCCTGAATACATGGCGCTATCTGGCAACTCAAGCCATTTACGCCTTCTAAGCCAACTGGCTGATTAGGAGTCTATAATAATGTATACAATGGTATCTGGCAATAATAATGCTAAAAAGTGGTATCTGGCAACTCTAGCCATTTACGCCTTCTAAGCCAACTGGCTGATTAGGAATCTATAATAATGTATACAATGGTATCTAGCAACTCAGTCTTCGATTAGAATTAATTAATTAAATATATACCACAAACTGGCAACTGAATACATGACGCTATCTGACAACTCAAGCCATTTACGCCTTCTAAGCCAACTGGCTGATTAGGAGCCTATAAAACAACGCCTACTCGGCTGAAGTCTTAATATGCACTTGGCTCCTGCCAGGTGAACACCTCTCCTCCTTTCTCTCCTCCTTTCTCTCCTTTCTCTTGGGGGATAACGCCGCCTCCAAGTTTCATGACCCCCCTTGTTGCACCTGCAGCATCCCCCACCCCCCCTTTGGGGGGATATTTTTTTTTGGCAACACCCCCACCTTTGCAACAACCCCCACCCCTTGCAACATGCTGCATAACACCCCGACCACATTTGCAACATTGCAACATTACGTAATAAATTGCAACATTCCTGCACTCTCCCCTTTTTCGGCTATACTACTATACCGCCGAAGCGAACTCCTGCAGAGTTATGTTATGTTTTAATTTTAAACGATGAGAGTATTCAGTACTTTGTCTAGCCTATTTTTAAACACATTTACACTTTGGCTTGAAACAACCTCTGAGGGAAGTTGGTTCCAGATATTAACTATTTTATAGGAAAAGAAATTGCCGCAGAGGTCCTAAATATCCTTAGTTCCAGTTTAAACCCATTATTTCTTGTCGGATTGGCATTAAGTGAGAATAAGTTCCTGTAGTCTACCCTGTCTATTCCATTAAGCATCTTGAAGACTTGAATAAGCTGACCGCGCAACCTCCTCGTCTCTAAGGTAAACAGATTTAGGTGCTCCAATCTCCGTTGATAGTTTTGCATTCTCATTGAAGGGATCAATTTTGTGGCCTTTCTAACCACAGGTTACCCTTTCTAACCTTTCAATATCCTTCCTAAGGGACGGAGACCAAAAAACTGCACACAATATTTCAGTTGAGGTCTGACTAGTGAATTATAAAGAGACATTATAGTCTCCTTGTTCCGAAACTGGAACTGTCTTTTAATATAACCTAATATTTTTAAGGCCCTTTTTTCGACTTTTGCACAGTGCTTCGACGGTTTGAGATCATTACTGATATAGACTCCTAAGTCTTTCTCTAGATCGGTCTCAGTCAAGTTCCTTCCCAAGAGAGAGTAATCAGTCTTCGAGTTTTTATAACCTATGTGCATTACCTTACATTTGTCCAAGTTGAATGGCATCTGCCAAGAAGCAGACCATTCGCTCAACCTGTGAAGATTATTTTGAGGCGTTCTTAAGCCCTCCTCAGTAACTACAGTACCAGAGAGAGAGAGAGAGAGAGAGAATTTATTACATTATATTTAATTTTGTGTATTGATCCTTTATCAGGGTATGGAGAGATGTGCACAAGAGGGTGGTTTATATTTACACAGGTACGATCAAAGATATAATAATGGATACCAAAAGGTACAACTTTTCAAGTAAAATTACGTTTTGGTATGTAAAAGCGCCGACTGGGTTAAGCCACGCTCACAAAATGCATTTAGAGAGAGGGAATAAGGGAAATGGAAAAGAATCACTAGGCTATGTGTATATTCTTAACTAATGAAAGGAAACGCCGTAGAAGGGTTCGACGGACACTTTCAAAATGCTTTTTTTTTATCTTAAAACGGTGCCCACTAAAATTCACAGTATGACGCCAGATACACGTATAATTGGGTATGTGGGGTTCCTCACATTTTTTATTTTTTCTATATATATATATATATATATATTATATATATATATATATATATATATTTAGACCTCGCCCACAATTAAGTGAGCTGGTAGGAGGGGTAAGTTGTCGGTTTATTTCAAGGACTTAAGAAACGGAGCAGAACCACACAACATTCTTTGAGCTTAGACTTGTTTTATATACCTACTCTCGTTTTGGTTGTGAGATGTAGTGAATTTTATTTATACAAATTTTTTACTCGAGTTCATATTTTACGAACAGAAGTTGTAATACTTATTTGTTAAATATAGAATAGTGATTGTATTTCGAAAAGGTTTCTAAATACGATTACTATCAGATCAAACGAAGGCACCAGAGAGGCACTTGACCAAGAATGAAATATGTTTCCACACTAGAAAAATTGCAGATAATATTGTGCGTGTGTATATATATATATATATATATATATATATATATACACACAACTTATATATATATATATATATATATATATATATATATATATATATAACTTTTATATATATATATATATATATATATATATATATATATATATATATATATATTATATATATTAGGGTGGCCCTTATTTTGTCACTTTTTATTTTTTTCTTTCTGTCCGAAATTTTAAGCATCCTAACTCTGTAGTTGCCTTTTATAATACATTACGGATTCACTCACACTCAAATCCAGTATTCATTTATATAAAAAAGTTGTACAATTAGTATTTATTAATATATTTCTAACAACAAGCTTGGTTGCTATTAAAATTTTACTTAATTTTGTGAACTAGATGTATAAAATTAATAATCTTTACATATATAGTGGGTATGACCGCTACCCTGGAACATCATCCCACTGCAGTTCCGCGGCGATGGGACTCAAAATAATGTGATTTGAGCTGGGCACGACTTTGCAGATAGTCAAATTTAGCTTATTGGATCCCCATATCGTTTGCAAAGCCCCATCGTTTCTTTTTTTTATTTATTTCATTCAATTAATACAAGATTTTTAAACAACAAAAAATACTTTTATTAAAATTGAAGGTGATAAGAAATTGAACTGAAAAGTTAGCACAATACAACTCTTATTTAAAGGGTGCAAGAAGAGTCTGATATGCCTTTAAGAATGGTATCCTTCTTGGAATCGGGGTAGTTCTTCCGATGCTCTTGGACAATTTGAACGACAAACTGGGTCTGTTCTTCGTTCTTGCTGAGGAGTCTATTATATTCCTGTTTCAATGCAACTCCCCTTTCAGCGGTGTCATTCATTACTCGAAGATCTTTGACCACTGCTTCTGCCAGTAGGTACTCAGGGTTTTCGATCCACATCTCTGGATTATCACGCAAGAATTCGACTTCAAGCCCTAGAAGAGTGAACAAAACCTTCGTTCTAGCAGACACGAAGTTGCTAAGTTTCTTACCTTGGATGTCACTCTTATTCAGATGAATTCGTTTTGGTGCGTCATGTTGTCCTTCCCGTTGTAGATTCTTAACCATAGCTCTTTTTTCTTTCAAATCCAAGTGTCTGTCAAAGAAGGCAAAGCCCACCAGATCTTCACTCAAATACCATAAGTGAGCAAGGATTTTATTGAGAGCTCCTTTTGCTGCAGGTGTGTCGCTGACTGCGAGAAAGATTAGTAGTTGTAGATCATTGCTTGGTGCAGATGCTGGCAAGCGAGAGAGGAACCAGAACTTTACATAGAACTGCACACCGAAAATGCAGAAGTCTTGCATGCCTTTGATTTCTCGTTGCGACAGTTTAAATCTGGAATCGCGGAACATGAATATTTTCAAGGCGTATATAAGCCGGGCCATGAACCGAGCTCGATGGACTGCTCCAGGTTTTCGAAATTTGACCCCTTTTGGTGGAACGTCTCCCAGAAAAAGAATGGTAAGTTCGAGCAGCTCTTGATAGTCATCTCTTGGATGAACTTGATCTAACTGGAGTCGACAGAAGCAGATGATATTGTCCTTCACAGGCTCTACAGCGA